>JASAOG010000041.1:1585000-2185000 GCA_030265305.1 Biomphalaria pfeifferi | reverse complement strand
TACGGGGAAGTGATCACTTCCCAATCATCATTACTAACAATCTCCCCTCATTGGGACGAATAAGGCCCTTGTTGTCTGGAGGGAGAGTGGCCCTTGAGGGACTGCAGGCACGACATGGCCAAAATTGTGCCGATGTGCCCAAAATCAAAATCAAACTAAATCAAACCTATAGATCGTAAGGTCTAAAAGGGAAACTTTACTATTTTTTACTTATTTATAGTGAAATAGAAAAATACAAAACAAAAGACATTTGACTAGTACTATTTAGCCTCTCAAGAGTCTAAAGAATATCATGGCGTCGCGTTGTGAAAACAGTGAAGTAGCGCTAAACAAAACCCATTGGAAAAACTATTTCTAATCATACAGATTTATTGTTGTTGGTCTAGATCTATTACAATTTTAATTACATGACTGATCCAAATAATTGATACAATTACACTTTGTATAAGCATTGTTTTTAATTTAATTTTATTGACATCAGGCTGAATGACAATATTAGGAACTCGGTCTCCGAGTGACAATACGTATGTATCACTTTATCTGTACTTTTATCACTTGATCTAGATCTAGTAGACGTCAGTTTTCATTTGGAGAGACACCCAAGTATTTGCAGCACGTATGTCTTGGACCGAATCGGTGTCATACTAGACCAGATATATGTGCAGATATCTGTCCCATAGTATAGCACACCTGCTACATGTGTGTGTGTGTGTGTGTTTTCTTTACTGCATAGATCTATATATCTATTTACACATACAACACATACACACACTTCGTACATACTTGATCTTCACTAAACCTTGCCGACAAACGTTGTGTGGAATTTCTCTACTTAGTCACTGCTGGAGAAAGTCATTGTGACGATGATTGAATGTCTTTGTTTTCCTGCTTAAAATGTCGGTCTAGCTAGATTAGTTGGGTTTTGCTAGTCAGGTTTTTAAGTTAACACGGATTGAAGTCTATTCGGATGCATCATTGTTTTTTTCCTTATTTCGATTCAAAGCTAACTCATTGATGTCGGATCAAGTGACTTTCTTTGGCTTGTGTGTGTTCTTAACGATTTAACAGCCTGTCAAGGGTTAACTGCCATAATTGAAACAAACATAATGCTTCATTTCGATCTTCCCTGGAGGGTGTCGGCCATTGACGTTTTGAATGTGTCTTAGCGTGTGCGCGTGTAAGTTTTGACCTGCTGTGGTCACCATGGCGGGAATCATTGACCAGGATTACTTGCAAGTTCTGCCTAACATCAAGAACAAGTTGAAGAAGTTCAACCGGCTGGACGACAGCGCCTACGACGATGTCATCACACCCAGGTCGGTCAGTGGCGAGAAGGAAGGGGACGAAGAGAAAAGTCTGGAAATGTCCGAGACTTCATCTCCAGGTAGATATACTTAGGACTAGCCAGCTCCTTGACCAGCTGGGTTTGTTTTAAACTACCTTTTTTTTTTTTACTCCATCCTTCTCCTCTATTTATCACCACACTGCACTTTAATCATTTATTCATTTCATGTGTTGAATATCCCATGATTCCAGATTTTAATTCAATTTGTCTTATTGAAACATGTTTAAACTTAACTATACAATACTTTCAGATCCAGATCTTTTAATACTTTAGTAAAGAAACGATATGTACGTTTAATTAACACTACCTTCATCTTTGATCATAACCATTACTTACTTTGTCTAATGTGATTTCATAACATTTATCCCTGAAGTTCCTCCTCAGTAAATATGATTGACGATGAGGTCAGATTGTGTCGCCATCTAGAAATACTCTTGTCAACCAGAATTGTTCTCTGGCTAGCATCCTCTATCAATTCTTTGGAAATCTTGAAAATTGCGTTGACATTTCTACTGTTCTAATGCTTGAAAAAAAATTACTACATGTTTAACTTCTCAGTGGCCTCTGGATAACAAACTTGAGGTTAGTGGCTTCTGGATGACAAACTTGAGGTTAGTGGCCTCTGGATGACAAACTTGAGGTTAGTGGCCTCTGGATGACAAACTTGAGGTTAGTGGCCTCTGGATGACAAACTTGAGGTTAGTGGCCTCTGGATGACAAACTTGAGGTTAGTGGCCTCTGGATGACAAACTTGAGGTTAGTGGCCTCTGGATGACAAACTTGAGGTTAGTGGCCTCTGGATGACAAATTTAAGGTTAGTGGCCTCTGGATGACTCAATGTGTATTCTTGAAGGACCTGGTTTCACTTGACACTGGCGTGTGTCTCTGGTTATTATTTGCATTCTTCTCATTCTGCAATGTTCGTGTCAGAACTAAACGAAGGGACATCTCAGCTTCATGTTTGATTGTCTCTAAGCGATCTCCAGTAGCGTTGTTTTTTGTTTTTTTTAAATTATTTTTACATCCTTCTCTTCCAGATAGAGCGACATTTTTATTTTTCATTCCGGCTCCAGTACATTTTTTTTTCCACCAATTCTTCGTCAGTTTCATTTTCCCTTAATATATTCGTCTGGACAAGATTCTTTCCGATAGAACTGTTTGTATGGAATCTCGATATTTATACGCTCATATACATACTGAGTGATCGATACCGCCCAGGCTGTACAATCATTCTGTTCCAAAGTTGGGGGTGGGCATGTCTTAGAAGTAGTATTTTAAAGGTATTGTTGAAAAAAATGAGTGTCAAGTTAAGGTGTCCCTAAATAGACACTGTACAGCATCCAAGCTTCCATCATGTTTGCATTTAGTGGCCCACTTCCTGAATAACATTTTTCATCGTTCTCAAATCTGCGCATACGCTACCAGCAACCTCGCTCCAATGACATTTTGTTTTCAAGTGCCCACCGGAACTCTAGTGACCGATCGATCACCCGTACCCCCGAACCCTCTCTAAGAAGCGAATTTGCAATTCCAGATCATCAAAGAATAAAAAAAAAAGGATTGATTTCCATCTCTATATGATTGAAACCATAGTTTGATTTCCCCATTTGATCAATTATCATAGAGAGAGAATCGATACATTTCTATTTTATATGGGAGTGTTTTGGTTCTCTTTCTATGCTAGAATGTGTCACACTTGGAGTTTAGAGCACTTGCAGGGTTAGTTTATGATCAGTAATGAATCAATGATACATGGAGCTGTCAATGGCAGCAAAATGAGTGTCCACCAAACACTTTGATTTCAAGTCAATTGTGTTACCCGCATCAATACCTCAGCGTCTATGTTTGTGTGTGTTTTGACCAGGTAACATCTCACATATCATTGTCTCACTCTGTGTGTGTGTGTGTTTGATAGATGGTGCTTCAAGTCTCGTAACAATGCAATAAAAAAATGACATGACTTGATCCTGCTCAAAACGTACATTTACAGGCTGGGCTGGTAGAAAAATAAAAATACTTGATTCTCTTACCACAAAATGTTGTGTCAGAGTTAGTTTTGAACAACTATCAGCCGTGGCAAGCAGCAGTCTAAGCTGTAATAAAGTTGACACTGAACTAGTCGCGTTTGCTTGACACAACTGAAGGTTGCTGTTTCAACATTCTACTAAGAGCTATGGGAACGTTACTGCAGAGGATGCTACAAAAACATTTAATTCTCTATCTCTATAGGTTCATACACATATTTGCAGGGATTGTTTTCTCTTCAAAACTAATCACCAAGTCTGTGACATTTTAGATCTTGAGAGACGCCCTTTTCTTTTAGCAACTTCTTGTGTGACTCCCCGCCCCCCCCCCCCCCCAATCTAACTCATGGCCAGTTTTTAAATACTGGGTTTCGTTTTTTTCCTTTTTATTTATGCAACAAAAAAAATGCAGTCCCTTTATTAACCAGTTGCCAGGGTTCCCTGTTCGAACAAGTACTTGTGAAAGTTATGAATATAACAACTATTCGAAGACCATTATGTTCACTATTAAATTAGAAGCATCTTGGAGCTAGAACTAATAGTTGTTGTTTTTTTACTCATATAAAAGCTATTCTACTGTGTTGTTATTAGTTTGTACATTTCCTAATGCTCTGCTGCTTTTCGAGATCGTCCACGTCCTAATCCCAACTTTATTGGAGGCTGATCCTATCTTATAGACATTTTTTTTTCATTTCGCTAGATACAACAATTTCACCTTCATGAGCATTTGCCATAAGATAGAAAATTGAATAGATCTTGGAGAACTTAGCAGTAGACGTAGAAACTTGAGTAGATACTGGAGAACTTAGCAGTAGACGTAGAAACTTGAGTAGATACTGGAGAACTTAGCAGTAGACGTAGAAATTTGAGTAGGTCATGGACAACTTAGCAGTAGATGTAGATGAACGTGGTACTACGTGAGTGGCATGTAAAGTCAAGGTAAATGGAAGTGTATGTCAGATATCTTACTACTATACATTGACTATATATTGGTCCAAGAAATTTTTTAAGTGGAGTGGGGCTGATGTGCTGGGCGTTATACTATTGTATATGCCTACACCCATTCTAATTAGAGACAAAAATAAAGGTATTCAATATGGCATGAACATTTTGTCTAGTAGTTTGACCGTTCATAATAGATAAAATGAAAACTAAAGATCTCTCTCTATTCTCTCTCTCTCTCTCTCTCTCTCTTTCTTCTCTTCTCTTCTGTGTTTTCTCTCCTCCCTCCGTTTGAAAGCTGATATATCTACTTTATCAGTTGGATACAAACTTTTTACACACTTTATTTCTCCCACTTCCCTTTCTCGGTTCAGGTTGAAACTCTGTGTCACAAGTATTTCTTGTCTTTAAAAACACACGAATCAATGAGACATTGTTTTATCAACTAGTAGTGTTAAATTCATCTTGTTTTATATAGAGACAGTATGAATTGAATAATAGATAGCTATTTAATCTTCTATTCTCATAAAGACTTGTCTAGCTCAGTGCCTTGAGCCCTCGAGTTAGTCTCGAGCAACTTTTTTTGTTTTAATTGCTTTTGAAAAGCCAACACCGAAACCTCCCAGATTTCCCCATCCCTCATCTTTTTTTTTCCCAAAAAAAAAACAACAACTGGTAATCAAATAGCTAACCAAAAGCAACTGGTCCACACAAGTGATTGGACAATAGCGCAGTGAGCATGCTAAAACATCAAATAGCTAAACAAAAACAGCTGGTCCACACAAGTGATTGGACCATAGCGCAGTGAGGATGCTAAAACATCAAATAGCTAAACAAAAATAGCTGGTCCATACAAGTGATTGGACCATAGCGCAGTGAGCATGCTAAAACATCAAATAGTAAACAAAAACAGCTGGTCCACACAAGTGATTGGACCATAGCGCAGTGAGGATGCTAAAGCATCAAATAACTAAACAAAAACAGCTGGTCCACACAAGTGATTGGACCATAGCGCAGTGAGCATGTTAAAACATCAAATAGCTAAACAAAAACAGCTGGTCCATACAAGTGATTGGACCATAGCGCAGTGAGCTGCTAAAACATCAAATAGCTAAACAAAAACAGCTGGTCCACACAAGTGATTGGACCATAGCGCAGTGAGCAAGCTAAAACATGAAATAGCTAAACAAAATCAATTGGTAAAAAATATTTCCAATCACACACATTTATTATTGTTATTCTAACATGTTATATAACATGATTGATTCGAACTAATTAATACAATTACTTTTAACATCAGCTGTGCATTGTATTTAAAAAGTATTTGATTCTAGTTTATTTGTTTCTATATCTCTCTTATACATAGTATTCCCCTCTTGTCCATGGCAGCGAGTGTTGGTCAAGATTGAAGATCTATATCTCAGTGTGGGATGGCGAAGTTACTTGGGAAGTAAAAAAAAACAATGGTCGCCACATTTGATGACCTAGTTCAATCCTTTCCACTGTCTCTCCTTGTTAACCATTCAACATCTCGTGGAGCACTAATAGAGTTGGGTTTTTTTTTAATGTCGTATTTTTCAATTCACCGGAGAAGCACAGCCTATCTGTACATCTTATTGTGTTGGTTGCCCCAGGGAAATTGATATTCACCCTACACACTAACATCTTTTATAACCTTTGACCTTATCGTTGTAATTGTTAGCATACCTAAAACAATAAGATCTTGCTATTAAGAATTAAACTAAAAAGTGTAACTTTCAAGGTGTGTATACTTCATGACAAATTGACTCTCAGCTTCACCTTGACACGCTCATTTCTCTGGCTACTTTCGTACAAGAAAAAAAAAAAATAGCGGATGTTGTTGTTACATGGTGGATTCATATCGAAACTAAATATAGAAGAAACTTGAAAATGCCATTAGACGAAAGACAGTAAACACTAGTTCTAAGTTTCAACTTTCACATTCATTTAGCACCATCACTTTGAGTGCACTAGCAAATTCATGTTTTGGATTTTTAGCACATCGGCACAATTTAGGCTAATTTAGCAGCATCACTTTTATTTGCTCTAGCCCAGGCATGTAGTAGCATTATCACTTGTGTATGAGACGAGCAAAGCTGTCTGGACGTTCTGGAAACATCTCACATTTCTTGTTGCTGTTGCCTCTGTTTTTTCAACACCCAATCCCTGCAGGTGTAATGAATGTGCTTTGTTCAATTGGCCTTGTTTAGAATATTTGTATTCGTTTGTTACGTAAGTTTAAAGTGAGATAAACAACCAAATTAAGAACTAAATTTGGGTATCTGTAACAAGCTCCAACATTTGACCTACTTGACAACCTTGATATGTGTTTCTATTGGTTAGAATACGGTTTATATAAACCATGCTGATTTATCTCTAATTCTTCTCAATGCATCATTGCTCATGTACTTATCTATTTGGCAGGGTCCAGCAACATCATGGACACCCTGGACGATCTCCCCCCGGGCATTGGGCAGTACGACGACTTCCACACCATCGACTGGCTCCGTGACATTGCCCGGGACCGCATGCGTCACCGGCACATCGTGAAGAAGAGACAGGAGGGATGCTGGGAGCAAGTGAAAGGCGCCCATGACGCCTGGTCAGGATGGGTGTGTGTGCTGTTGGTTGGAGTCGCAGCAGGTAAAACTACTTTGTAGTCTGGGTCTCTAAAATCGAAATGAACTATGTAGCTTTATACATCATAACCTTTACAAGTGTGGACGGTTGTCTTTTTTTTTTATAATGGTTGGCCCACTGTGCTCAGACAACCCCAGGCCACGTTGGTTATGTCTGCGGTATGGAGGAAGTACTGCCTAAAGTTAGACTACTTGTGATAGGCACAATGAAAGCTGGTTTCCGTTCTGTGGGTGTAGTTAAACAGAGGCAGACATAGATGTTGACTAGTGATAAGACTGCACTATGTGGAGAGAGATGGTAACCAGACAAACTATGAACAACCAAGTAGTGATAACCTCAAACTTGACAATAAAGTATGTATGGTTCATCTAACACATCATGGGCAGGCGCCAGTTGTAATGTAGATTTGTGTAGATGAGTCTGTTCAGACTAAGGCATTGGGTCCTAAACCTCATGAAGTACTGAAATAGAGAGAAACCATAATCTAAGACGGAAGGTAAAATTTGTTTAAAAAGTAAAGTTCTCCTTTCACACTTTGCGATCTATATAGATAATGAGGGTGTCATGTGGCCAGCACAACGACCAACCGCTTTTACTTTTCCCCAACTAATGTCTGGTACCAATTAGAGCTGCGTGGACTCAAGAGGCTCCCTAAAGATTCCGAAATTAAAATCCCAATCTTCACCAGGATGTATTATCATGGAGGAAGTCTGTTTTACTAAAGTGTCAACGTTAGATCATCAAAAGTCTTCAAGTTACTGGTCAGGGTAATTAGCTTGTATTCATGTTAGGAGAAAGTCGTGTGCATGACAAGATTTACTGAGCAGTACAGTCAGCCATCTAGTAGGTCTCGTTTTGTTTCGTTACACACACACACACACACACACAACCACTAGCGTTAAGGAAATATGCCAACAACACAAACACATCTACTAGCGTTAAGGAAACATGCCAACAACAACAACAAATGACTCCCTTTCTGGTGTATCTTTTTTGAGCTGTTCCACAACAAAATAAAGTGTTAAGCCCAAAATGTCTAATTTAATTTGACCTCCTTCCCCGCTCTGTCCTTGTGCTTTACAGAATAATCTGGTATCTAGTCCGACGATTGACTCAATTAAGTTCTGGCAACGTTTTTCTTTCAAGTGAGCTTGTCCAGGTTTCTTCTGGGAGATGGCATTAAGCACGTCATCTAAATACCGGAAATAAATGCAGGAGCCCTTTTGTCACGCCTACTCCCCTCCCCTCCCTTTTTGTCTCCTTAGGATCGATTCTTTCTCGTGGCTGTGTGCCAAGTTGTCGCCTGCTGGCTACTGCTCCCTCCGTTTGACCTTGTGGCCTCAGAGCAAATCACCGTCTGGCCTTCAGAAGACGTTGAGATGGCACGTGCACTAAATGTTGGCCAGTTGCTCAGTACAACCTGATGCCGTCGCAAAAGTATCTAGTTTTTAGACGCACTAGCTATTTCTCTTTCACTGACATTCTGACTATCGATGTAACTCTATGTATCTATTTAGACATTTCTCTTTTGTGTTGCTGTTAATTTGTGTGTGTATGTATGTGTGTGTAAACATACATGGTCTGAACTCCTCCGTCTAGACCTATTTAGTTTTTTAACAACTCTTTAGGATTCAGTTAAAAGATTTCACCGTTTTCTTATTATGTTGTTTTTTAATTTCATTAATTATTTATTTTTAGCAGCCCCTACATGCACTAGCCTCAGTTTGACATGGAGGCGAACCAATTAATAGCAACCTTGTGTGTGTGTATTTATATATCCCGTGTACAGAATGAGCATTTATGTGAGCAAGAGTGTGAATAACTTTTAGTACTAAAATCTTCCTTTGGTTTCTCCAATACTAAAAGTGCGCGAGAATCTGATTTTACAGTCACATGCATCTTGCTGGAAATATAATACGCTAGGGCTACATTAGTTTGACAACAAATCATTGTTATTGATTTAAACTGTCATGACACACACCATTATTAAAACAAGATTAATTATAATCAGTCTATTATATTGTATCACATAAATGGTATATTCAGATTTATCCACTTTTAACATATTCATGTGATGGGTTGGCATATGTTTGTTTTTTTCTACAGATTAAAATAGATGTATTATACTTGGTAGGTGCTATCACCACTTAAGGTCTCCAAAAACTGTGTAAATAAAAATGTATGTCTTGTTGTATGCATATTTTTTTAAACAGGATTTTAAAAAGCAATCTGCTGCTTTCAATGTTTTTTGCAATTGACTCCCAGGAGCCTCCTAGGAGCTTGTTTTTTTTATGATATTTTTCTTGTATGCTTTATTTGTTATTGTCTTTCAGTTGATTTGATTTTATACTTCATGATTTCTTTTTCACTTCTTTGACTTCAGTCAAAACACCCAAATATTCTTTCACTTATTTGACTTCTAGTTCTAACACTTTCTATTTTCTATGTGTATCTAAATAGTCTTGTGTTTGTGTCAGCTGAAGGTTAGAGCACTTGTCTTATGATCTGAATTTTCTAGGTTCAACTTCAGGTATTCTATGTGATTGAAAGGTATTCTTTTGTACACGCAGCTCTAATAATGGACATCTGTTAGCAAATAGAACCATGACTCCCCTCATTGGGCTCAGAGAATCTTGGATAACTTATTTCATTGCTCACTCATTTTTAGCGGCCCCCGAAAGGGGAAAAGACGCTATTAGTTTTGTGCGAAATGTCTGTCCGTCTGTCCTGTTTAGATCTCGTAAACTAGAAAAGATATTGAAAATCCGACATCACAATATTTTAGACCATTCAAAGTTCTGATGCACCTGCTACTTTTTTTTTTTTCTGAAAGTGAACAATCTAATTTTTAAAATCAGTTATGCAAGCAGTTTTTTAAAGAGAAAAAGCTAATTAGTATGCATTATAAATTAGACCTAAATTAAAACGAATAGTAATATTGTAAAAGTCATTTTTGTGAACAATTTTTTTTATTGCGAACATTTTTTTTTTTTTTTAGCATTTGAATAAGAGATTGAGCCTTTTCAAAACAATTACATCAATTATAAAACTTCAGTTAGGCCAGGATATGCGCAGTAGCTGAGCGGTAAAGCGCTTGGCTTCCGAACCGGGGGCCCCGGGTTTGAATCCTGGTGAAGACTGGGATTTTCAACTTTGGAATCCTTAGGTGCCTCTGAGTCCACCCAGCTCCAATGGGTACCTGATATTAGTTGGGGAAAAGTAAAGGCGGTCGGTCGTTGTGCTGGCTACATGACACCCTCATTAACCGTAGGCCACAAAAACAGATGAACTTTACATCATCTGCCCTATAGACCACAAGGTCTGAAAGGGGAACTAGTTAGGCCAGGTTCACATCTAACTTTGCATTCACTTGCACCTATCCTTTGATCTGCTGTACCGCTGGGGCACTACACAAGATCTGTCAACCTTCTTTCTCCATTCTTATCTCTCATTTGTCTTTGATATAATTTCATTTGGATGTTCTTTCTGAAAATATTGAAGCCTGTCTGGGTGGACCACTTCAGGGGCCGATTTTGAGTTTGTGTTTCCACACAAACTGTCTTTGTAATCTTGTTTTATTGTGTATTTTATGAGTGAATGCAAGGTTAGGTGTGAACAGAAGGAAGTGCTAGCACATCTTGATGGAATGCCAAGTACTTGGTTATTGCTTCACTCTGGATCAGCTTTCCATTGAATCTATTGATATTTGATTTTATGTTTTTATTGTAGCTTAATATTTCCAACCATCTCATTCACCTTTACACCCATTCTTTAGTTTGGTTAGATCACCCATTCTTTGGTTTTGATTAGATCATCCATTCTTTACTTTGGTTAAATCACCCAGTCTTTGGTTTTGGTAAAATCACCCAGTCTTTGGTTTTGGTTAGATCATCCATTCATTGGTTTTGGTTAGATCACACAGTCTTTGGTTTTGGTTAGATCACCCAGTCTTTGGTTTTGGTTAGATCGCCCAGTCTTTGGTTTTGGTTAGATCACCCAGTCTTTGGTTTTGGTTAGATCACCCAGTCTTTGGTTTTGGTTAGATCACCCAGTCTTTGGTTTTGGTTAGATCACCCAGTCTTTGGTTTTGGTTAGATCACCCAGTCTTTGGTTTTGGTTAGATCACCCAGTCTTTGGTTTTGGTTAGATCACCCAGTCTTTGGTTTTGGTTAGATCACCCAGTTTTTGGTTTTGGTTAAATCACCCAGTCTTTGGTTTTGGTTAGATCATCCATTCTTTGGTTTTTGTTAAATCACCCAGTCTTTGGTTTTGGTTAAATCACCCAGTCTTTGGCTTTGGTTAGATCACCCAGTCTTTGGTTTTGGTTAGATCATCCATTCTTTACTTTGGTTAAATCACTCAGTCTTTGGGTTTGATTAGATCATCCATTCTTTACTTTGGTTAAATCACCCAGTCTTTGGTTTTGGTTAGATCATCCATTCTTTACTTTGGTTAAATCACCCAGTCTTTGGTTTTGGTTAGATCATCCATTCTTTACTTTGGTTAAATCACCCAGTCTTTGGTTTTGGTTAGATCATCCATTCTTTACTTTGGTTAAATCACCCAGTCTTTGGTTTTGGTAAGATCATCCATTCTTTACTTTGGTTAGATCACCCAGTCTTTGGTTTTGGTTAGATCATCCATTCTTTACTTTGGTTAAATCACCCAGTCTTTGGTTTTGGTTAGATCACACAGTCTTTGGTTTTGGTAAGATCATCCATTCTTTACTTTGGTTAGATCACCCAGTCTTTGGTTTTGGTTAGATCATCCATTCTTTACTTTGGTTAAATCACCCAGTCTTTGGTTTTGGTTAGATCACCCAGTCTTTGGTTTTGGTTAGATCACCCAGTCTTTACTTTGGTTAGATCACCCAGTCTTTGGTTTTGGTTAAATCACCCAGTCTTTGGTTTTGGTTAGATCACCCAGTCTTTGGTTTTGGTTAGATCACCCAGTTTTTGGTTTTGGTTAGATCACCCAGTGTTTGGTTTTGGTTAGATCACCCAGTCTTTGGTTTTTGTTAAATCACCCAGTCTTTACTTTGGTTAGATCACACAGTCTTTGGTTTTGGTTAAATCACCCAGTCTTTGGTTTTGGTTAGATCACCCAGTCTTTTGTTATTCTTTCCATCGTTTATTTAGTCTCTCTTCCTTCCCTTGTCATTGTATTTAATGTTTCTAAAAAATAATATTATGCAATGCCAATTACATTCTGAAAATATTTTATTCTTGACTAGGCACTTGTGCAGGCATCATAGACATTGGTTCCTCCTGGATGTCAGACTTAAAGGAAGGTGTATGTCTGGAGGCATTCTGGTTTAACAGAGAACAGTGCTGCTGGAGTGGACCCAGTCTCAATTCAACTTCCATGAATGAGGACTCAGACTGTGATCAGGTGAGAAATTTAAACAGCATCAATATATGTTTTGTTCTTTCTGATTGATGCAATGTTCATTTTCTATCAAATTATCTGAGGCACTGCTTGGTTGATAATTGAGTATAATAAATTGGTTTATATTTTCTGCTCTCTGTCGTGAAACTCATCAATCTCTTTGTAATGGTCGTCCTTTCTTTACTTTGACACATTTTCTTCCTCCCATAGTCCACTGTCCCATGTGAGAAGTTTTTGGCCTAGAGTCTATTAAGGAATCAAAAAAAAAATATTCTTTTGTGGAAAAACATTCTGTATGAATTTGATTCATATTTTGTCTTTTGTTCCTTTGGATTCCAAATCCAGATTTTCTTTGTTGTCGTTTTGCCCAGCACAATGTACAAGCTCTTATAGTCCTACAATCAGATGTCAGTTATTTTAAGAGCTAGAAGGATTTAGAATTTGTAGAGAATGTAAACATTTCTGGAACGTTACAGAAGATTTACTTAAGCTTGTAATTCAAACATTCACATTTACAATTGTATCATTCATTAGTTTATATCATAATCCTAGTGTCGGAGGAAATAATTCACTGTGTACAAATCTAGGCCTAGACAAATAAAAAATGTAAAGAATTGACCCAAAAAAAATGACTTTGATTGGGAAGATACTGAATAGATTGTATTACATTTAAAAATTTGATAATTTAGTTACAAATCTAATTAAATACATATTATTGTTTTTTTTTAAGTATATTCATTTTTTAAAAATTCTTTCTGTACCCAGTGGTATTCATGGGGTCGAATGATGGGCAGTGGTGCTGGTGGTGCAGGCTCCTACATAATAGGCTACTTGTTCTACATCCTCTGGGCATTGTTGTTTGGTGTGTTGGCTGCTCTCTTGGTCAGAATGTTTGCACCTTATGCTTGTGGTTCTGGTATACCTGAGGTAAGTGTTTCCATAGTGTTCATGTAATATATAGGTCAGTGAAGAACTGATTTCATAGGTCACATTTTTTTTTTCTTACATATATTTCCTGCTTGCTAAAAATTCTCCCCCAACTGACCAACTCAAGTCACTACTTAAAGTGATCAATTATGTTACCCAGTTTTATTTTGTTTTTCATTTGTTCTTAAAATCACTTATATATTTTCCTTCTCAAATTTATGTTGCAAAAAAAAATAAATTACAAATTAAACTTCTTATTTTCTTTTTTTTTTTGGTTGTTAGTTGTTTGGGTTTTTTTTTAGGGGGGGGGGGGCGGAGATTGTTTTATTTTAAACAATAATTCTCTTCTAACTTTTTAACTGATTATTTTTTTATGTTCTTAGAATGTTTATTTAATCTTTTGTGAATGGAGTTTTTTATAATTTTGAAATGCATTAGTACATCAGTTGACATGAAGAATGAATAAGTGTCCCCTATTAGGTTTATTTGCTTAAAAAACATGCCAGCTCAATCACCATATAAAATATAATATGACAAACTTTTTATGGACATTTTATTTTTATTTGTTACCAGATTAAAACAATTCTGAGTGGTTTCATTATCCGTGGCTACTTGGGCAAGTGGACACTCCTCATCAAGTCATTAGGTATGATGTTGTCTGTGGCAGCAGGTCTCAGCCTGGGTAAAGAAGGTCCCTTTGTCCATGTGGCCTGTTGTTGTGGCAACATTTTCTCCTACCTTTTTCCAAAGTATGGGAGAAATGAAGCCAAGAAAAGGGAAGTAAGTACCATTTTATTGGATCATTTTGTGAGAGCTAATACAGATATTGTTATATAATGTCTCAATTGGATAAGTTTCAACCTCTGAGGCTATAATAAAATAAGCTTAAAGCCTGTTTACTTTATATTTGTAATGCTTTGCATAGATGTTTGCTGTTGAAAGTAGAAAAGTTTTTGTAATTTAATTTCAGTTTTAAAATTACTTTAATTATATTTGTGTAAAAAAAATGTTACAAGTATTAAAATGTATTATTTTATTTTTAAAATGGCCTGGAAAACAAATGTTGAATGTAACTTGAATAGATTCATATTAAGGTTGTAATAGGTGTAATTGTATTTCTTCTTGACCTATACAATTTACAGAATAATACATTTAATGCTGGTCTGTCTATGTACCAACTTCAACCACACATTCATTCTGTGTGTTTTTAACAGTATAATTGTGGTTATCCTAACGTTGAATAAGAACAACATTGGCCATTTGTAAATTATATTCAGCCTTAAGTCTCAACAACAGTTCAGTCTTTATTGTGCTTCTCTTATCAGGTTTTGTCAGCAGCTGCAGCAGCTGGTGTGAGTGTGGCTTTTGGTGCCCCTATTGGTGGAGTACTTTTTAGTTTGGAAGAGGTGAGTCTTATCAGGTCCTGTCTTATTAGGTCCTAAAGTTTAAAAACAGTTTCTAGATTTTACATTTCTTTGTAC
Organism: Biomphalaria pfeifferi; assembly: GCA_030265305.1. Lineage (NCBI taxonomy): Eukaryota > Metazoa > Mollusca > Gastropoda > Planorbidae > Biomphalaria > Biomphalaria pfeifferi. Next base: position 2,170,232 of record JASAOG010000041.1, on the reverse strand, counting down.
AAATTCCAGAAATGTCATTGCTAGACTAATATAAGATCCTAAATCTCTCTCTGATACACTAAAATAAAAGTTGACAAGAATTTTTGCTAGAGTCCATCTAATGAAATTTTATTAAAAATAAATATTGTTTTGATATTTTGTTGGGCTTATAACAAAAGATGTACTTTTCTCTAGTTTTTGTAGCCAATGAATAATAAATTGAAATTGTCAACCTTACCAGTACTCTAACTCAAGACATTCTATCCATCAGTCTTACATTTTCACTATCTTGAAAGTCAATGAGATAGTTCAAATATCTAATGCAACACTATGATATTGAAAATGTTTAACATATTGTTACATTCCTTTCTAAGATGAGACTCTTTGAACAGTACATTAACATTAAAACAACATCTTCGTTTATAACTCATTTAATTTCCATGAACACTAGAACACTCTTTCGTTTCTATTCCTCCATTTTGGTTCTCCTCTCCTTTCAACTTGCATTCACACCATTTCACATTTACACTAACATGCGCACGTAACACCCCCCCCCTGTTCAACAAGTTTGATGTACATCGAACGTCCAAAATACAAATCACTGAATACATTATCAGACTATTCCAACCTTTAAAAAATTCTAAATTCTATGTAACATACAGAACCATACTGTAATAACCAAATAAAATCATACACAATGTCATGTTAATACCAATACAATTTTATCATAAATTAACAATTATATTCATCACATTAATAACTTATTATGAGCAATTGAAACAACTTCTGTCAACATATATCTATCAATGATTTGCTAAACAAAATTGTATCACATTTCATTCATACAACTCCCCACTCATAATTTCATGCCTGTACAAAACACCCTCATTCCAGCCGCAATCAAATAGTTAACAAACAAAGTCACCTTGCTCCCTGCATATTGTACCCCCAACAATCTGACTCACACAACTCCTATTACCATAGATTTAACCCAATGCTATTTACCTCTTAGAAGTATCAGGCCTATTTAATGATTCTAGTCTTGACGTTTCTACCACACCATTTCGATAAGTTTCTTACAAATGTACTTTGAATATAATAACTATAATCAAATAATATATTTAAAAAATACATTGTGCAACAACTACGTATCTATCTACTTTCCACTACTTATACTCTTTTACATTTTCTTTGTAGCCTTTACTAAACTTCTATAAGTAGTAGCCTTAACCTACATGAATATGTAACAACAATATCCAATTCATTACACATATATTTATTCATTGTAGAATAGAACAATAATTAGTGTCCAACATTCCAACCTTTCCTAATCATATCTATATAATTCTAACATTATTGACATGCCATCCTTTCCGCTTCCCTCCTTTGCAATGATGTCCCATTGTGATCCCACACTACATAATGAGCTAGCTGTACTGTTTACTACCCTGTTACTATCCCTCTCTTTTCTCATATACACCTCCTCACCATTGTACCTTAATTCCTTAACTCTGCTTAACTGTAGACACTGTCTCCTAATGTGTCCCCTTCTCCCACAATTAAAGCATAAGATGTATGGATTTGTACGTCTGTATGTGGGTTTAAATCGCTTTCCCTGTACCACTGATTGCCTTATTTTACTTTGATTTGGACCCATTCCAATTGCATTGCTTTCTACCTTATCTGTTAACGCTTTCTTCTCGTGTTCTCTGTAATCTGATATATGGCATCTTATGTCTTCTTTCACATTCCCCTTTTTACCTCGAGTAGCTTTATCCCATAATATTTCTCCCAGTTCTCAACCTCCCTTTCTGAACATATTTTCACCCCATGAATGTTCCCAACAATTAAATCTATCTCACCCTGCTCTACAACACAAGCTTCTACTGTCCCCTTAACATACGGTGTGTCTATACTAACTTTAGCAATTGGTAATTGTACAATATTCCCATTAAACATAACACACTTCCTAGATTCGCCTGTAGATTCATGGTCTTCTACTAAATCCTTATTCACTCCAATAATAGTGCTCCCTGTATCCCTGATGGTCTTGGCTGCCTTGTTCCCTACGAATGTCTGAAAAACCTCCAATGTTCCAGTATCAGATGACAATGATAAGCCTTGCTCTATTCCACCTTTCTCACAGTCCTTTCTTTCCTGTCTGTTTCCTTGATATCTTCCGTTGTTGCGGTTATCATATTGTCTTTCATATGTACCACGTCTAGAATGTCTTTCCTGTGTCTCCCTTGTTCTGTGAGAGTTATTCTGTGTCTCACATGTTCTGTTAAAGGCAACTATTTCTTCTATATCACTGCCTCTATATAATTTCTTCTCGGGATGTGCCACTTTATAAGCCCTTATCAGTCTTACTATGTCTTCTATGGATTTTGGTTTCCTCTCCAACAGAAATATTTTTAATTCCTCCTGACACTTGTAAATCACTTTGTCCAGCATGAGAAATGTCTTAAGACTGTCAAAGGTTTTTTCTACCTCAGCAGTTTCTATCCAGTTATGGAAATGGCTGCTCATTCCGTCCAGGAATGTCTGCGGGTCATCCTCTGGTTCTAATTCAAAATTAACAAACTGTTGGCGATAGAAAGCTTCTGTTTTCCTGAAAGTTCGAAGTAGTTGTTCTTTCACAACACTATAGTTACCCTGGTTCATACATATTTTTGACGGCACCTCCGCTGTAAATGATCTAGACAATAAGAATGTCCATTTGTCTTCAGGGTATTCCAATTGTCTCATTTCTATTTCGAACCTTTTCAGGAAAATGTCAATGTCCATTTTGTCTTCGTTGAATATCAAACCTTTATATTTTGCCAGTTTATTCCCTGTAGTGTCACTCTTTCTTTTATCACTCTCTTTTCCTTGGTCTGTTTTCAATTTTTTCTCTGCCGTCTCTTTTTCAAACGCCAATCTCTCTCTTTCAATGGCAACTCATTTGTTTTTCTTTTTTCTTTCAATGGCAATCTTTTCTCTTTCTTTCTTTACTTTCATATCTAACTTTTCCCTTTCTCTTTTGTCCTCCTTATCTAATCTATCCTTTTCTTTTTCTCTTCTCTTTTGTCCTCCATGTCTAATCTCTCCTTTTCTTTTTCTCTTTCCATTGCTAATCTCTCCCTCTCCATCAACCTTTCTTGTACATATTTTCTTAGTTCTGCCCCTTCAAGCTCCAACAACCTTCTTTCTTCTTTCAACGCTGCTACCTCAGCCTTGTCCGCCATTTTCTATTACTACTAATCAAATTGAATAGTATCCTGTCGCTAGATCTAGACTATAATATCTCTATTGTCTGTTGACAGGAGATCCACTGTGTATTAAGGACTTGGTAGGTTTACCTTTACGTTGGGCGCCACTTGTTACGTTCTTTTCTAAGATGAGACTCTTTGAACAGTACATTAACATTAAAACAACAACGTCATCGTTTAGAACTCATTTAATTTCCATGAACACTAGAACACTCTTTTGTTTCTATTCCTCCATTTTGGTTCTCCTCTCCTTTCAACACGCATTCGCACCGTTCCACATTTACACTAACATGCGCACGTAACACATATATTTTTTATTATTATATATGCTTAAATCACTTGATTACAAAGCGCATTCAATTAACAGAAAATTAAATGCACCATGTACAGTACACTGTTTGATAACTTCATTTGTCAATAAAGGCAAGTATAACATCAATGCCTCTTATGTTCTTAGCACCATGATGCTACATAATGTTTGTTGAAAGCACTATATAAAATTATTACTATTATAAGTTTGTATTCTATAGCAAAATCGTTTAAAGAGATTCTTTCTCAGTTGTGAATGAACAACTTTGTGTTGGATTTCTTCCTATTTTTTACATTTCTACTAACAGCTTCCCTTGTGTTTAAGATCTAGAATCTATATGGAAACTAAACATTTTGTGATTTTAGTCTCAATAATTCATAAAACCTTTCATTTAAATGTACTAAAAGCTATTTTGCAAGGAATCAACTGTTTTGTTTGTGTTTTTGTCACTTGACAGTACTTTTTTAACTTTTTTATTTGTGTAGGTCAGTTACTACTTCCCACTGAAAACATTATGGAGATCTTTCTTCTGTGCACTGATTGCTGCATTTATCTTGAGGTCCATCAATCCCTTTGGCAATGACCATTTGGTGATGTTCTCTATAGACTACAATGAACCTTGGACTTTGCAGGAGTTGATTCCCTTTATTCTCATTGGAGCACTTGGGGTACAGTAAAACACTTTCTAGTGTACATTTGTGTATTCTTTTTTTGTTTTGTGATTGAATTACAAGAACATCTCTTGTCTTTCAGGGTCTCTTTGGTAAATTCTTCATCAAGTTTAACATCATGTGGTGTAGATATAGGAAGATGTCTCGCCTTGGAAACTATCCAATCTTTGAGGTAAGTCTGTTTGCCAGATACATTGCCATATGTGATGGGAAGTTAAATAATTAGACCGAAATCTGTCTTGGGTGGTTAAGTTTAAGTTAAGTTATTAATCAATGTTATATTTCCCATATTTGAAATAAGCCAAGTGGAGTGGTGAGTTTTTCAAAAATTCAAAATGTCTAGTTGACTTATTTTAAATTATCAGCTATAAAAGTGTTGTGTTGCCTAGAAATTTAAACAGAAAAAAACTCTGTATGGCATGATACAAATTTCTTTCATGTAGATATTTGAAGAACTTCATTATTGAAATGTTGATCACTATTAATTTTCTCTCATTTTGTTTCACCAAGAAAATAAATTTGTGTATAAAATATACTCAAAACTGAATATTGTTTTGTGCTTCTATTATTTTACTCTTTTTGGTCTTTGTTTTAAGTTTGAACTTTTCAAAGTAAGAAATAATTTAGGATCACAATCTCTGCCATTGACAGGCCTGTCCATCCCTAATGGGTTTTTTATATATTGCAAAATGAGCCTGGAAATGTTAAAACAACTAAAATAATATATGGAATGGATTTGAAACCATGAGCCTGTTTTTTTCTCTCATTATTCAAATCTCTGTAGAGCACATAATCAAATGGTTCAAATCTAATGTCTTCTCACAGGTGCTTGGCATTGTCTTTATTACTGCATTGCTCAGCTACCCCAATCCATATACCAGGATGAACTCCAGTGAACTTATTAGACTCCTAGTCAGTCGCTGTGGACCAGAGGATGATACAGAAATTTGGTAGGACTTGAACCTTCATAGGAATGTCTGTTAGGATTCAACAAAATTGGTTATATTTTTCTCTGTGTTTATCACTTTCTTTCCCCCATCTACAGTGATTATAAGCGAAGCAGCAATATAACTGACCCGTTCAAGTGGTCTGCATTAGCTGGTGCAGGTGTGGGAAGTGCAGTTTGGAAACTGGCCCTGGCACTCATCTTTAAGATGATTATAACCATTTTTACATTTGGTATTAAGGTATTTTATTTACCTCACCTTGAATTATATTTTTATAGTATAAAATTAGCTTTTTTTAATGCAATAAGTATGTTACTAATAAACTTCATTATTTTTCTTCATTATTGTTTTTTTAACATTTACAATTTATGCTTTCTGTGCAGATTCCAGCTGGTTTGTTTATTCCCAGCATGGCAGTGGGTTCAATCATAGGGAGAATTGTAGGCATTGGTGTGGAGCAATTAGTTGTGTAAGTATTTACCATTGGAAATTATAGTCACTCCAAGTTTTTCATCCTGACAAGCTTTGATAGTCTTAAGTAGTTACAGATTTGTGATATAAGTTTATAATCATAAGTTCACTTTTCCTTCAGACATTAGCTTTTCAATGTAATTTTGAAGGGATTCTCTATGGTTTTGCTTCATACCATTTATAGTTGTGCAAAAATAAATTCTCCCTTTCCCCACCAGTAACCTTTTTACTATACAGTATTAGGATAATGTTTCCACTTTTTACAGGAACAATGCTAACAGTGTGTTCTTTTCCAATATTTGTGAGTCCCAAGGTAAATGTATCATCACACCAGGACTCTACGCCATGGTGGGGGCTGCGGCTGCCCTTGGTGGAGTCACACGTATGACAGGTTAGTCCATCATCTGGATGTAGGATGGGAAGGATAGGGTTCTTATCAGTTCGTAGCGGTGCTTCCAATTGCTGTGTTTTACCTTTCAGTTTCACTTGTGGTCATCATGTTTGAATTGACCGGTGGTCTGGAGTACATTGTCCCCATGATGGCTGCTGCAATGACCAGCAAGTGGGTTGGTGATGCTCTAGGTAGAGAAAGTATGTATCCTTTGAAATAGAATTGTTCTCTGAGAATAAGTTACCTTTACAAAGTTTTAACTTTGTTTTCACAGCTCAAGAAAGCACTGCGTATGTGGCATTATCAACTTTAAAAGCTTTATAAGGATTTATTTCTTTTTGATTTCATACAAGACAATAACTACTCTGCTTTACCTGTTCATAATTGTATTAAACCTAATAAAATACTCCTCCTGACACATATTTTATAAAGCATCTAATTGAATTTTTTAGAACTAAATGAAATAATGGTGCATGTATTACTTTGTTTTGTTGAACACACTGAATGAATTCTATTCTTTAAAATAAATGCCTTTTTGTTGTCTATCTTATATAGTACAGACGTTACTTCAAAAAAGAAGATAATTACATCCTTCTCATTTCATGTGCCAATCTAGTCATGCATGTTAATAATTGACTCTTCTAAGATGGTTTTCTTGGCAGATTCAGGCAATCCATTCCATACATATATAACATAATTTGAACTAAATAAATGAATAAATTAATGAGCTAATTCTTTCTACTTTCTCTGTTTGATTATTATGTGATATTAATTAATTAGATTTATCTAATTTTATTGTAATTGTCATAGTTTTCATGTTAAATAACTTATTCTAAACAGAGGTAGTTTAAAGGTTTAACTATTTCAAATCTTTAGAACAATGATTTGTTTACTTTTATAAAACATCTTTTTTTTTTAATCTAAAATTACATTTTAATTTATTTTGCTCTTATTGCTTGAATGTGGATTCAAACTGAGCAAGTTGTGGACAAGAATGTTGTTTGTCAGCCTAAAAAGTTAAATCTATTTAGTTTATTGAAGTATAATGATTCATTAATAATCTTTGTTTCCATTTCAAAACTAAAATATTGAACTTAAGCATTGAAATATTTTATAATTTAAATCTTTAATAAAAGTAACTCTTTACTGTAGTCTAAAAGTTTGGCTTTGTTACATAAACCTTGACAAGCTATTCAGTTATGATGCTCATATTGCCCTCAATGGATATCCATACCTTGACCACAAGGAAGAGTTTACACACACAACAATAGCAGCTGATGTCATGAGGCCACGGTAAGCTGATAAGTAGCATTTCCTAGACTGCATAAGATTGTACATGATGTGCTCACTCAATTGAAAAACTCAAAATGCTTGTTCAACCTGTGGCCTGTCTTAACATCTCTTAAAATGAGTTTGGCACATGAAAGTTTTGAGCCAGTTTGATTTATTCTTTAACATATTAACAGATTTTTTGTCCAAGTATTTAATTCTCTTTTTATTGAAACATAAGTTTCCCAAACATGTCAGTGTGGCAAAGCTAAAATATTCTGTAATTACTAAATAGAGTGAAATGGACATAAAGACTATATCAAATATTGTTAACTAATTGGTTATGAGCATGCCCCATCACTTTGCTGTTTGGGAAGCTGATAAAATAACTTTCAGTTTAACATTTTGTTATTCTTAGTAACTCTTTCAAAACTTGATGGCATCAATGTCTTGTCTTACTTACTGTGAACATGTCATATCCATTTTGTCATCTGAACTAAAATTGTACATTTTATTTCCATCTTTTTTCTTAGACTCAGTTTCAGGTTTGCAGTCCACACAGAATTTTTTTATTTTTTTTCAATTTGTTTTTCACCTAATTTGTATATATCTGCCTTGTATAAAAAAAAAATGTTTGTCCTGCAACCATTTTCTTTAGACGTTTTCCTTGATGTTGTCCATTTTGGTCAACTTTATGACTTGCATCTTGCCAGATGTTTTTAGTTACAGAAATACTTCATTTGCTTTTTTTTTTTTTTTTTTTTTGTAGTGAGGCAGTAGAATCAGAACCACTAGCTATGGGTTGATTCAGTCAAAATTAATGTAGAAATATCTAAAGCATTAGTTTGTTCATTATTTGTGCCAGCTTGTAGTTGTTTATATTAAAAGAACACATTAGTTATAGAAGTATGCTCCAACAATTCATTATTAATTGAAATATCAGTTGACAAGAACAAATTGAGATTGAGGACAAGCATGACTAACCTGTCATTTACCTCAAGTTTGAACAATAAAAATGATCAAATATTTTCTCTTTTTTTTATTCTGAAGCATTTTTTCTTTATTCACCTTGTTTTGTTTTTTTGGTCTATGGTTTGGGGTTAAAGACATTAATTATTCCTTTATAAGGATTTGGTGAACACATTTGTTGACCACACCAATACATTAGACATGAAAGTCATTTTTTTGTAAAGACTTGTGATGTTTAAGAAAAGTATTGCACCCTTGTTTTAAGGTACTATAGTGGTCATTTGTTACATTGGCTTTGTTCTACTAGCTCATTTGTTTCTTAAACTTGTGTCTTTCTCTTCTATCCTCTGACTGGCCAGAATTCCATCATTATACTCATCTTGTTATACTCTATTAACCCAACTCTCCCATTACTCTAGCTACTGGCGCTATGGAACTGGCGTGTGAGTTTTATGTCTTGTAATCAACAAAATCAACTCTGTGTTTGCAACTAACACTTTTGTGTATCTATTAATTATATCACAATCATTTGTGTGTATAGTTGTGCATGTCTTTGTGTGTGTGTTTGTCAAAGCTGAAGGGGCGGGGGCAGAGAGAGTGGGTTTTTTTAGAGCAATAGAGAGTAAAGCATTAAGTGTGTAAACAAACAAAAAATCTTGTATAAAGTAACAGACATGTAAATATGTAAACCTTCATATTAGGAGCATCCTAGAACTAAAACTTTACTGTGCTACTGGATTTCTATTGAATAACTGCTTCCTGCCTGTTCATTCTGAATGTCATTCAATCAAAGAAGAAAAACAGAGACCAATTTCATGTCACGGAAAACTTTTAAAATTATCTCTCAAAGTATATGAGGTCATGTAAAATTCTGTCCCTAAAAGTAAGCACAGTAAAACCTATTTATTGTTGGTCAATTTATTAATCTAATGCAATGAATTCCCATCTGTTTACAAATCCCATGTACTCATTTGGTTGAGAAATTGTTTTCTGACTCTATATATCACTGTACACAAGTCTAGGACCCTCATGTGTGTGTTGTCTGCATAGAAGTTACATACCAATATAAATGTTAGACAGTACTTACTGCATGTGGCCCAATTTTCACAGAAACAAAATGTAGTGTAATGATGTTCATATTTCAAGCTATTTGATCATTTTGTTGAAAAGTTTTTCCCATCCAAAATGTAGTGTATTATAATAGTGGTTTTTTTTTAATTAAGATCTTCAAATTTATTTTAAACAAATCTAGAATCAAGTAATCTTAATTGTTTAAAGGTCATTGTGTGTAGGATATAATTACCTTCCCTTGCTTTTCCTCTCTGACAATGTTTTATCTAATTATGGGACAATGCTGCCTTATTAATAATTTTCACTTGCATTAAAGTTGCTATTTTAAATATTTATAAAATGTATTTTTTTCAAACACCAATGATAATTAATTCTATGTAACAAATGAGAATAACAAAAACATTCTATACACGTTTTCCCCAGTTATCACCCAATCAGTTACTCTGCCAAGTCTTTTAATTTAGTTTGATTTTAATTTTAGCTTAGTCCAGTGTTTCCCAAATTTTTTCCTTGACAGAACATTTCTCACACATTCTGAGTATTTACCGGAACACTTTGCTTTTTTTTTATTTAGAGTATTAAATAAAAAAAACTTTCAGCCATTTTATCAATTTAGTTGTTTTTTTTTCCAAGTATAAAACTTTTTAACAATATATATATATTGATATCAATCTTCTAGACTTTGATTTTGTTGCAACATAAGAAAATTTGTCCTCAAACAAAAGGTTGTAGGAAACTGAAGAACAAATAAGCAACAATGATAGCTTGTTTTAAAATATTGTGATTCATATTTAATGGTTGATCTTTTAGTGTATCTTTGTTTCAAATGAGTTTCAGAATCTAGATCAGTTCAAAGTTCATAGACATGTTAAAGAATTTATTTTATTCTCAAGAAGAACTTACTAGTTAATTATTCCAGTAGTTCGTGGAACACCTATTCAGGCCTGGTGTAAACCTAGTGTTCCATGGAACACAGTTTGGGAAACACTGCCTTAGTTAATAAAAAGTGATAATAATTCATTAAATTATTCCTGTCCCAGACTTATACTCAACTGTATGGAAAAATGTCATGTAACCACAAGGTTTTAATCCAGTATTTTAAAATGGGGAACATTGGCTTCTCTGAATCCAACACTCTACATAGTTTGAGGATTGATGGCAATAGACGTTAACATTGTGATAGGTTTATAGCATGTATATCAGTTTGATTTCTAATCAAGCTTCACAAAATAAAACTTAATGCACTGCTTTTTTTAAAATATTTGCTTACATAAAGTCATCAATTATTTTTTAGTTGGCTTTCAATTTTTTTTTGTGCTCATGATAAACTTTTAGTTATTACAAAAATAAAATCCATTAGCTAAAGGACTTTCATAAAGATATTTATCTACAGTATCTACTTTGTGTCAGTGTTAATTGTACAGTCATCAAGAACAGTATAGCAATTTCTTTTTTGTCAGCACATAGAACTTCAGTACTGTTGGAGTAGTTAGTTGTTTGTTTTTATGTATCTACTGGAAATCATAAAATTATAAACTTCTAAAATGTATGTATTACATTTCAATAATTTTATGAATGAGAATGTTTTCTTAAAAATAAAATATAATTATCACTAACTTCAACATTTTAATATTGTGAATAAAAAGCTTTAAATTGCTAGTCTACTTCTTGTTCAATGTATGAATAATTAAATTCCTTTTAATGCTTAATTTATTTGTTTCCATTTAATAAAATCATTCTCAAAGTATTTTATTTATTCTGTTAGCTCATATCTACATTTATTAATTTACCAAAATAGATTCATTTTAGTTCATTGTCTTAACCAATCATAAAGTCTTTTGAAAAATTCCGTCACTTGTCTATGGAACTATGAAGACGTGTATTCTATTCACTTATTTCTTCCAGTCCTACCTTAGAATCTCACAAACAGTGAAGTCTGTTCATTATTTACCTTCCTGCCTTCATTTCTTTTTCCTGCTACTGTACCTTTTCTGAAAGTCTTTACATTTTCTGAGAATTTGTGAGGTGGTCATACTATGATCTGGCCAGACCTTGACTGTGCTTGGCCAAACCTTCACTTGTGACTTAACCATACCTTGACTTATGACTTGGCTCACCTCCCACTTTAGTTCTTATACCTCCTAAGTTTTTAATAATGAAACCAAAAAAAATTAAGTCTTTTCCTGAGACTTTTTGGTTTCTGTAAAAACTTTTTTTCATCAATATTCTATCTTGACCTCTACACAGGAGAAATGATCCCCCACTGGCAGTCATCACACAGGACTCTATGACAGTGGAAGAAACTGGTGAGTGTATATGTTGATTTAATTGTTAGTTAGCTTTTTTTCCCTTAACTGTAGTTAGTCTTTTATGTGTAGACATATTTGTAAATATTATCAAAGACTTGTATTATTAACTAATTATTATTAAATAATATTAATATTAAATAATTATATTTCTTTCCTTTCAATTATGTTATACTATTTGATTTCCCTCTGCCAGAACATAAAAAGAGAATTTAAATGAAAATGTTTTCTTTAGTCATTTATCTTAGGGCACTAGTTTCTGTTCTTTGAATTTAAGGACTAAGACTTAATTGGTAAACACATCCAGATTTACGTTTTAAAATGCCAACCTTAGTCAATTATCTCAATTTTTTGTGTGACTAGAGAGTCTACTGAGGAATACAGAGCATAATGGATTTCCTGTGGTGGTCTCCAGGGAGTCTCAATATTTGGTAGGGTTTGTGCTTAGAAGGGATCTCAATCTAGCAATTGGTAAGTTTGATGCTTTTTTATAATTATTGATAATGTTACTATTTATATTAAATTAAATTAAGTTTATTCTTTTTAAACGAACTTCCTGTTTATTTTTTTTCTTAGCCAATGCTCGCAAAACATCAGAAGGTGTGGTCAGTAACTCTATCATCTATTTTACTGGACATGTCCCAGTTGACCCCAATGGACCAGCACCACTGAAATTGAGAAAAATTTTAGACATGGTCAGTGACTTGTTTTGAATATAATTTTAGTTACTTACCCCTAAGATATTTGTTTGTTTGTTTTTTAAAGTGCTTTTTATGTTAGAGCCAAGTAGCAATTTTAAGTGTTATTATTACACTTGCTTTACTTGAAATCAATGTCATCACAATGGCTTAATTTTATTTAAACTAATGTGTAAAGCTGAGTAGATTCTGTGACCTTAGTTGAGACCATTCGTTATAGAATGTCTCAACACTGACCTGCTGCATTGCAACCTCTGGGCAATGGAGACCAATAGCTTCTTGCCACGTTACAGATCTGTATGACATGGCAACAGGTCAGTGTTCATGCATTCTCTGATGATTGGTCACTTCTTAGTCCAGGCCTCAATTGCTACTATTAAACCATGTCCACTGTACACTAGGATTTGTACTTATTTCTTTCCCCACCTACTTCTTACATTGACAAAGACATTTAGAGAAATCTTGTTAGTTTTGCTAGTTAGGTTTCCTACATAATTGTCTCTGGCTTTTGCATGGTCATTGTAATCTTGTATTTCTAGAAGCAACTCTAGAGGCACAATATCCAAACATCTGCCAGGAAGTGAGAATACATCCACACAAGTCAAACTTTGGGAAATTGACTATTGAAATATGACCAGCTTGAATCATGTCCTAAATAAGCACACACAATACTTCAAGTGGAAAGTATCAGTGTGATAGTGTCAAATAATAAAACCAAAGTTTATGTTTCTGACCATTGTGATACTCTCTCTCCCCATTCTTGGTTCTGCATAGAAGTTTAGTTTTTGCTTGTCACATTTATAAAAAATGAAACTCTTTGATCAGCACATCATGTAAGGTTTGAAAGGAAATCACAGGGGCAGGGTTTTGGTATTTCTGATATTATTCATCTATGTTTAAATGTTTGAATATGTATTTCCTTTTCTACAGGCTCCAGTGACCATCACTGACCAGACACCAATGGAGACAGTAGTGGAAATGTTCAGGAAATTGGGACTTAGACAAACATTGGTCACTCACAATGGGTAAGTCATTGCAACATTTTCGTGAGTACCTTTTGTTTCTTAGAGTAGCTGGAACATTTAGAGATATTAAATCAATGGGCTGTCTACTAATAATGTTTTGATATTGGAATTTTTTCATGTCTCTATTATAAGAGAACTTTTTTTTTTTAAATTGTTGAATAGAGATTTGCCTCTTGCCCCGTTTCTATAATTCCTTGATTTATTTACCAGACATGTTCTATAAAATAGAAGCTCAATGGTTAGCATTTTGTTAGGGATAAAAGTAGGGGAGGGAATCACTATTAATGTAACACTGATGTAATCACTTTTTTTTTCTATACTTTCTACTAATTGTCCCCTGCAATTCCATCCTATTTTTGATATGAAAATAATTAGATTGTGTGATGGTTATGATATTTGACTCTGAGACCAGTGTATTTCATTAGCTTTTATTATTGAAACACAGCCGCCTGCTTGGTATCATCACCAAGAAAGATGTCCTTCGACACATTGCTCAGCTGAGGAACCAGGACCCAGAGTCTATTCTCTTCAACTAGATCTGTCTGGCGGCACTATGGATGTGTTTGAGTTAATATCCTCAAACAGGGATTGACACTCTGTCATGAAAGATGTCACAGGACTCACAACATCAGCTCAAGCTGCTTTTTAGGTCTGCACAAACTTTTGAAGTCTGCTTAGCATTCTCTGGTGTATTTTTTTAAAAAGGGTGACAAAATTATTTTGGCTTCAATTGCAGCCTTTTTTTTTTTTTGACTCCTGTTTGCTTGTATTTTGACTGGATGAGCTACGTAGTAGTAGACCACAAGGGCAATTAGTTTGTGTTGAATAGCTTGTGAGGCCTAGTCAGTGTTTGTGTTTGTGTTAAATAGCTTGTGAGGCCTAGCCAGTGTTTCATTGTTAATCTTCTGATCTTGCCCTCTTTCACATGTCTAAAAAGTTAATTTTTTTCTAAAGTTTTATTGTGCAGAATAAGTGTCAATCTCCATCATAATCTTGGATTTTTTTTGGGGGGGGGGGGGGGATAAACTTAAATTTCATAAGCATTCCATTAAGTTCATTTATTAGATGTCATGTCATGTTGATAATTACAGGTAGTTTTGCAACACTCGCTACATTATTACAGGAAAGTGTGTTTCATTTGGTGCATTCATTCAATGGCACAGATAAACCCAACTAGAAATTGGAAATAACTAATGATTTGAGTGTACTACATCACCAGAGTAACATATGACCAACAAAATAGATAATTTAACAAATGCTCAAACAGTTGCTCATAATGAACCTCTATGATATAAAGACTTCAGACCTATCATTCTAAAATCGTTGCTATTTACTTCATTTTGTTGTATATTGGTTGTATATTGCACTACAGAATGTCTTGTTGCTAAAAACTGTAGTGAAGGCTAAAGGTCATAGAAGTCTATTTCTGCTCTAATAATTCTTAAACTATTTTTCTTTCATGTTAAGTGATTATACATTCTAAGAAGCATGTTTCTGGTCAAATGAGCTGACAATATTAATAATAATAATCCATATTATCTATAAGGACATTTTGTCTTACTATTTGTGCTTTACACCAAACCAAACATTATAACTATAGAAAACCAAACTATACATTTACAACAGAACCAGTTTACTTGCAAACATTGTGCTGGTCTAATATAGGTTTTTCTTAGTTGTTGTTTTCTAATAGACTACTTGTAAATGGAAATCAGTATTCAATTTTCTTGTTCATATGAGATGTCTTGATAGTTTGTGTTATTATACACACACAAATGCTTTATTGATACAAAAAATTGTAAAAAAAATGATATCATCCTGGTCTTTTTATAATTTCAATGTTATGTTATGTTGTGAACAAGTTCTATTGTATATCATTTGTGTTGGTTGTATGTCCAGCTAAGTGAGTTCAATCTGTTGGAATCTATCAAGAGTTTCATCACTTCTTGTTTTGTTTTTAAAGTAAAATGAAAGAAATGACAAGTGTTTATGGTAAGTGTGATCTAGAGATAGAATGTGTCTACAATTTATACTTATCAATTAGTTCATCATTAGTCTGTGATATTTGACGGGTCTGTTTTGTGTGTGTGTGTGTGACTTTGCATTAATAGTTTCTGTGTTTGGAGATGGGTTGTTCTATTTTTTTATCACCATTAAAATACTATTGAGATTAAAGACAGTATGATTAGTGCATCAAGACTTACATAATGTGCTGGGCTCTCAACTCATGTTGCTCTTTTTCTAAGCTGACTGAATTCTGTTTCCTGGTAGAAACTTGACTGTAGGCAAACAAGGAAATGTGTTGTTGTTTTTTCATGCATTGACAAGATATGAGAAGGAGATGTGTACTATTAGCATTTGGTCTAGTCCATCCACTAGCCCCTAACCCTGTGCTTGAATTCATTGAAATATCATCTTGGACAGCTTTATTTCCCTTGTATTCAGTTTTCTTGTTCATCTTGTTTTTACAGCCAGAACTCCAGTGTGAATGGGATTTGATTTGTTCTTTTTTTTTTTTTAAGTTGGCAGGTGCAAGGCTATAACTTGCGATACTCAATGCCTCATGTTAATCCATTATTTTAATGATGTGTAGGTGAGTTGTTTACAGGTCAGTGATTTTATGGATACTCTATGGACCATAGAAGATACTAGATCTAAATGATTTGTTTTAAATTAATCAGTTCACTATTCAGTTTCATATGTCCATGTATATGTACATAAGTGTGTTCATGTGGATGAACAAGTCTGTCCATGTACTGTGTATGCTGTGTACAAATTTAAAACAACTATGTACAATACAATACTGTGTCACTTTGAACCAACTTCACTTGTTTTACTCATATTAAGTAATTCATGCTATTTATATTTATTATTTGGTGAGCCCCATTGGGAATATTGGCAAAATGTGTTTAGCTCTGGATCATTAGGCCAGATTTTGTGTATGTAAAAATGAAGCCATTCCTGTATTTGATGTCAAAAGTAGGTGTTACTTTTAATAAAAGTCAATAAAATATTTCGGCAATATAAACTTTGTTGGGTTTTTTTTTTTCTTTACTACAAAATGTTTCATTTAAAATTTGACAGTAAAATTTTAAAATGTTGCACCATTCCCTTTGCATCTTTTCATGTGATTAAAGAGGCCAATCCTAGATACACATTCGTGGTCATAGACATTTGTGATCACCAGAAAATGGAACATGGGTGTCGCCAGGGGTGGGGATTTGGCTTTCAAACCCCCTGCCCTGAAATGAAATCCTCCCCCAGTGGGAGGTGGAACTTTGTGACTGTTTTTTCTTGTAATTTGGTTTATTGTAGGTGATATTTTAATATAAAACCATCACTTGCACCAGTGCAGCCAGAGGGTTTTCGAGTTTAACCCCCCCCCCCCCCCCCCCCCAACGTTTTGAGATTAGGAACACCACCCTCTTCAATATTAAAGTGAAATAAAGTCACCTAATTCTACGAGCATAGCCGGAGGGGGGGGGTTGAGTTTAAAACCTCCCTTCCATATACTTTTCACGATAAAACTTCCCTTTTCGATAACAAAATCTAAACAAAACTAGTCAGTAAATTCCATGAGCGTAGCTAAGAGTGTAGTTGAGGCGCTGACCCGCTATAACCTTTACCATGAAAGGAAAAACCAAGCTACAAATACTACATCCATGAGAGTGTAGAGCCTACATGAGTTATCCTTCCCTCGTCCAGTAAAAAAAAACTACAGTAAAACTATACTTATCAATATGTACCAGCCGCTGGGCCGTGACTGTGAATAGCAGATTTTGTTTTTGACTTAACAATTTTTTTATTAGAAGAGTAGCAGGATAATGCACTGTAGGTACCTCAGAATCAGCATGATTTTGTTTTTTGTTTCAAATACTGGAAATAATGCATAAGAGTAGCCAAGAGAGTTTTGAAGTTGAAACCTCTCCAATAAAAAAAAATCTGAAGGAAAAATACAGTCAACAAATTTGATGAGCGCAGCCAAGAGCGGTTTTGAGGTTTAAACCCCTCTTACAATACAAAGAAAAATGTAAGTCATTAAAATCCATAAGAGTAGCCAGAAAGGAATTTTTGGTTAATCTTCCCTCTTCAATAGTAAACTAAAACACAAATATAGTAACAATTTCTACCAGTCGCTGGGCATCATTAATAAAGTGCAGTGAATGGCAGATTTGACCTTTGACTTACAATTTTTTAATAGAAGAGTAGCAGTATAATGTACTATCATAGACATAAATAAATATAGACTGGCCGATTAAAGAGTTTTATGAAACGAAAATTTGTGAGTTGCAATTTTTTGTACTTTATATAAATACCTCAGAATATGCAAAGTTTTTTGTTTCAGGTACAGGAAATAATGCTTGGCGAAGCCCCCAGACCCCCTAGCTGGCAAGGGCGGGGTTTCTACTGTTTTCCACTAACTGCAGGAATAACTTTTCTAGGATACATAAAAACGTCCGAAAGAATGACGTGTCTAATCCAGGACCACTCCTTTATACTTGGCCTCCATGTGGATATATCGTGTTTTTCTTTCTGCCAATTGTTGGTATGATTCCAAACAGCTAATGTCACGCTTGCCTTCTTTAAGGTCACCATTATTACCATAAATATTTCATTTGAAAGTCAACCCTGTAGTATTCTGTGGGCATGCCCGAGCCAGCCTAGGCGTCTACTGCTGAAAATATTTTAAATAGAAACAAATTCTTTAATTCCACTCAGTCATTTTCCTCTTAAAGTAGAATCTCTTCCAGTGACTGGCCTGTCCACTCTGATGTCTTCCCATGTTGTCTACCTTTTCTTCTTTTTCCTGTTAGGGCTTCTGTTCCCTGTAGGAAAGATCCCCTTTCAGACCGTGCGATATATGGGGCAGATGATGTAAAGGTCATCTGTTTCTTTTCCCCAACTAATGTCAGGTAGCCATTAGAGCTGACTGGACTAAGAGTCACCCAAAGAGCCCGAAATAAAAAATCCAAGTCTTCCAGGATTCGAACACAGGACCTCCGGGAGTGGACCACTTCAGAGACCGATTCTGAGATTGTGTTTTCACACAAACTATGGTTGTAACCTTGTTTATTCTTTTTGTCTGCTTTTGCTACATAAGTTTAATGTTTTGTTTTGTGTAGCCTACATTAATATTTATTTTATTTTTTATCAGTTTAGGATAGTTTTAGATATTTGTTATGTTGTCTGGTTACTTAGGCAACTCTAGCCCCTAAGTCACTGACTGTGGTGCACAGTAGCATTACGAGTTGGCTACTTAATTCTCGCTAGCCCAGGCCTAGGCCTGCTATTTTATAATATTGTGTAAGTCGGCTATTTAGACTAACAGGATACGCGTTGGCTTTTAGAATAGTATGCAGTCAATTTTTAGAAGACTGTGGGGCTGTGATTTAAAATGGTTTAAATTTAGGATAGTGGGCTATGTGTTTTGAACAATGTAAAATTGAGCGCATTCATGTATTCTTTGAATTTCAAATTTCACACCAAATAGTTACGTTGAACGCACATTTCCTTGAAATAAGGATAAGAAAAAATAGCTCGTCAGATTTCATTTAGACATAGTGTCGGCTTCATTTTTTGTTTATTTCTTATCTTCTTTTTTTTTTATTTTGAAAAACTATGGAAACTGTAAGCTACGAGAGTAGAGTCTATAGACAATGTAACCAACTACTGCAAACACAATGTAATCTGGTACAGTATAGATCTAGTAGATTAATAGACAATGTAACCAACTACTGCAAACACAATGTAATCTGGTACAGTATAGATCTAGTAGATTAATAGACAATGTAACCAACTACTGCAAACACAATGTAATCTGGTACAGTATAGATCTAGTAGATTAATAGACAATGTAACCAACTACTGCAAACACAATGTAATCTGGTACAGTATAGATCTAGTAGATTAATAGACAATGTAACCAACTACTGCAAACACAATGTAATCTGGTACAGTATAGATCTAGTAGATTATTAGACAATGTAATCAACTACTGCAAACACAATATTTTGAATATAATGATAATCTGGTACAGTATTATGTATAGAAATAGTAGATCAACAGACAATGTAAATCAGGTGATCAAGATTAGATATAAACAAGGGCGTACTGGGTGTCAAAATCGGCCCGGTCCTTTCTATACAATTCGGCACACAAGTTCTATATCATATGATGGGCCTCCAATTCTAGGTCTAGCTGTCCTCGAAATCATGCTTACAGTGAATTCTATATCTTTATAAGAAATAAAAACCGTATGTTACTTTTTAATCGCTTAGTATGCAGGCCCTAAAAGGATAAAGCCAACTAGTGGCACTGTCTACGGATGAAGGCTATTGCATTATTTCGGGAAATGTTAAATTAAAATAGTAGAGTAGGCTATTACACTGTACAATCTGTGAAAGATTTCTTTTTAAACATTACGTTCAGTGGGGCCTTTTTAGAAGAGAATAGTATAAAACCTTTAACAATTTGATATGTACCATAGTAGCATCCATGTGGCCCTTCGGTGGCTCAACCGCCCATTTGGGTACGGCCCACCGGGAATTTGCCCGATTGCTCATATAGCCAGTTCGCCCCTGGATATAAACGAAAATTCTTAAACATAAACGACTGTCTAGATTCTAGGCTAATCTTCAGATGTTTTGATGAGAGTTGGTCTAACATATTAATATTGGCAAAGTAGATTAAATCGTGTTAGATCTCTAGTAAAAATGTCAAAATTGCCTATACACCTTACATGTCAATGGATTAGTAGACTTAATTTGATGTCCACAAAAATTCATAAAAAGTTCGAGGTTATGGTGTAGTTTGGGAGGCGCGCCAATTATCCTTTTGTTCAGGGAGTTTGCGAATGATAGATCTTTAGTTTGTTGGATCATTATTGTCATCTAAACGTGTCTTCACCTTTATCGTATTCTTCCCCCAGGTGCATGGCACAGCAAACAGTAATATTCCGGTGAATGGCACAATATCCTGCTATGCTAAAAAAAAAATTACAAAATGCGGGTCAAAAATCAAATCTGCTAATCAGTGCACTTTATTAATGGTGCCCAGGTACTGGTAGAAAAACAGATCAATGTGTGAAATCATTTATTTGGGAAGATATGAAGCTCAAATCACTGTAGTTTGCTTTAGTTGTTTTTTTAAGACTGTGACTTGAATTTTCGTATATATACTTTATAATTAATTCATTCCAACAACTGGTGAGAAGACAGATCAAAGTGTGAAATATTTCTTTTTCATATTTTGGAAGGGGGGGGAGAGGTTAAAAAAGCAAAATCCCCCATCGCTACCCTCATGTGGTCACTATGATTTTAATTTAGTTTAGGTTGGAATGCTTGAGCCTCCCTCCTGAAATTAGGGGGCAGTATTTCGCTCAGACAGTTGCTTGAATTTTTCGTAGATTTACTATAATAATGGTGCCCAGTGACTTTTTTTAGTGGAAGGTTTGGAACCTCAACCCCTTACTCGCAACAATTGTGGACTTGGGCTGCGTAATTGGGATTCGGTGACTAATTTTACCAAAACTTCCAGACAGTGCTTATGGATTTTGATGACTGTAGTTGTTTTTTTTTTTTTTTTTTTTTATATAGTTGAAGGTTTAACCTCAAAACCCACCTTACCGTACTTCTGTTTTAGTTTTTTATTAGAGAAGAATTCCCTAACCCTAAAACTTTACAGTTTTTTTAGATGCGTTTTACCTTCAAAACCCTTCTAAGCTGTGATCATTGAATTTGGTGACTGCAATTTTGTCTGTCTGTAAAAAGATTGTAGGCCTACACGTTATTTCTCTGACACCCAATCTTGGATCAAGATGAAATTTTGCACAATTATTTCTTTTACTTGACAACACAAGAATCAATTTTAAAAAACAATAAAAATTAGTTAATTAGCTATTCGTAATTAATAATTTTGTCTGGTATCTCGAACAAAGGAAAGAAATGGTACCATTGGTACCTGACTGAAGTGGTGGTATAAGGTGAATCATCCTTCTTTATAGGTTGCCGCTCTAAATTAAAACAAACAATATATAACTATACAATCTTCTATAGTCATAAGTGTCTCACTAGCAGAGTGGTTAGCACCTCGGCCTGAGGAGGCGTGAGCCACGAGTTCGAATTCAGTTCGTCCCCCCCCCCTTTTTTTTAAAAATGCTTTTAAAAAACAATTACGTAAAAATCCACCTTGATGTCCCTTTCACCCCCCCCCCTCCCTATTCCCCCAACTTGTCCACTGGTCGTGCGGTTTGCGCGCTGGACTGTCGTTCGGACTTATCGATGGTCCTGGGTTCCAACCATGCCCGCTCCGAATTTCCCGTCGTCCTGCGGGAGGTTTGGACTAGGAAATAAATTATCTTCAACTCTGAATGAACACCCGAAACATGTCAAACATTTTACAAACAAAGTAAATTCTCATTGGTTGACTCAATTGGATCATGTAACTGGAAGATGTACTAGTAAGGAAGGGAACATTTTCACATTTCCGATTCATGGATTATTTTCGTAAAGTTGGGCCAAAACATCTTCGAGTTTGGCAAGGATTAACGATTGATATTTTTCATGGTATGTCTACTTTTCAGCAATTTATAATGGGTTTTTTTAACGTGTCGCCGTCCATTCCAAAGTGTGTGTCGCCGTCCATTCCAAAGTGTGTGTCACCGTCCATTCCAAAGTGTGTGTCACCGTCCATTCCAAAGCATGAGTGGCTACTTGCGTTATAAAATTACAACCAGTGCCTTGTTTTCAAAGGAGATCAACACAGACTAGCGGTCACTTGGTCAGCAATGTCCTACTTGACCACTGGCTATTTTAATTGGATTGGGGGCGCTAAAGGCGGGCCAACCATGGAGGGCGCCGTAGCGAGGGATTCCCAACAGCATCAAGCAGAGCTAGGCGCCATGTTCCGCGGTGGCACCGCCAATAGTTCCATGAACCTGTGGGAGGACAACCGGCGTGTGTATATGGACAACTTGAGGCTGTGGGACTGCCTTACCTTGATCAGGAGTGACCCGTCCATGAGCTGTCAGAGTGCCATCAACTTGGTGTTCAGTTTGAGAGACAGCGAGTATCTAGTCTCATTCCCAGGTGAGTTCAGTTCAAATTATAGCGAGTATATAGTTTCGTTACCACGTGAGTTCAGTTTGAGATACAGCGAGTATCTAGTCTCGTTTCGATGGGAGTTCAGTCTAAGACATTGAGTCATTCCTAGGCGAGTTCAATATCACTTCCCTTTTTTCCCATTGATTTTTTCATTAAAAAAACATTTAATAGAAGCTTTTCCCATTTTAATAGAACATTCTTCTGACAATGAAGAGGCATACATTTCATTTTAATTTTTTGCTTTTTATATTGGTGTATGGCTTTTCAATGACGTCCTGCGCCGTTTAGATTTAAATCTACATGACTCCTAGTAATGGCCTTTTTCCTTCTGCCCTTTTAGAAGGTAATATTTAGCATGTTATAGCTTATGGACCAATTAGGTTATCAGCTTGGGGGTTAGTTGCCAAACATTAAAACAAGATTCTCCGACGATCAACTGAGACATATTCTCATATCCTACACTACTTTATAATGTAAAACTTTTTAGAATATATTGTACACTTGGCCATTTGAAGTAAGCTCAAGGAGCAAACGAATACATTTCTTCAAGTCGGTTTTAAGAGCTTATTTGTATAAGAAATAGAAACCATACTGTTCTGAATAATTTTATATTCCACACAATAACTTGGACCACGTCATTGTTCCAGACACTCACCAGCTGATGCTCCTGCGTTACCCATCTGGTTTTGTCTCCCACACAAATATCCATGACGCCCAATTGGAAAATATGCGTTTAAAGGACGAGAACTCTAGGCTGCATGCGGCTATATGGGTATTGAGAGACAATCCTAATCTTCAGGTGAGTTTATTATCAATGGTGATAGGCTTTTTTGTTCATAGACAGTCACCACCACCTTTACCTATCCTTCAGTCTGTTGAACCGTTAGGGCGCCACACATGATCTGTCGACCTTCTTCCTTAGAAGGCTTATGAGGCTGATTGAGACCAATCGTTATAGAAGGCCTGAACACTGACCTGCAACGTCACAACCTGTGGGTGATAGAGACCAATAGCTCGTTGCCACGTCACAGGTCTGTACAACGTGGCAACCGTAAGCAAATAAGTTGACTTGATATTAGGTAGCAGTTCTCAACACAGTTGCTGTAGTTCCTGTGTACAAGAAACCCCACACCTTGTTAGTGCACATCTTGCAGTCCACTGTAGTACAGTTTATGACCCACTTCGGTTGTTTATTTGTTATTTTGCCAATGCTTTTCCAGAGCATTTCAATGATTTTGAAACAGAGTCTGTTCAGTTCCTTCATTGTTTCCTTCCTCTCTGAGTGATCTCACATCTCACGTTCCAATAGTCATTTTATTTCTGACATATAATCTGTCTTACTTGGAAAAAAAGATTAAATTCTAAATTTGACAAGATGTTGATTACTGACGTCCGAATGAAAAAATAATTGTGAGAATTTTCTGACTTTACATTCTGTTCTTGAAAGCAATAGCATACTATCCAGAAATAGAATTGTTTATCTCATAGTTACTGGCTGAAACAAACTCAAGCATAATGTTATTCATGCATGCAATGACTAAAGGAATGGTGTATTTATTTGAACAATCGTCAGTGGTTTGACCAGTTCTGCAGCATACAACATTTGCAGGTCCAGGGTGAAAACAAGTTTTTTACATTCTTCACGAACAACGAAACCTGTGAATGTTTCTTCTGAAACAACAAACATTTGTTTACAATCAGTTCCTTCTTCATGAAGCTGTTGGTGATGTAGAATTTCTCACTCTATTTGTTTCTTCTAATTTTTTGATTCATTATTGCACGAAGTCTTTCCAGTGAGCTCTGCTAAGTCAAGTTCTATTAACAGTCCAGCTCATGATTTCTACGTAAGTCGGCCGTAAACTATTTTATGTAAGTCTATTGCATTGTTCAACAGTTGATTGAGTCGAGCGAGGCAATGCCTGCTAAAGTGTGTTCAAAATAAAAAAAAAACGTAAGCCAAATTTATTTTAAGATTATTATAATTGGAAAGATTTTAACAGTCAAACTAAAGTTTTTAGTGTGTGTCCAATTAGGTAGGTTTTTTTTTTCCAAAGATATCCATAAGCTGTCAAATTTCTAGAAAAATTGCTTGAGCAGTTTTCCTATTCAGTGTCCAGGTCTTCAATCTGCGTGAACTACTCCTTCGCTTCGTCTGTGAACTGTGATGCTTATACATAGATCTGATAGTTTTGCATTTTTTGATTGCTTGACATGTTTCATCATTTAATTTGTAAGCGTAGTTAAAAGTTTACTTCGTCTTTTTAATTGCCCTCCTTTTTATGGCCTAGTTTTTTCCTCCCATGTAACCTTGGCAGGGAGATAGCTTAAAATGTGATCATTCGTAGTCTTTTATAAATGTTATTATGATTCTCTAGTAACAATAAGGTAGTCTAAGCTTCTACACCAGACTACAGTGTAGCTTTAGGCCTATGTTCTCGGAGATGTCGATGGTCACTCTGGCAATCCATGCACCTATTTTTTCATGTGACATTTTTTGTATTAGATGATAGATCTACTATCCTAGTCTATTTTGTTTTTATTGTTACCTTCTTCAATTTTATGTCAAATGTTTTTTCAGCCAGATTCCACAGTTGCCGCCATTTTCAGACTCCAAGAGAGTCAGTTCCAAGCCAAATTTCATACAGGTCAGTGAGTCCCGTGATTTGTTCTTCTACGTGGTTGCTTTAGTTTACATTTTCTTCTATTTATGTCTTTCATTTTCTCTCTGTCTCTCTCCCTCTCTTTAATCGTTGTCTAGATTCCAATCCAATTCCAAAGTAGTCAGTCAATCATGTTTTCTTTATTTAACATTTTCCAGATCCAGACGTCAGCAGAGGAGGACTCTTTAAGTTCTCAGACAAACAGACGTATACTAATAATAACAAAGTCTACATGGCCTCATTGGACATTGGCACAGAGCCTAACATGGCCATCCAATTGACCAACAAACCTATCAAAGCTGACACCACGTCCTCAAGGAGATGTCGGTCAGCTTCGAGCAGGCGACCACATAGCAGGTAAAAAAATTAGGTCGTAATTATCTTGAGTAACTGTGAGCAGGTCAGGCAGGCGCGAGTGGGAGACCTATTCTTACTGCTCAACATTAAATTTTAACAGTAGGCAGATGTTAGCGCTACTGAGTGGGCTCAATCTGTGACACCTCAGTCTACGACCAAGGGGCTAGAGTCACCTAAGTAACCAGACATACTAACCTAAACTAAATGAAAGCACCAACGAAACTTTACTTGAAATTAAATAAGACAAAATGAAACTTTAATAACATACAAAAAAATAAATCAATAATAAAATATAAAGTATATATACACTAACCACTACAACTGAACCCAGCAACTATCTAAAACCCTCTAAATCTACACCAATACAAACACTAACAAACTAACCAAACCCAACTATCTAACACAAACTGATCAAACCAACTATCTAACCAAATCACTACAACTACTACACTAGACCTAGATCTACACAAACACACTACAATACACTATTCTAGATCTACAATATCCTACTACAACCAACCCATAACTAAAACTAAAACAAGAACACCATAGTGTTAGTCTTGGTACCTCACTATTAGTATTCACTAAGAACAGAAACAGACTATAACTAAGCCACTAAGGCAACACTACACTAACAAAATAAATCTACAGCAGAGTAATAGCAGTTATAGCACAGCAGAGTAATAGCAGCATGTATTATCAGCAGTAATAATAGCCTGCAATACATAAATGCAAAACTATAAATACAAAATCATATATATTCTATTTGATCTAGAACACAAATAGCGGGACTAATGGACGCCGCCATCTTTAATACAGCATGTTGACAACTATTATGACTAATAGTCCAAGTAGAAAACAAAACTAAATTAAAATATATCTAGCACATTTACACACATTTACATTTAGAACACAAATAGCGGGACTAATGGACGCCGCCATCTTTAATACAGCATGTTGACAACTATTATGACTAATAGTCCAAGTAGAAAACAAAACTAAATTAAAATATATCTAGCACATTTACACACAGTGTGACATAGATCTAGTAAAAGAAAATATAAAACAGTTATAAACTTACAGGCTGTCCCAGGTACACAACAATAAAATAATTACACGACAGACCACAAAGATCTTCAGCTGTCACTCAGACAGAGATACTGTATTGACAACTGGTCAACTGTACACTGAACTGTTTTAAGACAGCATGTAGTACACCACTTTTTATACTATCCCGCACTAACCTATAGAAATATGCGGAAGTACAATTTAAAAATCTGACACTAACCTATACAAATAAAATATATAAAAATAGCTCTGGGTGCGCAAGCTCTACAAAGGTGTAGCAATGAAGTGGCTGAGGTTAATCTCACCGGAAACTATTCTCTCTCTCTCTCTCTCTCTCTCTCTCTCTCTCACTCTCTCTCTTTGAATATAAGGCATTTAATAATTTGTTATAAAAGAGTTACAATGAATCCCCCTAGAAAGTGAAAAATTTTAAATTTGTTTGTCTGAAAATTCCATTATCAGTTACAATAATGTGACAACTATGAATAGTATTTGAGAGCGACTTCTAATTAGCGCTTGCATGCAATTGCGTGATAATAATCTATTTATATCATGGGCGTAGCCAGGGGGTTAGGGATTCAACCCCCCCCCCGAAACGAAATTCCTCCCCCCTCCCCGGCAAGAGGAGGGGTCGGAATTTAGTGACTGATTTTTTGCATTGATTTAGTTTATTTTAAGAGAGATTTTTAATACTAAACCAACACTTGCCCCAGCGCAGCCAAGTGGTTTGAGTTTTAAACCGCCTGGTTGGGGGTTTTGCAGTTAATCCCCTTCTTCTAGACCTATTAAAAAAAAACAAAAAAAAACTTTGAAAAATAATGTAAATGATAATTCCCAAATTCCAGAGTATACCTAAAGGGGTTTTGATTTTTTAAAACTCCCTCCAAAATTTACGATACAACACCCACTTCAATATAAGACTATCCATACATCAGTCACCAGATTCTATGAGTGTAGCCAAGAGGGGTTTTGTGTTTAAAACCCCCTCCAGCGGGGTTTGCAGCTAAAAACCACCTCTTCAATATAAAAAAAGAAAAATTACACTCTCAAAATTCTATGAGCGTAGCCAAAGAGGTTTTGAGTTTAACCCCCCCCCCCCCCCCACCACCACCACCACCACCTTTCAGCGGGGTTTAAAACTAAAAAAATACCTCTTCTATATAAAAAAAAAAGCAAATTACGCACTCAAAATGCTATGAGCATAGCCAAAGAGCGTTTTAAGTTTAAACCCTTCTTTAGCGGGGTTTGAAGCTGAAAAATACCTCTACTATATAAAAAAAAAAGGAAATAACACACTCACAATTTTATGAGAATAGCCGATACAAGGGGGTTTTGAGTTGAAACCGCCTCCTCCAGAGGGCTTTTTTTTTAAAGTTTAAAACCCTCCAGATGGTTTTGAGTTTAAATCCCCCTACAGTGAGTTTTGAGGTTGAAAACCTCTCTCTTCAA
This sequence comes from Biomphalaria pfeifferi, assembly GCA_030265305.1. Classification (NCBI taxonomy): domain Eukaryota; kingdom Metazoa; phylum Mollusca; class Gastropoda; family Planorbidae; genus Biomphalaria; species Biomphalaria pfeifferi. The sequence goes on along the minus strand of JASAOG010000041.1, from coordinate 2,142,239 downwards.
TATTATTCTAAAGCAAACTAAATTCACCAAATTCTATGCGCGTATCTAAAATCTAAAGCAAACTACATTCACCTAATTCCAAGAGCGTAGCCAAGAGAAGTTACAAATTTCTACCAGTGGCTGGGCTCCATTAATAAAGTGCAGTAAATAGTCATCTGCCTAAATTGAAAAAGACCAAATGCAGCTCAACAAAGATGGCTAAGACGGATTTTAGGAGTCAGTTATAGAGATCGGATCTCAATCAAGGAAATCCTTTGCCAAACTGTGAGTCGACTCATAAGTAATGTTACGACAAAGCGTCGCATGAGGTTTGCCGGACATGTTTTCCGACAAAATTTACTACGCATAATAAGAGTTGCAATACGAGGAAATCGCAAACAGGAACATCCTAGTACAACTTTACGCCACTTTCATAGAGGTCCTCAGAACAGATGGGGAAAAGCTTCAGACATTGCCAGTGACAGATTTTTGTGGAAAAAGATAGCCAGTCAATGAGCCGAACGGCGCGGTAGGATCTAAGTCAGTAAGAATAGCACAGGTTTTGAAATAAAAGTTTTTAATTGCAGGATAATGCACTGTAGATTCCTCAGAATATCCATTTTTTGGCTTTCAGTACCGGACAAAATGAATTACGCTTTATAAGAGTTGCGATGACATTCTAGTACAACTTGGTGCCACACTTTCATGGAGGTCCTCAGAGCAGGTGGGAAGAGGCTTCAGACATTGTCAGTGACAGAATTTTGTGGAAATAGCTTGCCAGCAAATTTGCCGAACGGCGCGGGAGGGTGTATAAGTCAGTAAGAATAGCACATTAGGTTTTTGAAATATAACTTTTTAATAGCAATATTATGCACTGTAGATACCTCAGAATATGCATTAAGTTGAGCCACAATTAGTCTTTTTCAATTTCAGCAAATGACTATTCAATGCACTTTATTAATGGAGCCCAGCCACTGGTAGAAATTTTTAACCTCTCTTGGCTATGATCTTGGAATTTGGTGACTGTAGTTTGCTTTAGATTTTATATCGAAAAGGGAAGTTTTATCGTCAAAATAATCTGTTGGAGGTTTTAAACTAAAAAAATCTCTGGAGTTGTTTTAACAAATGCAAAACCCCCTTAACTACGCTACTAGAATTAGTAAATTTAGTTTACTTTAGAATATTATTGAAGAGGGAGGTTGTCAACCTCAAAACTCTCTGTAAGCGGATTTAAAACTCAAAACCATCTGGAGGGGTTTTAAACTTTTAAAAAAGCCCCATTGACTTGGCTACGCTCAAAGAATTTTAGTGTGTTATTTGCTTTTTTTTTTTTTTTTTTTTTTGTATTGAAAAGGTATATTTGAGCATCAAACCCCTCTGAAGGGAAATTTAAACTCAACACCCCCAATTGGCTTGGCTACGCTCATAGCATTTTGAGTGCGTAATTTGCTTTTTTTTATATTGAAGAGGTATTTTTTAGCTTCAAACCCCAACTTAAGTTACTAAAGGGGGGTTTAAACTCAAAACCCCCTTTGGCTACGCTCAAAGAATTTTTAGTGTGTAATTGGCTTTTTTTTATATTGAAGAGGGGGTTTATCGTAAATTTTGGATAGGTGTTTAAAATCAAAATCTTCCTTAGATGTGCTTCTTGGAATTTGGGGATTGTCTTTTGCAATTTTTTTGTTTTGTTTTACAGAAGAGGGGGTTTTAAACTCAAAATCCCCTGGTAGGGGATTTTAAACTGGTTGACTGTGCGCTGGGGCAAGTGATGGTTTAGTATTAAATTTCACCTAAAATAAACAAAATGAAAGCAAAAAATCAGTCACTAAATTCCGACCCCCCAGCTCGCGGGGATTTTTTTTTGCTACTCCCATGATATACATATACATTGGGGGGGGGGGGAGAGAAAAATTTCCCCCAACCCCCCCCCCCCCGAAAAAAATCCTGGCTACGCCCATGATTTATATTTTTTTCTCTTTCTTTTAAAAATTTTAAGTAGATATATCCAGAGTAATTAGTAGCTTATAGTAAAAATGAGGTCATTATTTTATAAAAGGCTCAAATAAAATGAGGATATTATATGAATACATGTAGATACCCTTGCTCCTTTAAGTTTCAATGCTAGTTCCTTTTATTTTCCAAATTATAGGATTGGTTTTAGTTCATTTTGTGCACTATTTCTAATGATACAAATTGCATCCAAGTCGAATGAAGGTGGCTCTCTTCTAAACCACATCAAGGAATTTAATCTCAGTGTACAATCTAATAATGGACCTACAGTCCAACACACATGGCTGCCTGGTCGTGCGGTATGCGCGCTGGACTAGACAGTAGACTATCTTTAAGTCTAAAGGAACATCCGATACATGTAAAACCACAAGTAAAGAAACATTAAAATATTTAGCCTACACAGACTATTACAAGTAGATTGAAAGACGTTGAATATTTGTCTCATTGAAAGCATATGAGTGTTTGAGGGTGGGCAAAATAGCAACCTTAATTGTGTCACTTTGAGGCTTAGTCCTCCCTAAGCCATTGACTCTAACAGTTGAATCAAAAGAAAAGAGCTTTTATTCAATTTTAAAGAAACTAGATTTCAAGAGAGTTTCTTGAAAGAACGAGCGTGTCAGTTTAAAATATGTTTTGTAAGTGTAATCACGTGTGTGGAAACTTCCTACGCCCCTGGCCTCCCATGAAAATGCTCCACTTCTATTTTATAACAGTTACTACTCCTCCATGGCGCAAGGTGCGCTGACCCGCAAACGTAGCGGGAGCTCCATCCACCATCGTGACATGATGTCCAATTGGCGGTCTGACCGGCTCTTGACATCGGAGCGGATGTTCTTCCTGCCCGAAGAGGACATCCACGCTGGGCTCTACACCAAACGGTCACCAAGACTTTATAAGGAGACAGGTGGGCCTGGTCATGGGCACCACTGGGCAGCAGAGGAGGACCTTGAAGACTTTGTTCGTAAGTGTAATATCTTTAGTGTTGTCAAAAGTCTCCTTCAATGAACTATATTTTAATTGAAGATGTGAAAAAAATTAAATCTTGACTCAGTGTAGCTTGGATGTTTACACTCAGACCTGATAGTCCCGTGTATGAAACACTGGGCTAGGATGTAATACTCTTCATCCCAGAAGGAACGTGTGAAAACTAAACCTTGACTTTGAAGAGCTCCACTTCAGTTTGCCAACAGCGTTAATCGAACTTTTTCAAGTTGCCTTTCCAGACGGAAAAAATGTCGTGCGCGCCCCTGATATCATGACGTTTTGGGGGACGCGCCCCACAGTTTGAGAAACGAAGCTATAGTTTCTTCTTCTTCTTCTAGCCAGCTTTTTGCTGCTGAGCTGTGAGCTCTTTTGTAGACTGTGCCAAGGAAAAAAAGTGTGCTATTCTCTTCAGTTGTTCAGCACTGCCGTACATGGTGTTGGTTATGTTGGGCTGGAGTGGTAGTAGGGTCTACCTAAGGTGGATTAGGAAGAAGCATTCAAAGAGGAAATGGTTTACGGTTTTATATAGGTGGGCGCAGTGTCTACAATGGGGGATTTGTGTGGAATGTATTTTGTTAGATGGTATTTTAACAGAGGTGTGTGTCATGTTCTTAGTTGAAAGATTATAGATTGCTCTTTGCGGGGGGGGGGGGGGGGGAGGAAGTTAATACTGTCCAGTTTGTTAGGCATGATAATTTCTTTGTACATGGCTCTGCCTGCGTTTCTTGATGCCCATTGGTTGAGCCACTCCTCTTTGTTATTGTTGACTAACATTAACCTTAGGGTGAGGTAGTTAACAGGTCTATCTGGTTGTTCCATTGTTGATCCTGCCTTTAATATTTTATCGGCCTTTTCATTTCCCATGATGCCAATGTGTGCTCTAGTCAAAATAAATAGTTTTTAAAATGTGGCGTAAAATAAGAAAATAATCAAGATAACAAATTTAACATTTAGCAATATTTTTACATTTGTAAGGAGAAATTTATGGGCTCAATTGTGAAGTGTTTGGGGTCGAAATAGATTTATTATCTGGCTTAGACCATGAAGAAACAAATTCATCTTTAACTTGCTATCTGTGTTTGTCTTTTTATGTGTTCTATTTGTGTTTAGGTGTATCTGGGTGTGAATGTATTAGTGCTGTTGAAAAACTGTTAAAAATTCAAATAAAAAATAAAATTTTGAACTGCACTAGAAAATTGTAAGTCTAAATCAATTAAATAAATGATTTATTTCTCTTTCTTTTTCCCTACCACTCAGAGGTCAGGAGTGATTATAACAACAGTCAAACAGACGAGAACTCACTTAGAGAACTGTCGCCTGCTCAAACAATAGACAGAACAATCTCAACTAAGCTGCCAGTTGAAGAGTTTAGCAAAATAATTATCTGGTCTGATCAAAGACTGGGTACTACAACATGGCATGATAAAACTCTAAAAGGGAAGAACAACAATTTCCCGGTGAAATCGCAGCAGACGTCAAAGAATAATGTTCGTTTACCCAAATTAAAAGAAATCAAAGATGAACAACCGAAAAGCTCTGGTAAACCTTTTGGCTTGCAAAGAGCCATAACCAAAAGGGAATTTTCAAGAAACTCTAATTGTAACAAATTGCGCTTTAAAAATCTGCACAGAGTGTCAGTAAGGTCTGCAGTAAACTATGAAATGGCGAAATATAATACAAACCAAAACATGAAAAATGACCTTCCGATGTTAAGTATTTCAGCAAACAGGGAAACAGCGAAGACCCACTTAAACGGCCTGCATCAGAACACTTTAATAAATACCAATAATATTTCCACTTTGAATTTTAAAAGCCCGCACATTCTTCCACCCGTTAAGCCAACATCAAGTGAGAAACCTCGGCCGGAAATGCTGAAGCTGATGGGTAAAGCAAGATCAGATCTCTCCGACACACACGCCCACCATGAAGGTTCAAATGAGTTAAACGACGGAAGTCATTTCAGAAATCGACCTCTCACTGCAAAGAGACGAGATTTTACGAGGAACAGAAACGACAATTTAAACAGCATTGCCAAATGGAAGGCGCGAGATGCATCGAAAAAGGCAGAGAACTCGTCAGAGTTGAAGGATTGTGATCAGAACGTTAGCAGGGGCACAAAGAAAGGGGCGTCTTGCAACAACAGCACGGTAATCAAAGACGCAAGCGTTAGAACCATCAAATACGATGACTCAATTTCCGAAACGTATTCTCGTATAATAGTCAAAAGTTTTTCTGTTCCCCAAGAATACCCATCTGCAGTTGACAAGTTTTCTTTTCAAAGATCACAAGAAATTCTTTCTTTAATGAATGCTGAACAGCCGTACATCAAATACTCTGAAACGCCTACACCGTTCAAACCTCCACTGTGGCAGCCTTATTCCTTTCAAGGCTTCACTAGCGTTAAGCACTTCCTGGACAGACAGCGTTGGCTCATGGACGGGCAAAGGATGATTAGGTCAGACAAGACTTTCTTTACCAGGGCCATATCACCATCTCTCTTCCGCATCAATCAGGAGGACGTCCAAACGGCCTGCTGCCCAAGGGGAAAACTTCCTGTGCCTGATATTGACTACATGCAGCTCCCTCAGAAGAGCTTCAAGGTCTACCATGTGTTCCCTCGTAACGCTCACAGCAAGGAGAAAAAAAAGAGCCCCAACCAAGAGCCGGCTGTAGAAATAGGTAGGTCACTGTTCTCTAGTGAGGTGAATGCGTGTGTATCTATAGATCTAGGTTCTGAGTGAAACATTCCCTCATCACCGCCCCCCCCCCCCCAAATGAGTTAACGCAAATTATGACCGGAAAGAGAAGTTTCAGTCAGTTCTTCCACGGGAGTTTTATGGCGGCCAGAAATTTTATATCCACACTTTAAAAACTTTGATGCTAAACTTTCACATTATTTGGGTCCCCATACATCTGTCAACAAGTTTTGTGGGTTTTTTTAAAGAAATAAACAAGTGTAAGAACAGACCGATGCTGATTGACTATTATTTGACAGCAGTCACTAGGAGAACAACTAGTAAGCTAGTTCCACATTTCCGAAAAATCATGCACGAGAGTAAACAGTTAAATATTTCACATTAAGTACAACAATGTAAAGGCACAAATACAAAATGTAAACAATTATTCATTGAATTAGTTTCGGAAAGCGCTAACTCTTGTTGTAATTCCTTAGAACAAGTAGTATTCACCCGTCACTAAATAGCAGGGCCGGACTTAACCACTGTGACCAAGAAGTCATCGAAAGAGAACAAGTAATCTAGTCTGTATTCACCCGTCACTAAATAGCAGGGCCAGACTTAACCATTGTGGGGCCCAATACCAAACGGATTTTGCGGGGCCCAGCTTGGGTAGGGATACGATAATAAGTGAAAATTAAGAGTTTGTATTAGAAAATATATTCGTCCTTGCATTTTATTTATTCTTTACTACCAACAGAATTACTACACGAGCCTTGCGTGTAGTGAAGTCAAACAGTCTTTTATAACAATTGTGTTTCCTACATAGATCACGCTCAATAGCAAGATTTACCAAATGTTTCAAACTATCTACGAGTATTGTTGACCTCAAGTAATTCTTCATTAGTTTGAGGCGCGAGAAGCTTCTTTCTTTAGATTACACAATTGCATAATGCCGTTTTTTTTTATAACGCGTAAGATAGCCGTTTTCCATTTTGAATGACACCCGAAAAGAACAATTTTTGTCTATATTTCAGGAGATTTGTATGATTTTTCAAAAGATTTTAATAATTTCCGGATATTTCAGGGACTTTTTCGTATATTTTGCAATTTCAGGAGATGTACAGGAGCTCCTGGTAAATTAGGAGGCCGCGGGAAATCTGTTATAAGTTATGAAATGGTTTAATTTAATAATTTATACACAAAGAATTAGCGCGGGTCCTATGAAAGTGCGGGGCACACTGCGAACGCATAGGTTGCAGTGGCCTAAGGCCGGCTCTGCAAAATAGCGGCGTACGTACGCCGCCGGTCTACTAGTACAGTATAAAAGTGAATGAACAGACACTATACGCAGTTAGCTATCCTATTTTTCTATTTATATATATATATATATATATGCGTCCCCCCTCCCAACCGTTTGTTTAGTGCCCCCTCGATAGAAAAAGGTTCCTCACCGCTGCTTTAAGTTTAATGTCACAAACACATGGTACAATGATTAGAATAATAATAAGTCTTTGCATGTGATCAAAGATGACTCTGTCCTACTCTTAATTTTTTTTTTCAAATATGTGTCCCATAAACAATTTGTTTTCTTGTAGTGTCACTGACATTTCCCCCTGCTTACAGTATTATCTCTTTCTCCCTGTACGTTGACACCAATAAACAAACCTGCAGTCCAGACTTGAACATCCAATCATTCAATCTTTAAACATACAATTCTTTATTTCAGGTCAACTCAAAGGTTGTGACAACACAGCCGTGTGTAAAAAGAAAAACCAAAGTCTGAAAGTGCTGTATGAATTGGGGACATGGAAGTACACCAAACCTTTAGCCACAATGATTACAAGAAACCATTGCTTCAAAGAACACCAGAAGAAGAAGTAAAAACTGTGTCAACTGTCTTTCACAATGAGAACAAAAAAAAAAGAAAAAATGAGCCAACACTATGAACCTATCATGCGATGTCTTTAATTTTTTAAATTTTAGTTTTATGAGTAACATTTGTAATCCAACTCAATCCTAGGATAAACACTAATAATTTATAGTCATGAGAATGTGGACAAGTGCTGCTCAAGATGAGAAAGTGCTGGTGGTACTTTACTATACAACAGATCAGATCATAGCAATTGATTTCTGTCTCAAAAATTGAGAAGTATTTAATGATATACTTATAGAATTTCAAGTCTTTTATTTGTGACTCAAATATAACAAATAAGGTATTTATGGACTCAAAATAAAAAACAAAAACTGTATTATTTGAGAATCAAACATAGTTTAATATAAGTGACTCCTGAAAAGAGAATAAATAAGGTATTTTAAACTCACACACAGAGAATAAAGATGGTATTTTAGACTCTAAGAAATATAAGTGACTCAAACACAGAAAAAAAAAAGATAATGTCTGTGACTCCAACCAATGGAAATTGTAACTCAAGGAAGAATAAAAAAAGATATTTGTGAACTGAACACAGAATGAAGCCTTTCTAATAAGTGGAAATTAAAAAATAAAGTTAATATAAAAAGATTTTTTTTTTGAGTCTACTGTCTATTGTGTGCTTACTGTGTAATGTGTTGAAAGATCTAGTATCTAATAAGACCAAACAAGATAAATTTAGTAATAGTCAATATCACAGTAACATTAACATCTGCTTCTGTTAGGCTGAAAATGATTTTTTATTTCATGTTATCTTAATGTGACTCTTCTTCTAGTGTAACTTTCAAGCAATTAGATTTTCCAAAATTGCCAAATTAAATTCAATGCAGGAGTTTCAGGTGGGTAGTTTTTACAAAGCTTATAACAACTTACTCTGTAAGTCTGGTCAAAAGTTTGTACACGTTTAAAAAGTGATCACCCAGATACCCTGTTCTTTCTCCCCTACACCTTTCCAACTGGTCCAGACAAGTAATACAATCATAGCATATTGAGAAAGCTAAAAGCATGAAAAACATTTCTAATAGCACAGATCTATTACAACTTAATTACATGACTGATCTAAACTAATTGATACACTTAATAAAAGCTTTGTTAAAAAAAAAAAAGTATTTTTACTCACTCTGTCTTTCTGGTAAAAAGTGTGTACATGTTATTTCTCCCACAGCCATTCTCTGATCAAGTTGAAACTTTGCATGATTATTCAATGGCATTAACAAGACAGGAATAAAAAAAAAAGTATCCAAGTTGACAATTACTTACTGATAATTAATTATTTTGTTTAACCAACAAGAGAAAGTAATACTTTAGTATTCACAGATATGGTTAAATTTGTTGGGTTTAGTCCCCTTAAATAATTGTTAATGCTATTTCTCCCTCACGTATTCTCCAAACAATTTGATACTTTAAACAATTATTTATTGTACCTAACAAAACATGAATCAATAAACAAAAGTACTCAAGTAGTCAATTAATAATTGGTAATTAATTATTTTGGTTGATATAGAATGAGGGAAATAGCTTGTACATTATTGATAAATATTGTTTTAAGGTTGGAGTTCTACCCCTTTACATAAGCTTTTTTTTTATTTTGCTTGTTTTGGTTTTTGCTTGCTAGTATGGCAGGGTTATGCTTCGTTTTTTTAAATTTTATTCTTGTTCAAGTTTCTTGTGTCTTGGAGTTATAGATTGTTGGATGTGTGGAAATATAAATCTAGTAGTCTAAACTCTGACAGATGTTATGATGCCAAAAATGTTATTTGTCTTTTCTTTGGACCCAAGAGCTACATGTAAACTTTGAGACATTCCTAAGTCAACATTTTCTTTTGAATTCCTAGAGTGTAAAACACATCTGTCATGCTCTAACATTGCCTGCCCAGAGAGTAGTGGTTCCTGTGGGGGAAAAGGTTTATGCACTGCCTTTAGGTGATCAGCAATCAAAGTTGAGCACAACTTGGATTTGAATTTAAGTCCCTTCATAGGTATGAAAGGTAGCAATGTGGTTTATGCTTATCAGATGAGACATCCCATAATTGCTTGTCACATCGCAGTAAAAATATATAGGTGTCATATGTATAATAATTACCTTGGTGCATAAACTATTTAGAAGTAAAAAATTGCAGCATATCAATAATATTTTTTAAAATTGCTGTCCCTGACATATATTGTCAAGATACATATTTAATAGTATTTTTGTGTAGTAATCTTAGGACCAAAAGAGTAGATAGAATCAGATAGGAAATATGACATGTTTAGAGATGCTAGAAGTAGTGGCAATAGAGATGCTTAAAGTAGAAGACTCAAGGACTATTTTCCTCAGTAAATAAATTTTTTAAAGGTTAACTAAAGGGTTATCCAGTTCTTTAAAGAGCGTCTGAAAAGCCAAGCAGCTGTACGGACTCACATGTATGCTATAAATATTGATTGGAGCACAACAGCTGTCAGATTATGAGTTATAAGTCTTGATTTATATATACACACTATACATACAATATAAAAAAAACATAAAACTTCTTTTGGTATTTTATAAACACAATATATATATATACATATATATTTTTTTTGTATGTTAAACAATAAAATATCAATACAGATCATAGGTTGGTAATGAATGAAAGTATTTTGTACCAGTTACATTCTATGGCACAGACTGTGGCTCTACAAGTAGAAAACTATTGGGATTATTTTGTTTAGTTGTATATTGTTAACATAGTGTTTACATTCTAAAAACATCATCAATTTGACACACTCTTCTATTGTAGACACAGACTCATTTTGATTGATATAATGCTTTTTTATACATGTATGTTGCAATATTGCTTGAAAATCAAGAATATCAAAAAATCTATAACTGTATAGAAACTGTCTTATAAATACAAATAAATGCTTTCAAAAACACAGCAATACAAACAAAAATATATTGCTTTTATCAACAATTTAAATAAGATTTTGTTTCATAATAATCTCATTGATCAATCTTTTTGTTTTACTTATACACAATACCTCTGCAATGAAAATACAAAAATAAAAACACACTAAAACTACCAGGTTATCTTCTCCTTTTGCTTTACTGTATTGATTTTCTCGCCTTGCAGGTTGATGAGGTCAGCCATATCTGTCAAACATAAAATAGATATATATACTTGTTTATGTCTCAGGGAAAAAGTCATAAAACCATTAATATCTCTTCTTGTCATGATGAAATATAAACCTGATCAAAACAACAAAAAAGGGAGCTAAGTAGAAAATTAAGTTATGAGCACCTTTAATACAAGTCATTTTGTGTTGAGAGAATTAACTAATACATTTATTTTATGCAGTAAAAAAATGAGAGCACCTGGATAATATACAATCAACTCGAGGACAAAGTAAAAAAAGTAATTTAAATCAACACTCAAAACTATTCTATGTAGGCAAAGAGTTCAGAGATACTTATCGTCATGAATTGTGACTGTTCCTTTACATAGGCAGAGTGTCCAGAGATACCTATCCTCATGAATTGTGACTGTCCTTTTACATTGGCAGAGTGTCCAGAGATACCTATCCTCATGAATTTTGACTGTCCCTTTACGTAGGCAAAGAGTCCAGAGATACTTATCCTCATGAATTTGTTAAAATCTTCATTTATATCTTGGAGTTTTCTACTTTATATTTTTACGTACACATTGATCAACTCTGCAAAGGTCTCTGTCTGAATCTGGGTAGGGCAGATCCCTACTCAAGTAAACATTGAAGATTGCTAAGGCATTTACACTCTCTCCTCTTCTTGTGTTCACTTTCCATGAGAGTTAGAATGAATTATGTCCCACAAACTGAGACCAATCATTCTAGTGACTGCCTGAATCACTCTCAACAACAACATTTTCTTTTCATTTTGACATTAATACAATAGATACAAAAATAGTTTTTAATATACGGATCATAACACCTTCAGTACAAACAAAAATTAATAAACAATAAAGCAGTATCAACACTTTCATTTCAAAATTTTCAGGAAAAAAAAAGAGTAATTAAGTTTATCCTCTCATTCTGACATGAAAAATTCTTACAAACTTAAGTCTCAAAAACTGCTGGTAACTTCCTATCACATTGCATTGCATTAACGCTGTATTCTATTGCAAAAAGTTATTTGTTTAGATAGTTTTACTAGCCCAGTGTTCAAAATACTCTTTCAGGCTTCACTTAACCAGGGCAGAGTACCAAAGGACTGGAAAGAAGCTAATGTTACCCCCCTATTTAAAAAAGGAGAAAAATCTGACCCAGGAAACTACAGACCAGTATCACTTACCAGCATCACATGTAAAATCCTAGAGCACATAATATGTAGCAACATCATAAACCACTTAGACAAACAAAATGTCCTCACACCATACCAACATGGCTTTAGGAAATATAGATCATGTGAAACACAACTAATAGGACTAATTGATGATTTTTCTAAAGGTTTAGATAATAGTGAACAAATAGATGCTATCTTACTAGATTTTTCTAAGGCTTTTGACAAAGTTCAACATAGTTTACTTAAAAAATTAAAATATTTTGGCATTAATGGTCCACTGCATCAGTGGATTAAAGATTTTCTGATAGGGAGAGAACAAACTGTAATTATAAATGGCTCTAAATCAACACCGATAGCAGTAAACTCAGGTGTACCTCAAGGAACAGTCTTGGGTCCACTACTATTTTTAATTTATATAAATGATTTACCAAATTGCATTACTTAAGGAACAAAAGTCAGATTATTTGCAGACGATTGCATAATATATAGAACAATAAAAACAACACAAGACACAGATATTTTACAAAGAGAATTAGATGAATTACAGAAATGGGAATCAAATTGGAGCATATCTTTCCACCCAGAAAAATGTCAGTTGTTAAGAGTAACAAAAAAACTAAAACAAATTAATTCCACTTATCTTATTCATGGCAAACCAGTAACACAGATTAAAAACGCAAAATACCTAGGTGTTATAATAAATGAAAAATTGTCATGGAATCCACATATTGATGAAACTATAAAAAAATCAAAGCATTAGGATTTATTAAAAGACATTTCTATAAATCAAATAAGAACATAAAACTAAAATGTTATTTAACCTTGGTTAGGCCAATTATAGAATATGCATCCTCCGTTTGGGACCCCTCAGCTCAAGAAAACATTAAGAAACTGGAACAGACACAAAATAGAGCAGTGAGATTCATAACAAATGAATATTCACATTTGACTAGAGTAACACCTATAGTAAAATCACTAAATTTAGAAAGCCTTCAGGACAGAAGACTCAAAAGTAAAGTAGCAATTATACATAAAACACTGAACCATAACCTTCAAAATCAAAAACAAAATTTAATAAAATACTCTGAAAGACACAAAGATAAAGGCACATTCCTAGTCCCATATGCTAGGACAAATTTGTACAAATACTCCTTCCCTAGTGCTATTAGAGCATGGAATGGGTTGCCTGAGCTAGCCAGGAAAACCAGTGACTTGGCAGAATTTAAGTCATTGGTTAATATGCATGACTAAATGCATGACACGTAGGACGTAATCATCTTCTTTTTTGAAGTAACGTCTGTATTATATAAGATAAGAAGATAAGACATCTACTGTTAGAACATGCTCAAGACAATAAAATCTGTGGAATAATTTGAAATATTACCTTGGTTTTCTTTAATCAAGTTTCCACCCATCTTTGTTAGGTTTTCAATTTTCTCTTCCAGCCGTCTGCATAGCTCTTGAGTATCTGATACAAGGAAGTTTCCTGCCCCTAAAAATTAAAAAAAATTGACTGCATAATTAATTTAAGTATCAGTATTTATGTTGTTATTGCTGAAAGTGATAATGAATACCTATAAAATGAGTCAAAATGGCATGCATCTAAAATACTATAATAACCAGTCAAACTCCTGGCCTTTACATGTTGCTCAGAAATAGAGTTCTGTGGAACGGTTTTCAATAATAGGAGATGGGGGTGAAGCAAAATAGCTGACAATTGCTTAACAAGTAGTATCCCACTCAGTTACTTAACAAGTAGTATCCAACTCAGTTACTTAACAAGTAGTATCCAACTCAGTTACTTAACAAGTAGTATCCAACTCAGTTACTTAACAAGTAGTATCCAACTCAGTTATTTAACAAGTAGCATCCAACTCAGTTGCTTAACAAGTAGTATCCCACTTAGTTATTTAACAAGTAGTATCCAACTCAGTTGCTTAACAATAAAGATGGCTAAGACGGATTTTAAGAGTCAGTTATAGAGATCGGGTCTCAATCAAGGAAATCCTATGCCGAACTAGGAGTCGACCCCTTTGTAAGGTTGTGACAAAGTGTCGCATGAGGTTTGTGGGACATGTTCTCCTACAAAATGAATTACGCACAATAAGAGTTGCGATGACATGGATGCCATTACAAGGAAAGCGCAAACAGGGACATCCTAGTATAATATGGCGCCACACTTCCATGGAGGAACTCAGAGCAGGTAGGAAGAGGCTGCAGACATTGACAGTGAAAGATTATTGTGGAAGCAGCTTGCCGCCCAATGTGCCTGAGGATCTAAGTAAGTAAGAATAGCAGATTAGGTTTTTGAAATAAAACTTTTTAATAGGATAATGCACTGTAGATGCCTCAGAATATGCATTTTGTTGGCTTTCAATACCGAATATAGTGCTTGGTGGCGGGGCTCCGCCCTGAACCCCGTTAGGCAAGGTCTAAGCCCTCCCCAACTCTTTGCTGACAAGGTCGGAGAGTCTACAATTTTCCCACTAACTCCAGGAAGATATTATTCTATTGTACAATAAAGTCTTCCGAAAGAATGGTCAGAATGTAATAAAGATTAATTATGTACACACACGCAAACATACATATAATTTTTGGCTTTGGGGGGGGGGGGGGGGGGGGGAATTCCCCTTAAACCCCCCACCCCCTGAAAAAAAATCCTGGCTATGACCATGTTTATGTTATCATTTCAGTTGAGCCTACATTGTGTCTGTAAACTACAAAAACAAAATTTAATAAAATTCTCAGAAAGACACAAAGATAAAGGCACATTTCTCATTCCATATGCTAGGACAAATTTGTACAAATGCTCTTTCTTCCCTAGTGCTATAAGAGCTAGCCAGGAAAACCAGTTACTTGGCAGAATTTAGGTCATTGGTTAATATGCATGACTAGATGTATGAGGCGTAGGACGTAATCATCTTCTTTTTTGAAGTAACATCTGTATAATATAAGATAAGATAAGAAACTGCACATATATAAACTATTATTACTATTATATAAATAGAGCTCTCATCTTGAATTGGGTGAATACTTTCTGTCATAAGCTTCATAACCTACCTAAGTACACCAAACAGCTAAATTGTCATTCTGACCAATGCTAAAACAATCCTTAAAAAAACAACAGAAAAACTCGGATACTTCCTATATAAAGCAACTCAGGCCAGCTCTAGTCCACCTAAACAACAAAAGCAAGGAAACTGTTCTTCAATGGATCCCAGCTCACATTGAAATAGAAGGTAAAGAAAAAGCAGACATACTGGCCAAAGATGGCAGAACGAACAAACAAATGAAAATTCCACTCTACCCAGAAGAAATGAAAATGATAGAGAGTAGAATAAATGAGAATAGGACCAGCTCAATTATACAAGCTGTATTATTATAAGCTTTCCTGACATGACCAACACATAATTTTTCATCTCAGAACCGGACCCACCAGAATGAGACAACATATGTTCCAGAAGCTTATAGTCAGGACTAGCAAAACTTGAACGCTGACCATGTCCTTCAAAACTGCAAATTCTATCAAGAAGCCTGAACAAGACTCTGGCTCGAAAACCTCCTATATGAAGAACTGCCTGATCATGAATCCACTGGGCGGTTCGTCTCAGATATAGGATTACTAATCTGAACCCTCCAAAAAGAAAAATGAGAATGAAGACGAAGAATAAGCTTCATATAGTATTATGTAAATTATGAATACTGTTCCCTGAAGATTTATATCATGAGATCAAACACTGAGATTTATAAATAGAAAGATGTAAAACTAAAATGTACAAAATTACAAACCTTTATAAGCCAATCCATCTGACAAATCAGCAAGGGATGTCAATGACCTTGCAGGTGACATCTTAGACTTCTCTGTGTTTGATATGAGGTTAACAGTTGGGCTAGAGTTAAATATAATAAAATGTTAAAATTGGCATAATTTTAAAATATCTAAATTTTTGCAATTCCTTAAGTTAAGTTATCCATCATTTTTATTCCTAAATAATTTCACTTAGCACCTTAAATTTTGAGAGTGCAAAGCTGCATTCATTTTGTTCCTTCTGGACTTTTCTGTTTTGTCTCTGGGGAGATATTCTGCTGCAGCTTCTCGACTCTCTGAAACTAATGTTTTCATTTCTCCCAACAGTAACTTTAAATCTTTTCCAACCTCAAAAGTGTTTTTAGTTTTGGTCTGCCAAAGAAATATAAGACAGACATGTTAATACAAAGTAGTGCTTGGAGTTACTGGAACTGTGAAAGTGTCAAAATGAATTTTTTAATTTTTTTAGTTTTAGATAAAAATTATTGGAGGACTATTATTTAATTATTATTAATTATTGAACTCTGGCAGTGTTTTCTATTGGTGTCTGTTCAGTTGATATTTCGAGTTTGTACAAGAATAAGTAATTGTGCTCAAAATAAGATGATTTCCATCGAAGATTAACTATCAGATCTTAGAAAACTAATACTATCAAGTAATAATAGAAAAAAAAGGGTTGTTTTTTTTTGGTAATGTTTTCATAAGAAGAAGAACTAGGTAGATGTTAATTTTTCTATTATTAAAGGTAAAGGTAAAAGGTTTCCCTTTTAGAGATTGTATTCTATGGGGACAAATAAATTTAAGATTACTGTTTCTATATGAGTAACTAAGACCAACAGCAAAACTTTCCCAATGTCTGTCAAGTACCCATTAAAGTTGGGTGGACTTGGAGGTATCCTATAAATGTCAAAGTTCAAAGTCTTCACCAATGCCCAGGTTTGAAGCCCCTTAATTCAGAAGTCAAGCACCTCACCAGTTGGTCAACATGCCTCAACTATTATTAACACAAGATTTTGAAAAATTTGAGGCAAAAGGCAGATCTTTCTATTATTTTATTTTTGGATAGTACACTTACTTAGATTAAAATGTTGACATTGAAAGATTGCTACTCACTGTATAAAACGTTCTTTTACTGTGTTTAGTTAAGGGGGAATCACTCTCACTAGAATCTGTTAGATCACCACTATCAGAAGTGGCCATTTTCTGTTTCACAGAGGACACACTTGATGGTAATGAGGAACTTTTGTGACAAGCTGTTGATAAACTTCCTGTTTTGCACCTAGACATTCCTTCAACTTCCTATTCAAAAATACATTTGTGTTTCAATTCAATTCATTGACTGAAGATATCTAATATTTAGAGAAAATATCAAGTGTATGTTGGTATGTATATATGTTATATAGAGAAATAAACACCAACTATGTTAATAAAATAAGCCAGGAAGATTCCTTAGAATGTTTCAGATTGTCGCGATCTATGATGGTGCTAGATGTCACATTGAAGATTATCTTGATCTATATCACACCATCAATGATCATGGTTGCCGAGGATTTAGAAATCGTCAGTTGATAAGATGATCATTTAGAAGTTGCTAGTTGATAAGATGATCATCTAGAAGTTGCCAGTTGATAAGAGGATCATCCAGAAGTTGCTAGTCTATAAGAGGATCTAAGTATGTTATTATTAAATTCAATGCAGAAACTTCTCTTCGTCTAAAACAAATACTTTAATTCAGAACTTGGAAAGGCTATTCACAAATATTTACAATGATATACTGTGATAGAATAAAACTCAAATTAAATCTCTACTAGTTTAAACGATCTACACAATAATATAAACATGTCATCTTTCTTTGAATTCCAACACGAGACTGGCTCTGATATCTAAAATCTTACAGAGCTTTCGGCGTTTTGCCATGTGACTAATATCTCTTTGCCGCTTGGTTAATCAATCTGACCAATAATTCATATTTCTAACCAATAACATTTATTTCAAAACAGAAGGTTTGCTGCGTGATGGAGTTTCCCGAGGTAGCTGAAATTCTGCAGACAACCTTGGGCTAAATATAGACAAAGCGTACATGACATGGATATATTAAAATCATTAAATCTCTGACACCACCTTGAGGGGGTGGGGGCCTCTATATTCTTTTAACAGTTTAACTTTTGCTGTATTGAAGTGTAATTAGAAATCCTTTTTGCCATAAAAAAAATGTTTTTTTTAAGTCACTCCCCAGCACTAAGCTTATCAGGAGAGTTGCAAGCAGCTAAAAGTTGCAGTGAAACCAAGACTATTTTGTTTACATATTGGTAAGACACACACACACACACACAAATCATTATTTTAAAAAAGACATCATGGTCTTATTTATTACAAATAAGAATTTAAAAAAAGGAAACAAATTATTTAAACAACATTACATGAACTGAATCACTTACTTTCAAATCAAGCTGGTGTTTGAGTTTCAGTTTTGCAATCTCTTGTTCAAATGTTTCCATTTTTGCTTGATATGTTGAGGACCTCTGAGAAAAATATGAAAACATTCAATTCAAGAGACAAGTGTTTGTCAAGAATAAACTGCTGGTTCAAAAAAAAAAAAAAGATGGTTGTTTTCTTTTTACTAAAAAGCTAATAAAATAAAACAACTTTCATCCAGTGCTTGATAAAATTATGAAAAGTGAACATCAGTATTAAATCAAATAGACAAGTAAAAGTGATGATGACTGGTAAGTGTCAATGTGCAGACTCCTACCAGACCCTGTTGCCAATCTCTTATTTTGTAACTTTGTCAAAATCTGATGAGCTTTAAAAGACTGTGAACTAGAACGACAAAACTTTTTTTCAATTTAGAGGTAATCGGGATCTTTAGCTGGGACTATATCAAGTGTGATGACCATTATAAAGCCTTGTATCAATCATAATAAATAAAATAAAATACAACAGTCAAAGACTCTACTGACCAGTTCAAAGTCTTTTTCCATGAGAGATAGCTGAGCCAACAAATCCCCATTTTGTGCCATCACAGACTCCACTTTGTTGGAGAGCTCTTGTGAGTGAAGTAAAGATTTGGCCAAACTTTTCTTTAGACTGTCCTTGTCTTTCTCTACCAAAGATTTCTCCTATTAAAAAAAAAAGTCAATATTAAAACACAAAAGTCTGTGAGGGTTGGAGTAAAATATAATGTCCAAATGATCACCTACTCTGGAGACTGTCTCGAGTTTTTCTTCCATTCTGTGTAACTTAGTGGTCAGCTGGTCCAGTTCACTTCTCTTGACTGTCATCTCTTTCTGAATCTTGTCAGCATAACGAACAGCTGTTATGGTTTGATGAAAGAATAAATTAAAACAATAATGGTTAGTTCTGAATTTAGTTATCCTAATGAAATGGAATCTTACAAAGCCAGTAAAGCTGACCTTTATGGCTAACATGTGTCTTTGTTTTCAATATCAATGTCTGCCTTTATTTTGTCTATGTCTGCCTTTATTTTGTCAATGTCTGCCTTTACTTTGTCAATGTCTGCCTTTGTTTATTATGTACATGTCATTCTATATTACTGTCTTCTTACCTTTATTATCTATGATATCTTTACTCCTCAAAGCTTTGGCAGACATTCTTTTCTCTTGCTCAGACTCTAAACAGAACATTAGAGAAACAAACATAAGTATTTGTTTACCAGCTTGTGATTTGATATATGAAATGTTATGTGCTCTTTCTACTTATTTTATAAGGTAATTGTAATAAAGATCATCAATATTTGTCATAGTTGTTTTTTGTTATTTAATATTTTATTTTGCTAACAATATCTGATAAATTGTATTTTTTTTTTAGATTTTGTCAAAAAATCATTCAACCAAATGGAAAATAAAAGGATAAAAAATGAAATATATTTACACAATTTTATATTAAATTTAAACATTACTTTAAATTTGATTTAAATTCTGTCACATTTTGTGAAACTTATTTTATGTTTTTTCAATAGAATTTAAATTGCATCTTTCAGAAACAATTAAAGAAAACTGTGATTTTCTTATTCACCTTTCAATTTTGTCTGAAGTTTTGCTATTTCTTTTGTATGAAGAGTCTTGGCTTTAATGACTTCCTTTTTCAAAGCATCTTTTTTGATAGTTAGAGCTTCAAGGTCAGCTTTCACTTGAGTCAGTTCACTCAGCAATGTTTTCTTTTCTTCTTGACACGTAACCAATTCCTGGCTCTAGTCAAAACATGGAGCAGAAAGACATTGACAGCAAGGGAAAATTATTCTGATCCTTGTTGTGGAGTGTATGTGTGGGTTTCTATGGTGATGGTGGGTAGAGTTTAGTGATTGGTTGTGAATGATGCAACATAAGTGGCTTTAACATCATTTGGTCTTAGTTAAGGGATGTCAACTCCAGAATGTGAGACTGAAAGGTTGTGTTATTGTAGTGAGTTAGATTTTGTTACAAAATATTATTACTAAAGTGTAATATTATTTCATATCAACTTGATTTTGTCTATATTATCATAAAACTTTCATTTAGTTTGTTCACAAAAGGAAGTTTTTCAAGTTATTTGAAGTTTTATTAGATAAGATACAGTATACCTATAACAGTTTAGTTGTCTACCAGAAGTTTGGTGCTACAAGACAACAACCAGTAATAACAGTCCTAAATCAATGAACATATTAAGTTCCATGGGACCTAGTGGGTGAGTGACACAACACTTGGATATAAACTTGAAAGCTTCCAAAATCAACTATTTTAAGACAAACACCAACTCTAATAGTCATGAGATATGTGAATTTGATTGGTCATTGTGTTTCCCACACAAAAACCTCTATCAATGTTTTACAATATAAAAAAAACAAAACAAAAGAGAATCAATTTGTTTTTTTCATTGGTTGCCAGCTTGAAGATTTGAAGATATTCTTCAATTCATTAAGAAGATCTATTAATTTTCTTCAAAATGTAACTTTAATTTTTATAGTTTTTAGTACAATTTTGTCAAATGTCTGAATTTCACCCCAAATTCACATCCTGTTATGTAATTTTCTGTTGTTCCTTGTATATTATAATAGATACAAATTATGCCTTAACAAAGATTTTACACTTTCATGACATCACAGAGAGAGAAAACAATATCAGACAGCTTGAAAGCTAGTTGCTCATTTTTTAGTGTACATTTTAGTTTCTGCGAAGTGTCATTAATTTTAAGCAACATTAACTCTTTCCTAATCAACAGTACCATCGTTGACTTAAACCCATTCTGCACCCAAATTGATGACATTATCATTGATGCTTAAAAAGTCAGTCGTTTTGTTTTTTTCCTCTCAAAATGTTTTTAATTGCTTCTAATTTAATCTTGGATAGCTTCTCTTTGGATAATATGGATTCTGTTTATTGTCAATGTGGTTTACAAAAAACATATTTTAAAGAGTGGGAGCTAACAAAAAGCTCTTTTATAATATATTAATTTTTCATAGAGTGTTGACATGGTATAGTAACATTTAGACAATTAATTTAAATATTTAATCTATGTTCTATGTACGTTTTGTGAAAATATGAATAACTATCATACAAAAATACTTTTAGTTCAATTTGGGTCATGAAATATAGCCTAGATATAGTACACATCTAGTTCTAAAGAGACTTGTCCACAGTTGTTGTTTTTTTTTTTAATTAATAAACTTTTATTTTGGTTTTATAAACATCAATTTGTTTTATCTAAAAAGGGTGTGTATTCTTCTTTCATTCTATTCCAAATATAACATTTCTGATAACAAACAAAAATGTTATTAAAGTTTAATTAGAACAGGTTAGTGAATTACATATGACAAAATTAATAATTCATCGGAACATGGAAAATAATTATGGAAAGAGTTAATAGTTTGATTTATTTAAATGTTTGTGGTGGAATTAGATCTAGTTGTCTAGATCTAACAATAATAATAATAACAACAATAATAATAATTGACTACAATGAATTTTTTTTCTTTCTAACGAAGCTCGACCCAGGCAGTGCCAGAGAAAGAATATTAGTTTGTTGGTCACAAAATAATTACAATACTAATCATACTGACCTTCTGCTGAAGATTTTTGTTAACTTTTAAATTCTCTTCCTCCAGTCCTTTCACTCTGTCATCTTGTGTTTTCATCTGATTGGTCAGTGACTCCACAGTCATTCTCATATCATGTAGTACAAGCTCTTTCTCTGCAGCAGTGGCAACAAGCTTCTCTTTCTCTTCTCTCACACTGTCACTGGCCTTGGTGTGAATCTAAAGGAACAAAAACAAAATTACACAATTAGCAACACAGGAATAGATGGCAAGCTTGTATACACTTTTACAACAGAAATGCATAGTACACTTGTATGCACTATTAAGACATACGTACACTATGCACTATGACAAGGTACAATGGTATGCTGTCCCAGTTAAATTTGTATAGAGTTTAATTGTACATTGACAAAATGTACACAAATTGAGAACAATTCTTCGTTCTATGGAGTAATCAAAACAAATTCCCATAAGAATCAATGAAGTAGTCTTAGTCTTAGCCTTATTCAAAGTGCGCTGCTTTCTTCTAGTTTTAACTATTTCATTTTTCAATTGGAATTTCGTATACTATTACTTTTCCTTGTCGCTATGTCAGGATTTAGTATGGCATCATTTGTCAACACTTTGTATTGCATTTCAACATTTTGAGTTTGATAGACAAGCTGTACTTCAGTTGGTACTGAAAAATTCTTGGTTTTTACTGGACAGCCTTAGTGATATTGCCTTAGATCTGTTCTGGGTAGGACTCTTTGACCCCTGTTTAGGGTGAGTTTTATTTTTTATTGCTATAATATTCTTTATCCAAATTCGTTCGTATTTTTAGTTTTAGATTAGATGTTAGAGTTTCTGTCATTTATTTCTATAGGGTTTCATTGTTGGAGCTACCCATTTAGATGTTGGGTTTACTTTGTTGATACCAGAGTCACCATTGTCAGCCTAGTCATCCTCATTGGCAGTACTGATGTACAGAATTTCATGACAGTCCTTGATTGCTGCAATCAAAGTTGATGTTTAATGACAGTTTCTACAGTGATGAATCTTTGGTACAAATTGTGGACCAGTAGAAGTTGTTGGAGTCATTATCAATCCCGTGTCAAAGGTGCTTTTTATAATAATATTATTTAAGTACTTAATATGAAAGTAATTATGGTTTATAATCTTCACATTTTAATTTTATGACTTATCATTCAAATTATTCATTTCAATATTATTGTATAAATATTATAATATTGTTATAAACCTGGTGGTGGCACAGAGAGGGGTAGTGGTGTGGGTGTAGTCAGCCGACACAAATCGCCCCAGGCCAGCGCTAGACGAGCGGTCAACCGTGACGAGTTACAACTGTCAGCCGAGTCGAGTGTCAACAAGACGGTTCGGGAAGGATCGCCGTCGTGAACAGAGCTCAGGAGCGTCACGAGAGTTGTAGTCATCTGACCACCTAGAAACATCATTCCGTCCGGTTTGAGAAGACCAGTAGGGACCCTATATAAGAGCAGAGGTGTCGCAGTCAAGACGGTTCAGAGCCCGGTTCACTACAGTCCGGTCGACTACAGCACAGTTCAACGGTGTGGTTCTGTACGGAACATTACGACGGTTCAGTGCGGAGTACTGTCAAGTACAGTTGAGATGACTGGCGTCTTGATCTTGGTCTGTGATCGAGTCAGACACAACGAGCCTAGTGTGTGAAGTCAGTCCTGAACTGTTGAACCCAGTGCAAGCCCGGAACGAGACGGAGAGGCCAGTGCAAGAGTTTATACGGCGGTACGGTGTTATCGGAGAGATATTTGTACAGTGTACGTGTTGCCAATTGTACAGTATTGGCTGTTATTTATTCAACTATTAAAGTGTTACGTTACTTTGGAGCCCTGAGTTGTCAAGTTCTTTAAGTTGGTGGTGTATGGTGCAGTTTGCAGAGAGCCTGGATAGTGAGATTCGTAACAATATTAAATTAATATTTTCTTTTAAAATCATCATCACATAGTTTATTACTCTATGTATGACTGTATGTGTATGATGTGTATGTTAAGATGAACCTAGAAACTAATATAATTATAAAACAAAAAGAAACATGATTATTCTCAAATACACACAGACATTGTAATTATACTTAGCTACCTAGACAATTAAAATATCTAATTACTTAACTAAAGTCCTGACATGCAGAATTAAAACTAGAATACTTCAAACTCTTGTTTTCACTCACTTGGATTTTAAATGTATAAGAAATATATCATATACTATCAAAATTCAACCATACCAATTTTCCTAGAAAAATGACTCAAATGATACTTTACCTCCATCAACTGGGCTATACTACTGGACTGCTGTCTGAGTGTATCTAGAACCTTCTCTTTCTCCTCCAGCTGGACTTTCATTGTCTCAAGACTCAGTTTCAGTTGACTTACTTCTTCTGACCTTTGGTCTACTAACTTGACATACTGGTCCTTGTCTCTCAAAAGTCTTTCAGCCTGGTCAACCTTATCCCTGGCCACTCTGTCCATCTGGTCAGTTTTCTCATTTAACAGCATGGCCAGTTCAGCTTTTTCTTCTTCAGCTTTTTCAGCCTGGGATCTAAATTGAAGAGTATTGTTGGAGCAAATTGTTTCAAATAAGTGACCCAAAGTTTTGTCACTGCTTTCTAAATGGCTAGGTAGAGGGAGCTAATCATTTATTCACTAATGATAATCATCAAAAAAAGTATCAAGAAAAATATTTTTACCAATTCAAAAACTAATTTCTTATTATACCTATCACTAGACTATCCCAATTGTCAATATGTAAAGAATAAAATATATAAAAATATTTTTTAAAAAATCAATGCTTATATTAAGTGTAATTGTATTAATTATTTTGACACAATCTTGTGGTTAAATTTGTGATCTAGAATAACAATAATAAATTGGTGCGATTGGAAAGATTTTTAACTATTGTTTTTGTTTAGCGCATATTCATGCTTTTAGCTTGCTGCTTAACGGCCATAGTCCAATTTGAAAAGGGAAAAGGATGGGAAATCTGGGAGAAAATTTCTGTGCTGCCTTTTCATAAGCAATAAAAAAAAAGTTGCTCAAATTGACTCAGTCTCAAAAGCTCAAGCTTCCTTGAAGTAAGGCCAACATACTAGCCACTGAGCTAGACAAGAGTTTATAAAAATAGAAGGTTTTATAGTTATCTAATGTTACTTTTTAAAGACCGCATCACAAACGAAGAGATTAGAGACAGGGTTATTACAGCAATCGGACCTCAAGATGACCTGCTAACTACTGTCAAAAGATGCAAACTAAAATCTATGGCCATATAACAAGGTCTTCAGGGCTTGCAAAGATCTTCCTTAAGGGAGCAGTTCTGGGAAAGAGTGAAGCAGACAGAGAAAGTAGTGGGGAAGACAACATAAAAGCATGGATAGGCCTGCCATTGAAAAAGGTTCTATCCAAGGCGACAAGCAGAAAGGAATGGAAAAGGACAATCAACAAATCTTGTGTGGTGCCACATTTATCCAACAGATTAAGGTATAGGTGAAGGTGAGGTAAATGTTACTTTCATATTTTTTAGGGTATGATATAATTCTCTACACAAGACTTATCTCCCCTTAGCTAGTACCATCTATGTAAAAAAAAAAACAATCAATTACCACTAATTCATAAAATAATAGTTCAATTTTTTATAATTGCTTCATGTGTTATTAGGAATAACGAATAATTGTGCATAGTTTCAACTTGATCCAAGAATGAGAAGTGGGAGAAATTCATTTGTACCAAAAATAAAGCCTAAATTTAATCTGAATAAAATGACAACCTGGCCTTTTCCAATGTCCTTGTCAGACTAGATGCATCAGACTTCAGCCTCTCAATATCATTATATGAAGTCTGAAGCTCCATTGTAGACTTGTTGTATTTCTCTGTCATAGTTGCCAATTGGGAAGACAAGTGTTTGATTTGGTCTATGTACTGTTCTCTCTCTAGTTTCTCTGTTGTAGACAAAAGGTTTTGCTGGGAGGGGGAAAAAATGAAAATCTAAAACATACTTCAAGGATAAACTTGTATGCATGACAAGAAATAAAGTCCCTTAAGTCTTTCAAATCTTCATTTAATAATTCAACTGAAAGTAATTAAAGTGAGAAATTTTTTTGTTAAACTTAGATAAAATTGTTGAAATGAGAAAGACTTATAAAAATTCTTTTATTTTTTACAAAAATAAAACAATAGTGAGCTCATTCTCAATTTTTAAAAATCTAAAAAATTTGATAGAAAAATACATTGAAAAACTGAAGCTGATCCTGAAAGTCTGAAATTTGAAAAGGAAGAAAGAAACAAGACAAGAAGTTTACACTTCAGTGTTCAGTTTAAACCAAATGGTTTGAACTTAAAGAAACTGAATGGCATTTTTTGTTCTTCAGTCACCAAAAAATAGTTCAATATAGTTAAATGAAACTTTACTACTATTTATTTCAACTGCTTTTTTTGTTCTGCCTGAGAAGCTTACCTTTTCCAATACCTGTAAGCTATACTCCTGCTTGACCATGTCCAGTGTTCTCTCCAGCCTGTCAATGTCTCCTTGTTTGTTGGAGACCTGCAACTCCAGGCTCATCAGGTCAGACCGTAGCTCCTCTTCTCTTTGCCGCTGCTGTTGTACGCGATCTCTCTCAGTATCTAGGTCACCTTCCAACTGAGCCACCAGATTCTACAAAATTTATTGATTCTTAAGTTTTGTTCTATTTTTTGTATTCAAACATTTCACATAATGTTTCCTCAGTTAACAAAACTTTTCCTTTGCATTATTTCAGTGTAAAATAAATTATAAATAGTGACATCTGAACAGTACAATCATGCTGTTTTTAAAAGAAATTAAAGTTAAATTGATGCATTATTAGCCAATTACTTATTTTCAATTTTTGTTTGTTTGTTTATTGAATGAATGTACCTCACAAGATAAAAAAAAGAAACTTGAAGCACAAGATTGTTCTATTACAAACCATTTTAAAGTGCTTTGCTATAATTTGTGTTAATGTGGTGGGTGTTAGATAGTTTGTCCCCAAGAAAAGGGTTGTGGGTTGAAATCTAGTTCAACAGTTAACATAAGTAAGACTACATTCCTCAGTCTACATGACTCGACTATATAGCATATGTTAGCAAAGTTCAATCAGTTGGTCACAGTGCTGACAAGGGTTAGGGTTAGGGTTAGAAATCTGAGTAACTGATGAGATATGGGTGAAGAATGAATTTCAAACCAATATTATGTTTAAACAATTTTACAACCTCCCTATATATGCAGAAAATGAGAATTCTAAATGTGAGTGTATTAATTTTATATTAGGTTGCCATTTCTTAAATAATTAAAAACTATTTTGCACAAAAAAAAAAAAAAAATCTTTTTAAAAGAATCACATTAATAAGTTTTCATTTATTGAATAAAATAATATTCGCCCCTCTTCTTTCTTTTAATCAGCCAATGGATAACCCAAGACATGAGTACATCATTACCCAATGGATAACCCAGGACATGAGTACATTATCACCCAATGGATAACCCAAGACATGAGTACATCATTATCCAATGGATAACCCAAGACATGAGTACATCAATACCCAATGGATAACCCAAGACATGAGTACATCATTACCCAATGGATAACCCAAGACATGAGTACATTATCACCCAATGGATAACCCAAGACATGAGTACATCATCACCCAATGGATAACCCAGGACATGAGTACATCATTACCCAATGGATAACCCAAGACATGAGTACATTATCACCCAATGGATAACCCAGGACATTAGTATATTATCACCCAATGGATAAACCAGGACAAGAGTACATTATCACCCAATGGATAACCCAGGACATTAGTACATTATCACCCAATGAATAACTCAGGACATGAGTACTTCATTACCCAATGGATAACCCAGGACATGAGTACATTATTACTCAATGGACAACCCAGGACATGAGTACATTATTACCCAATAGATAATCCAAGACATGAGTATATTATTACCCAATGAATAGCCCAGGACATGAGTATATTATTACCCAATGGATAATCCAGGACATGAGCACATTATAACCCAATGAATAACCCAGGAAATTAGCACATTATAACCCAATGGATAACCCAGGTCATGAGTACATTATCACCCAATGGATAACCCAGAACATGAGTACATTATCAACCAATGGATAACCCAGGACAGGAGTACATTATTACTCAATGGACAACCCAGGACATGAGTACATTATTACCCAATAGATAACCCAAGACATGAGTACATTATCACCCAATGGATAACCCAAGACATGAGTACATCATTACCCAATGGATAACCCAAGACATGAGTACATTATCACCCAATGGATAAACCAGGACATTAGTATATTATCATCCAATGGATAAACCAGGACAAGAGTACATTATCACCCAATGGATAACCCAGGACATTAGTACATTATCACCCAATGAATAACTCAGGACATGAGTACACCATTACCCAATGGATAACCCAGGACATGAGTACATTATTACTGAATGGACAACCCAGGACATGAGTACATTATTACCCAATAGATAACCCAAGACATGAGTATATTATTACCCAATAAATAGCCCAGGACATGAGTACATTATTACCCAATGGATAACCCAGGACATGAGTACATTATAACCCAATGAATAAGCCAGGACATGAGCACATTATAACCCAATGGATAACCCAGGACATGAGTACATTATACCCAGACAAACTTCGGGAAAAAAAATAAATAAAACTGAAAGAAACCTGTAGATCATCTAATCTTGTTTCAGCAACTGAAAGAGATTGGATTAGCTCAGTCTTCTCTGCTTTGACTTCAACAAGTTCTTTCTGGACCTGATCAAGTGATGTTTCAAGTGCTTGCCTCTGAAACAAAAAAATTAACAATAATAATAATTAAACAATAATATGAAATAAAAATTTTGCAACTAAACATAAATTTATTCAAATGTGTTAAAACAATTCAGATGTTTGATATATCAGCTTAAATAAAATGTGTGATGTAATCAAAATAGAATACTGATTTAAAGGCTAACCCAAAGGAATCATTTATGCATAGAACTCTATATTTCTAATTTTTTTCTTCCCTTTTTGTAAAAAAATATTAACATTATCTAGAAATTAAAGTGTATTACAAGAAACAATTGATAATGAAATACAATTATATTATTTGCACACATATGTAAATATTCAAATTTTAAATATGCATTGTAATACAATTATAACACTAGTTAGATTAATTAGTTTAAATACTACTAGGGCATTGTTTTGAATTCCAATAATCAATAAGGTTACAGTCAGGTTACAAACCAAGTATAAATGTAGGTGAATGTTCAAGTAGGCAAGACAATTACCTAACAAATAAATCAGTTCATTTTACATGGACTATTTGACAGAAGATATTTCCCTTAATAACAACATTTGAAAACTTTTCATTCAGAATAAAATTCTAATGTTTGGACTCGATTTATTACATAATCTCTTCACCAATAACTTGAATAATCGATTTCAAGCTAAGAACTCAAATCAACTGTCATCTCAAAGTAGACAAGAGAATCAAAGAAAATTTTGTTTTCTTTTTAAAAGATTGTTGTGATAATATAGATTAAGGAAGATACAAATTAGTTTACATGCCGAGTAAAGATACACACACACACATGCACTTACAAATACACAGCATTGATATGTCTGATGAGTAGTTAAACTAACAGAATTTATTTTCTTCAAAGATTTGTAGGAGACATAAAAGATTTTAAAATTTACTTTAAAATGTAGGAAAAAATATTATAGAGATTTATTATTAAACTTAATTAATTAAATATTTTTGATCAAAGTTTTGCTTTGTGATATACAAGTTAAGTCAGGGTGAGATACTTTACGACAAGGTCACATTGAACCCAAGCAATGCTTCTTAGCCTCGACATGGTGCTCAGGTGACAACAGTCTTTATAGGAAACAATTTGTCCAAAAGGGAAGCAAAACAGAACTTCCCAAAAAACTGAGTCCATTGTACTACAGGACTGTAACAAATCCCCAACAAACATGTCACTACCAACACACTGTTCCTCAAGATCTTTTTATGTCAGATGCCTGCACTG
This sequence comes from Biomphalaria pfeifferi, assembly GCA_030265305.1. Classification (NCBI taxonomy): domain Eukaryota; kingdom Metazoa; phylum Mollusca; class Gastropoda; family Planorbidae; genus Biomphalaria; species Biomphalaria pfeifferi. The sequence continues at coordinate 2,112,411 of JASAOG010000041.1, read as the reverse complement.
CTGATGTGATGAATAGAAGGAATATGGGAGAGTTTCGTCAGTGTACTCTGCCTCACCGAATCAGAAACCCCATTCATCTGAATCAAGTCTTTTTTTTTTCATTACTTCATCTGAATCATTTTTATCCATTAACTCATCTAAATCAAGATTTTTAAATTCATCTGAATCAATTCTTTATTTAATTACTTCATCTGAATTAAATCTTTTTTTATTACTTCAATCAGAATCCCATTTTTTTTTTCTTAAAATGAAAGATGAACACACACACAAAAGAGTTCCAGTCAAAATAAATATTTATGGACTACTGCAACAGTGTGATCATCAGGTGTATACATGTATATAAATATAGTGACAGGGAATATTTATAGCTATACACAAGCAGAGCACACAACTCACTCAAGATATAGAGCTTTACAACTAGATGAAATCAATTCTATAGCATATGAATTACAAAACTAATTATTGTTTATGAGAATAAAGATTAGAAAAAAAAACCTGATTGATTTTTTTTCCTCTTACTTCATCTAGTTGTAAAAAATGATTAAAAAAAGTAATGGTTTAAATTTACCAGTGTCTCTGTATAAACCTGTTCATGTTTTGCTTGAATCAGCTGCAGACGTCAAATTATATATATGCTAATAACAATACCAATATGTTGCATTCCTTTTTAAATTTCCAAGGTTAACAGAATTTATTTTCAGCATTTAATTTAAATCACCTGAAAGCTTTTCAAAGGAAAAGAACAACTCCAATAACTTGTTTGTAAACTTGTCTAAAACCATTATGAAATTATACAATTTATGCAATTATTTTGCCTATTCAACTAAAAGTATTAACATTGTAACCCAAAAAAAAAAAGGTGAATACACTTATACACTCTAATGAGACATCGTCAGCATGAAAGATGTTCAATTATTAATTAAAATCTCTTTATTTAACCTTTTAGGTTTCCTAAATAAATAACAGTACTGCTGTATAGAAACATCCGAATGCATTTTTAAAAAATGAAGAAGGAAAAACAATAACAAAAAAACAAAAAAAAAACATCAAGACAAAATCAAAGCAACTACATAAAAAGTTTATATCAAACGCTGAAAGAAGAAATTACAAATTCTGCTTTGCAAGAGAAACAAGTATTTCCAGAGATTGTCCCGATATCAGCAAGTTTTATTATAGAAAAAGTAAGACAGAAAGAAATCAGTAGAAAAACATTTGTAAAAATGTTAATATAAAAATTCTAATTCAAGTGCTAGAAACAAATCAAAATACTAGATCTAGATCTAGTGTATGTCATTAATTCAAAATTTTAATATTCACAAAGTTAATCTATGTATCAACCACAGGGTTACCTTTTCTTGCCAAGAGGCTGTGTTTTTCATGTTCTCAGTCTTCAGTTCAATCACATTTTCTTCCATTTCTCTCAGTTGTCTCTCTTTGGACTTCAGTTTCTCTATGTAACAATCTCTATTGTAAAGTAAGGAAACATTTACGTACAGCTGAATCTAACATTAGACATTCTGTCCCAGGCATTCTCTAGGCTAGAGTTTTAATTAATACACAAAACTGAATGTAACATTAGACATTTTGTTCTCATTCTCTAGGCTAGAATCAATACAAAGAAACATTTTAGTGTTGTTTAAGCAAGGAGAGTTACTCCAACTAGGCAGAAAGAAAACAAGTTTAATATCACACAAATTTAAATGAAGGGAACATCAACCTAGCTTGTTAAACTGTAGGTTAGAATTAAAAAGTACTTCTTTAATTTAGAAATATATAATTATAACCAACTGTTGTTTGGTATTGGAGATTTTAATGCATTGCAGGAAAAACTATAAATAGCTTTTTGGTATATCTGATGTGCACAATGAAAGAGGTGTTGATAATCTTTTGTTGATACTCTTTGTTTTTAAAGGTAAATAACTAATTTTGTTCACTATTTAGCCCTGCAGAATTAAATGTTCTCAGCTCTTCTGTTTGTAGCACCAAATAATGTCAATATCAAGGAAGCCTTACATTTTCAATCTATGACAGTGGCACAGCTTGAAGGTTAATTAAAAGCATCACCCTGATATAATTGTGCTTTCTACACTTATTGGTTAATGCATACAATAATAAAACAACACTTAGAATTGTATTTCAATTTTTTTCAAATCTAGTTAGCAACTTTGAAGTTTTAATTTAGCTTCCTTGTCATTGTTTAGTTTATTGTAAAAATCTCCAGAACAGAGTTTAAATATAAACTGCACAAAAATGTTTCTTCATTAAGTGGGAAGCATGGTCAAGAGGCTAAGTATACTTGGCTTGGCTACCTACGAAGGGGGCTCGAGCTTCAACAACTAACTCGAGCAGAGTTGTATTTACTGAGCGCCTAAAAGCAGCATGGAAAAACCTTCTCCCAGATACCCCCTACCCCACACTGGTCCACAAATGAGATTGGACCACAGCGCTCAGAGCATGCTATAAACATGAAAGTAGCGCTATATAAAAGCTATCATTATATATAAAATGACATTAAAATATTTCAAGAAATCAACGAACTCTTCCTGCTGGAGCTGAGACTTGAGGGATGCTATTTGTTGATTGGCATTCAAAAGCATCTCATTGACTGATGACACATTTTTCTCGTGTTCTGCTGTAAGCATAGTGAACCTATGTAAAGACAGAATGAATCAAGAAATATTTTAAAATTTAGCATCACTAGATAAATTTAAGTTCTCGTTTACAATTTTTTCCATTTAAATATGAAGTCTTCAAAATTTAAAAAAAAAAAAATATGCTCAATATTTTGTTTTATCAATAGTTAAGAATGTCCAAAACTATCAAGTTTAATCGGAGAACATCCAGAAACAAAGCCATGACAAACCAGAGCTTACAGAGATTTAAAACAAAATAAGCTTTAGACCCACACATTTTGCTCACACTAGAAGTACTATGCACTAGCAAACTATGAACTGTTTTCATTAATGCAAGAATACACATCATTTTATTCTTCAAATATAGATAGATATGTAACTAGACTCTTCTTTTAGCTAAGTAGCTAGACGTTTCTCAAAGTATCAGTTAAACAAATCAAATCATAAAATAGTTATAGCGACACAGCCATTTTTGATACTTTATAGATGATAAAAACAAACTCAGACCAGTTTTGATATTCACACTGAAGTTTTTACATTTGTTGTATCAACAAGTCTTACTTCTTTATGGAATCATCTTTTTCTTTTCTTATCCTGGATAGAAACAAGAGACATTGTTAATCTATGTCTCACATATACTGTTTTTGTTTTGAAATCAACTTAAATTTCTTTTCATTTGTGTAGTGCTAATCAGTTTTACAATATTATATCACAGCTACTTTATATTACATTAATTATTTAATAAATTTTTTTCTTTAAAAAAATGTTTTAAAGCTAGTGGATTTAATTCATTTTTTGATCAAAATTTTTAGATTTACACTGTGTTTATAAATTATTCAAGAAATAACAAAAAGACTTACATTTCTTGATAATCTCTGGCTATGTTTCGTTCTCTTTCTGATAAATTTTTTTTTATAACATCCAGTTCAGACTCCAGCTATGTAACATAATTATAAATTTTGTGGTATATTTCAATATGTTTTGCAGTGAGAACTAATTCTGAGCTTAGAAAATTAATAAGTGAGCTAAGGGAATCAACTCTTTTAATACTGGCAATAGGAATAAGTTTTGACCAGCAGAATTCACATTAACTTCTCAATATAATTGAAGGTGCTCAATTGAGACTCAAAAAAAAGACAAACATTTACTGCTGTAAGGGGGAAAACTGTATATAAACTACAACCAACATGTATATATGTAACCCTGCTGAACCAAGTAAAAACATAGAATGTCCTATATGCATGTTGATTGTATGCTCAATTGAAAAGAAGACTTCCAAAGTTTCAAATCCCTGTGAAAAATTACATATCTTTTTATTTTTTGGTTTTGCTGTTGTTGCTGTCCTAGTGTCAGTCAATTATCATGCAAGAATTAACGACATTGGGAGGTGATTAGTTGGTCTGATAAATATTTTGTATTACATCTCAGTTTTGGTACTTTTGGATTCTGTCAGAATAAACACCCAGTCCTATTAACCAGTGGTTTGATTAACTGGAATCTATTGTTATAAAGGTAAAATTAAAACTAATCCTACAGCGCCTATTGCGATATGATGAATTGTTTATCATAGATGCATGATGTGGTAGGATGAGTTAATGCTTTATCTCCGTAATTATTTTGCACGTTCTGATAGAATCGTTTGTTTTTCACATTTGTACATTCTACCCTGTTATCTTTAACCTTCAATAATATTTTTGTTTGTAATCAAAACACGTTACTTTTGGTATAGAATTATTGAAGAATGCAAGCTCTTTTTATATAACACAAATTAGAGTTTATAAAACTAAAAATTAATTTAATTTAATGGGGTCAAATCAACGATGATATCGTTAATTAGGAGAGAAAGAATCAAGATGCTAAAAAGTTTTTTAAACATTCATATATGTTTTATTCAAAAGGAGAACATAAGCAAGGGGGGGGGGGGATATTTTTTTTTTATTAAAAAAAATGGGACGTGTATAGTTTTATAATTTTTTTTTTTTAATGAAAATTTTGTAAGCAAAAGTATAAGGCCTACTTCAGAAATTGAGTAATTCTGAATCTTGTTTTTAATCTAAGGTATTAAAAGAGTATATTTTTTTAATGCTAGACATATTTTTCTATTTTTTAATTAATTAATTAATTTTTTATTTTATTATTTGTATATATATAACAGTAAAGTTTCCCTTTCAAACCTTGCAGTTCTGTGGACCATGGTTAACGACAGTGTCATGTGGTCAGCACAACAACCAACCTCCTTTACTTTTCTCAAACTAATGTCAGGTGCTTTTTAAAGCTGGATGCACTCAGAGGCACCCTAAAGATCCTCAAATTAAAAATCCCCATTTGACCAGGATTTGAACCTTGGACCCATCAGTTTGGAAGCCAAGGGCTTAACCACTCAGCCATTGCACCTCCATATATTTATATATATATATATATATAAAAGTAGTTCCCCTTTCAGACCTTGCGATCTATAGGGCGGATGATGATAAGGTCATCTGTTTCTTTGGCTAATGGTTAACGAGCAGGGTGTCATGTGGCTACCACAACAACCAACGGCCTTCACCTTCCCAAACTAAAGTCACGTATCCATTACAGTTGGGTGGACTAAGGAGCACCCTAAAAATCCTGATGTTCAAAATTCCAGTCTTTACCAAGATTCAAACCCAGGACCCCAAGTTTGGAAGCCAAGCACTTAACCACTCAGTCACTGCGCCTCCCATATATATATATAATAGTATATTTTTTAGATTAAATTTTTTTTTCTTTCTGAGTTATCTCTCTTTGTTTAGGAAATGGAGGGTAGTTTTTTCAAAGCAGAAATTGGTGCTATTGGGTTAACATCCTAAATTCTCCTCAGTAATATTAAGAACATTAATTTTCAAGTCAAAATAAGCTTATTGAAAAGGGGCAATAAAAAAGATAAAGTTAGTATAGTACCTCTGTCAGTCTTTTTGATTTTGTTACTATGTCATTATCCAGATCTCGAAGACATCTTTCTAAAGTGTGGACTAAAATAGATGTATTCTGGCCATTGATCAAATCAGACTTAAAGTAAGTGTGACCATGTCCTTTTTCTCTTGTTAGAAGAATGCAGCTGATCTGAGACAAGGCTGTTTCATTCATTTCATTAACATGTTTCATAGAGTCCAGCTGTTTTGATGCAGACATAAGGGCCTGTTTGGGAAATACAGAAGAGGTCAAATTTCTTTTAAGCTATTTCATATTTTGGGGAGAAAAGGGAGTTTCATATTGCTTTTATAAAGGGTCTTTAATGGAAAGTTATGCGCCCAAAAGTTATTTAGTGCTTCTTCTTCTTCTTCTTCTAGCCAGCTTTATTGCTGCTGAGCTGTGAGCTCTTTTGCAGACTGTGCCAAGGAAAAAAGTGTGCTGTTTTCTTCAGTTGTTCAGCACTGCCGTTCAGGGTGTTGGTTATGTTGGGCTGTAGTGGAAGTAGGGTCTGCCTAAGGTGAATAAGGGAGGGGCATTCAAAGAGGATATGGTTTACGGTTTCAAAGGGGTGGGTGCAGTGTCTGCAAAGGGGTAGTTGTGTGGAGTTTATTCTGTTCAGGTGGTAATTTAATAGTGGTGTGTGTCCTGTTCTTAGTTGGAAGATTATAGATTGTTCTTTGCGGGGGATGAAGTTAATACTGTCCAGTTTGTTAGGCGTAGTCATTTCTCTGTACATGGCTCTGCCTGCGTTTCCTGATGCCCATTGGTTGAGCCACTCCTCTTTGTGATTGTTGACTAACATTGACCTTAAGGTGAGGTAGTTAACAGGTCTATCTGGTTGTTCCATAGATGAACCTGCCTTTGATAGCTTATCTGCCTTTTCATTTCCCATGATGCCAATGTGTCCAGGGATCCACTGTAGTGTGATATTGATATTTAATTTTGATATCATCTGGTGGATTATTACAATGAGTGTTGTCAACTCTCTTGGGCTGTTTGAGGTGCTGCTGTTAAGTGCTTGCAGAGTAGATTGGGAGTCTGTAAAGACAACAATATCTGATGGTGGTTGCACTCCTTCATATAATTTGTTTTCCACTGTCTGAAGTGCTATGGTAATTGCCTCAATTTCGGCTTGGAAGTTTGAGCAGTAATCACCACAGGGTGCGCTTATCTCAAAGTGTTTATTTTTAGGGAAGACCAGGAAGGCACCAAGACCAGCAATGAGGGTAGCTTTGAAAGCCAATCCGTCTGTATAAATATGGATAGCTGTTTTTTGATAGCTTTCGATTGTTTCAAGCGTGCCTACTTTGAGCTCCAGTGGATTTGATTCCTTTGTTAAGGTGTTATTTAGTAAATGTGTTTTGATGGTTGGTTGTTTGTAGTTTAGTCCGGGTGTAATGTTTGAAAACCTGGTAATTTTTTCTCTGTTATTGGGTAGGTGGTGTTTTAGGGCTAGTTCGTCAGTAAGTTGGATCAGAGTCCTTTGCTTTTTTTGGTTGTTTTTCCTATTTCTCTGTGTTAGTAATTTATTTGGATGATCGTCATCCAACCTTCTGTATCTATCAATAGCTTCTAATGCTGCTCTGTTGCGCCTTAACTTAAGAGGTTCAATATTGGAATCTATTTCACAGGCTGCTGAGGGAGTAGTTCTCATACCTCCACTAATTAGCCGCAAGGCTTGGTTTTGGATTGTATCTAATGATGATTGATAGGTTTTGTTGGCAGCTACTTGTATGGAGAGACAGTTATCCATTACAGATCTGACATATCCAGTGTATAACTGTCTTAAGGTTTTCTTTTCAGCTCCCCAGGATGTTCCTGCTAGGTGTTTTATTATGTTTAATCTTTGTGATGCCTTTTCTTTTAAATCTGCCATAAAGTGTTTTAGAGACAGTCTTTGGTCAAGTTTTACACCAAGATATACTGGATTTTCCATTCCTGTGGTATGTCTCCAGTTTTCCATGTATGGTTGATAAAGTTAAGTATACAGTTTTGGGCCTGTGGTCCTAGTCCCTGAATCATTTCATTTGTTATTTTATCGGGTCCAGGGGATTTTCTTGACTTGAGGCTTTTTAGGGCAGTATTGAGCTCATGTAGAGTGAAGGGAGTGTCAAAGGTCTGACAGTTGACTGTTGGAGCTTTTTCTTCTTTCTTTAAGATATTACTGAAGGCCTGGTCCAGTTGTTTTCTTGGCTTTGACTTGTTAATGCTGGCAAAATATTTATTGAAGGTTTCAGCCTTTTTAAGGTTTTCTGTTATTATGTCATCAGTGCTTTTTATAGGTTGGGGGTTTGTTATTTGTTTCTTTCCTGCTAGCTGGTGCAGAAGGGTCCAGACCTTTCAACCATCCTTGTTTAGATCTAGTTGTTCGCATGTTGTGGTCCACTTTTCTTTTTTTCTGTTTAATTTTGTATCTTATAAGCCCTGTCAATTTGTTGTACGTTGTCTTGTTCTCTCTAGTAGGGTTTTTTTTCTATAGTCTTCCTGGCCATGTTTCTTTCTTTTACTAATTTATCTAATTCAGGTGTCCAAAAAGGTTTGTATTTCTTAACTTGGCCTCGTGGGATGTGTTTTTTTGCTGCTTGTAAGATGTTGGAGACTATAGTTGTGTAGGTTGAATTGACGTCTGTCTCAATTATGCTTGATAGTCTTGTGTCTATTTCTTGTGAAAAAGCTGCCCAGTTAGCTTTTTTTATAGTTCCATCTAGTTGTTTTGCTGGATTGGTATCTACCTGGCGTTAAAATATTGAGGAGTATAGGCCTGTGGTCACTACCTATGTGTTCAAGTACTGTTATTTTAGAAGAGTTGGTAATGTCTGTAGAGATAAAAGTTAGGTCAGGTCTGCTAGTTGTGTTGTGTGCTCTGTGGAGGAAAGTTGGAGGTGAAGTTTTGTTTTGCAGAAGTTGTAGGTTAGAGGCATTTGTTACATCCTCTATTTCTTTGCCCCGCTTGTTGTAGTGTGGGTAGCCTAGGGAAGGTGTGTGTGCATTGAAGTCGCCAGCTATTATTGTCCTTGTGTAGTGTGGTAGTTGTATGTCTATTTCTGCTGTTGATGATGGTGGGCAATAGTAGTTTTTGATGGTGTACTTTGTTCCTCCTCTCCAAAGAAGTATTTCCTGTGTGTCGATGTCTGTATTGTTCTGTATTTGTTTTACTGTGGCTTGTGTGTGATTTCTTATGAGGGTCATAATTCCCTGGCATTTGGTGCAAAGGCATCTGTACTGTGTGTAGCTTGTGATGTTTATTTTGTTCTTGGGCAGTAGTGTTTCTTGCAATAGCGCTATGTGTATATCATGCTTCTTGAGTATGTGTTGGAGTTCTGTTGTCTTGTTTTGTAGGCCTAAGATGTTGAGTTGCAAAAGGTTTAGGTGTTTGCTGCTAGTCTGTTTTTTATTTCCAGTAGCTGACTTATCACAGGCAGTCCTGGAAGAAACTGCCATGCCCAGACCTTTTACAAGGCGACGTCTGAGCTCGTATGGATTTTTCGTTAAATTCCTTGGCATTTAGTGTAGGCTGGGTGTTTCCTCAGGCTTTTTTAAAATATATAAATATATAGTCCCAGCATTTTAAGGGAGTTTTTGGTCTTGGCAATTTTCTCCAATACTGACATAAAAGGAAACATCTAGGTCTGAAGACTAACCGGAATATCCATGGGATAAGGTGGGGTTGGCCAATGGTCCATTCTCCGCCATCCATAACGCTCTCCAAATGGAACTTTACTGCAGTAGAGAGCTTAAAGTGGACTGTGCCCTGGGTATGCCCTGTGGAATCGTCACATCCTGGATCCAGGCCCCTTCACGATATCACATTCACCAGATCCAGAAAAAAAACACTTCATGATGGATTTATATCTAGTATTAGAATGTAGTGAGACAAGGACCTCCATCTTGTGTAGTGCAATCCAGACCTCCGTCAAAAAGCACCTAGAGGGGGGGAAGGTCCACTATTATTCACTTAGTGAAATGCAAGTGGAAAGGCAGTGGGGTTATTTATTTCTCTTGGTCACTTCCAAACCCCGATACCCACACAGGGGAGTATCGCCACAGAGTGGAGGTTTGGAGTCAGAGTTTTCCTTCTCCTAGATGGATTGCGTTATTTAGGCTGACATGCCCCATCAACACGAAGCTAAACTGGTTTTGAGGCGCCAGTGTTCCGCCTTTCATCCCTTCTCCTGTCTGTTTGTAAGAACAGGTTCCGCCGGATTTTTGAGAAAATCACACGTGAAGGCCAGGAGCTGGATTTGACTGTCAGAGGCATTTAAAGACGCAAGCCATGGGAGCATTTCTTGGAAAGTGGGTGCTTATCCCCACTTTTACCCCCAGCATTGACAGTCCTTTGGAACCCATTTAGTGCTTTAAAAAAAAGAAAAGTAGTACATTTTGTGCTTCTAGACTTTTCTATTTAAGTTTTATATATAGAATGTGGCAAGTTAAGGAAATACAGATAATTAAATACAAATGTTTAATAGAAAGCTTACAATGTTTTACAAATATCCATGATTATAAAGTGACTCTATCAAAACCCATTCTTAGCAAGCCCCTAAAAATTATAAGATACAATGTGTAAAAAATTTCATGCAAATCAGTTCAGTGGCTCCAGAGATCTCTTGATAGTCAGTCAATGAGTGAGTTTTGAATTAATCAATGGGTATAAGACAGTTAATTAGACTTAATAAATAAACTACTGCAGTAGAGAGGCATCCATGGAGCACTGAGATCATGATCAGAATCCTGGATAAGAACTAATGTAATATTTATTGTAAGAATAAGAACTAATGTAATATTTATTGTAAGAATAAGAACTAATGTAATATTTATTGTAAGAATTTTCTGACCTCTTCTTGAAGTTTATTATGATCTTGTAGCTGAGTCAATGCAGACTGGAGTTTGTGTATCAGTAGCTCTTGACTGTTGGACTCTTTTTGTCTGAAATATTTATTTTTTTTCTAAAATAGTTTTTTCAGATATTTTCATACTTCCATATTTTATAATCTTTAAGATATAGTCATACAATCAAATTGAAAAGAAAAATAATGTTTTTGTAAACATAGTACATAATGGCCAACAAGTGATAATAAACTTACCTTTCATACTAGAAAAAAAAAAGGGGGGGGGGGGGTGATCAAAAGTTCAGATTCCAGTGAAGACTGAAAATTTTAACTTAAGAATTTTATGTTCTCCCAAATCTAATGAGTAAAGGTAGTTGGTCAATGTGCAGTCCACATGACACCCTCATTAACAGATGAGTTTTACTTCACCTGCACTATGAATTGCAGGATCTGAAAGCTATATTTCTGAAAAATCGTTTTCTATCTCCATTAACAAACTTTACCTTAAGTCAAGTACAGCGTCTCTGTTATGTATTGTCTCATGAAGTTTTGATTTCAGGTCCTCAACAGTTTGACGAAACTGACGCTTTTGTTGATCTGAAGAGTCTGTAACCTGTGATTGAAATTTTTTTTTTAAAAGAGGCGCATATAGTTTTGTTAAGTAATATGTATAAATTTTGATTTTTTTAAAGGCCAATAAATAATATTCCCAAAAGATTTTTAACAAATATATTCTAAGTAAATTCTAATTGTTTGAAACCTCTTGCAGCTTTTTCCTCAATTCAATAATCTGTTCTTGTGAGTCTTTAAGGGACTTTTCCAAGTGAGACCTGATTGTGAATAAATATTTGTGAATAAATATACATTAGTTATATTTCAATATCAAGAATTATAAGTGTCATTTTAGAAGTATTCAAGTAGGTTGTTGACGAGTTGTAGCTCCAGATAGCTAGTCTAACCCTTGGAGGCATACTAAATACCTTGCTACATACACAGAAATAAAACAATATAAAACTTAGCTAAATTTTCTTTTTAAACAAAATAAACTTGACATTGATTTACAGATACAGCTTTCTATTTCAATGAAGACAAGTATGGAAATGTCAAGATGTTGAATGATTCAAAACTATTTCCATTCACTTCAAAACTACAGCTTGTCATGCTATAAACGCATGTCTTTTCTCTCCAGCTACAATGCCAATGTCAATTAATTGAAATCATGCTTTCACCCCCAACTGCCCCTTCATCTGTGACAGTCTTACTCCTGATTACATCAGAATCTATTCAACCAATACAAACACTCACAAATACTCCATGACAGGAAATAGCAATGCAACACATATTGTCAGTGTATTTGATAAAACAACAGCACTTGTCAGCAAGACTAAATATTTGATCAGACGCTTTAAATAAGCAAAAATTGTATCCCAAGTAATTTCAAGTAGTCTTGTAGAATTGATAATTGAATGAAATCACATTTAAGTACACTCACGATGGAAGAGAATCCAGAGATTTTCTGTTCAGTGTTTGACTGGGATAGGTGGAAAAAGCAGACTTTGTTTGAGTCTGAAACTGATGACTGCCATGACTTGACCTCGGAACTGTGTGATAACTAAATGAATCTGATAATAATTGCTTGGTCAAGTGATCTGTTTCTTTGCGCTGACTGTCAAGTTGATTTCTTAAATGAGATGATATAATAATAATTAAGTTTTAGGTAGCAAGAAAATATGATAATCAGAAAGATTATAAAATGAGGTGAATTAGAACTAGTAAAAAGATAGAAAGATTAATTAATGTAGAATTATAATGGGTACCTGACATTAGTCGGAGAAAAATAAAGGTGGTTGATTATTGTGCTGGCTGTAAAAAATGTTTTGTAAAATGTTTTACATATTTCGGATGTTCCTTCAGAGTTGAGGATAGTTTACTTCTTAGTCCAAACCTCCCGCAGGATGATGGGGGATGGGAGCGGGCAGGGTTTGAACCCGGGACCATCAAAAATCCAAATGACAGTCCAGCACGCAAACCGCACAACAAGGCAGCCATCCACATAATAGCCTCATTAACAGTGAGCCACAGAAACTGATGACCCTTACTTCATCCACCCTATAGATCACAAGATCTGAAGTATTAAAATAAGTTACATATTTTAGATCAGATTCCATATGTCAGGATGGCTGCCTGATCATGTGGTATGTGGTTCCGTGGTCTTCATGGTCCCATCAATCGTCAACCCATGGGAGGTTTGCACTGGGATATAATTGTTATCAAATTGGAAGGAACATCTGAAAGATGTAAAACATTTTACAAACAAGTGTAAAACATTTTACAAACAAGTGTAAAACATCCTATTACCTTAGGTCTGCTATGTATTTAGGATCAAATGATGTGTCTACAAAACTTGACAAACATCCCAGGGGTGTTGAAGATTGTGGTCTTGGAAACTGTCAGAAGTAATGCAACATTAGAGAATACAACAAGACAGTTGTAACAATATAATAATACTGCTGATTGCCAGCATTCAAGAGATATCAGATACAAAAGAATTAATTCTTACCTCAAAGCTGTTCTCAAAGCTGAAACCATTAACAGTACCGGTACCTAAAAGAAAGTAACAAAATTTTGCTTTTTCTTTTTCAATAAATTTGCATGTTCTTAATTTCTGTGAAATACATAGTTTTAAAAAGAGAGAGAGATTCTTTGACAGACTTGTGTCCTAAACAAATTCTTCAAGCCCCAACCTATGACTTACTTTTCTAAAGAATTATTTATTTTCTGTAGCTTTTAAACACTATTTACCTTTGTTTTTTTTTAGTCTTCTACAACCTAAGAAACTAAGACTGAAATATGACCTAAACAAGATCCCACAATATTTACCAGAGATGTGCAGTCACCATGTTTACTGAAGAAGTGAAATGTGTGTCAAATCTACCAAAGAAGTGCAGTCACAATGTTTACTGGAGAAGTGAAATGTGTGTCAAATTTGAAGTGCAGTCACAATGTTTACTGAAGAAGTGAAATGTGTGTCAAGTCTACAGAAGAAGGGCAGTCACAATGTTTACTGGAGAAGTCACAATGTTTATATTTCTTCTTCGAAACTCTCTTTATTCTTTTCTTCTGGGCTTGCAGACAATTAGTTTTAATACTTATATACAAAGGAATGCTTTCCTTATACAACCTATCTGGAAAATGTATGCAGTTAGTCAAATTCCTTTTGAAAGATGTACAAACCATTTTGCATATCAACCAAACAGGTGTGCTACAAGAAGCCTTGCACTTGATGAACAAGAGGCTGAACTGACTATAATCAAGCCCATTATATCTTACATGTTCTAAAGCCTCTTTATTAGCAGCTTTTTCTCAATCCTACTTAATTTATCATCATTTAACCCATGCTATTCTTACTAAGAGAATAAAGTATGAAGCTTAGCATTTAAACACTACTAAACCTCCTATCTGATTTTTTTTTTTGGGGGGGGGGGGGCTAGATTATCTTTATAATATGATGCAAAATGACTAAAAAATAATGATAACATTAAAACAAAAAAAAATATTGGCTCTATTCATATTTTACAATATCTAAAGTATTTCTTTAAAAATGACTGAAATATATTTTTCTGCGCTATTTTGTCGGCACTATTTTGTTTGCCCTTTTTTTTGTTCACGCTATCTTGTGGGTCACGACATGGCCTAAATTGTGCCGATGTGCCAAAAAAATCAAAACTAAAAAAAAAACTATCTTGTCGGCGCTGTTTTGTCGGGATACCCAATCATAGACCTAATTGTGATTTTGCTAATTTTATAAAATCATACTTTAAAAGTATATATCCGACATCTATGTTGTATTCACATAGCAAAAGCTTTATATAATTGTAGTTAGTGTAAAAAAAATTTGCGCTTACAAAAAAAAATTTTTTTTAATGTAGATCCTCTATGGTACTAATGTGATGTGCTTGTTACAACACTTAACAAATCGTATGCCAAAAAAAAACTTTCAAAGAAAAATAGACAAAAAAACTAAATTTCTGAGTGTCTTAGGCGACCCCTAGCAAATAGTCATTTGACCTACAAAGAGGTCACGACCCACAGGTTGAGAAACCCTGATCTAGATCATATATAATGCAGAGAGACATTACTTCAAAAAAGAAGATGATGAAGATTAATTTATTATAGTCATGATCCTATTGGTGTTCATTTAACAACATTATGTACTGATTTTGGGTAATGTTCACTGAGTCTTCTGAGTGTACATTACATTATATGATTAGATCTATAAATGATAAATCATAATAAATGCCCTACGGCAGGCTACGGCCTACCACAAGTTATACAATACACAAATATTGAAATATGGGCCAATACCAGAGTCCAGACTTACCTAATAAGCTATTAGCTGTAATAGCGCGTAGTTTATTTCCTTCTATTTCAAGTTTTCTAATCTGCTCAGCAAAGTCTTGTGATGATGTTTTCTTCGTATTTTCATCAATAGGTAATAATGGTATCGACGAAAGAGCAACAGTCTGCGAATTGTAATTGTTTTCACTATTTTCAGATGATAAGCCGCCATTATTGACACTTGAGCCCGTTGCTGGGGACGCTGAAACATTTTTAACCCCGGTATCTCGGGAATTTTCATCATTTAACATTGGAGAATGTTCCATTCTGCATAACAAGTCTGAATTAAATATTCTTTTTATGTATAACCACTGTTTTCTCGCATCAGACAGAGTCTAGATCTGAACCTAGTCTATCGGATAAAATAATTCAGAAGTCACAACATCCAAATAATGACTGGATAACCTCCCTTCCAAAAATGAACTTGTAAAAACGCGTTTCACTGACATAGATATATTGATGTATATTTAGATCTATATCACAGACTAACCCTAATTTAGCTCTCGATCTGTAGCTCCCTAGAGGCTATACTCGTCTTTCAACAAGAAAAACATTTGTAAATACATAAATAAATAGTAAATATAGTACATCCTTCAATACAAGTTTTTACAACGGATTACAACATTCAAGTTTTGGAAATCCTTTTTTTTTTTGAATCTTTCATCCTTCAAACAAATGATTCACAACCCGCTGCTTTAGACTATGGCAATAGTTATTCGGACTGCCCATAATATAATGCCTCCCCCCCCCTCACACACACACACTACACACAATATATTTGACAATTAGTGTATCCTCCAATGAAACCCCCCTCTTGGTCTTCAAACTTTTTGGTCATTGCATCTTCCAAGGGAACGGTAGCCCCTAATCACACAGTGACACACACAAGTAATTACACACTTCTCTGGCCCTTGAATTCCAGAAACGTTTAAAGATAACGCACTTCTGGGTATTTTTGACTTAACCATATATTTTACTATTATTATTATTATTCACTATTACTTATACAATGATCCCAAAATATGTGTTGACATCCCCCAACAGAGAACTCTCCTCAACGACCAGGCACATTTGGTCTCGTGGACCATTCTTGTCAACTCTGACCCTTTGAATGTTAGGGTATTGAATTTGTTGAAAGTTCATTAATTCCTTGAGCATTGTTGGAATGTAGCTTTGGACGCGAGGCACGCATTAGTCATCAGCTATGTTGCTTAGCGGCTTCCCTAGTTATATTTTCTAATTGGTATTTCCTTCAAAGATTCGTTAATATAGTTAGTCCTTGTTTTAGTGCCAGATTTGTATGGATTGGTTTTGAGTTGGTCTTTCAAAGGTTTTGACTTTGGTGAATTGGGAACGTTGTTGTTTGTTATTATTTATTTCTCTTCTTTCGTCCAGAACAGCGGTTTCCTCCATAGCTCTTGTGGGTTTTGTTTTCATTGCTTTTGCCATTATACTTAAGCTAATATTTTGAACCTTGCATTTCTTTTTTCCTTAGGTTGGTTTTGGGTTGCTGAGCTCCATGCTGTGGCACCATATCCCAGAGTGGGTGTTCTGTTGTCACAGATTAATAATAAATTAATATAGACGTTACTAATTAATAATGATAATAACGAGACTGTCTTTATCAAGGTAGACATATATAACTAACTTTTTATTTCCGTTCGATCCTTTGCTTTCGCACAAAACATAAACAACAAACAATGACGTAATATCAAATAATATTAGCACATCCTTCCTTTTGAAGCTATTATCACATCCTTCCTTTTAAAGCTCTTAAGACCTTTATTTACAAAGAATTTTGACAACTCGATCACATCTGGTTGTCTTGACCGGCACAACAAGTTCTCTAGATGTTGGTTTATAATTGTCTGTTTCGTTTGTTCTAACAGTTTGCTGTTCATTGTCTTCGTCGGTATCATAGTACCCAGAGATGTCTTCTTCATAGCTCTTGTTTAAAAACCGTTGATTTCGTCTGTATGTTTTTCCATCATTTGTCTTTATGATGTAAGATCTGGGTGATGGATGTTTCTTAATGACGACTGCTTTCTGCCATGTTTATCCTTGACGAACTCTCACCTTCCAGTGAGAGAGAGACTTCTGAGAGATGTAGACTTAACTATAGAGAAAGCAGCAAGCATAATTCGTGCTGACGAGCATACCCAGAACCAAGTGATAGATATGAAAGGACTACATGTGGATGCTGCTAATAAATTAAAGAAGACAGAAGATAGAAAGCCAGTCAAAACCTCACAGGGAAAAATGGCAAAGAATCATGTAACAAGTTTCATTAGAGATTGCAGATCTTGTGGTGGATCTCATGGAAAATACAATTGCCCAGCATTTGGACAGACATGCCGAAAATGTAAAAAAAAGAAATCATTTCGCTGTAAAAGGTCGTTCGAAACACTTCAAGGCTGATGATTCACTGGATGAAAGTCAGTCAAGCCAAGTAAATGAGTTGTGGTTTGAGGCAATTGGTACTTACAACAATGTCAAAGTTTGGATGGTTGATGTCAATATTATGGGAAAAATAGTAAAAATGAAGATTGACACAGGAGCACAAGCTAATGTGATATCAGAGTCAACGTGGAACACTTTAGAAACTGATACTCAGTTAAAGAATTCAAATACTACCCTACGAACATTAGGGGATGAAGCATTAAAACTGAGGAGAGCTGCATTGGTCACATTTAAAGTCGACGATGTAGAAGTTAAAGATGATCTGTACGTGATCAAGAAAAGTTTAAATCCTATACTAGGTCTGAAGACATCTATTGCTTTAAAACTAATTGAGGCAAAGAGAAACGTCGAAGTATACGATGTCAAACAACAGAATAAAGTTCCACAAGTGTTGATGAAAAAATATAAGCAAGTACTCGAAGGACTCGGTACATACAAAATGAAGTATCACATTAAACTGACGTCAGATGCAAAACCAGTTATTCAATGTGCCACAGAGTTGCACCATCACTCTATGAAGAATTGAAAAGAAAACTCACACAAATGCAACAAGATGGAGTGATCACAGAAGTTGATGAACCAACAGAATGGGTTCATAACTTGGTTATAGCAAAGAAGAAAAATAATTCTTTGAGGTTGTGTTTAGATCCCCGAGAACTGAACAAATATATAATGAGAGAACATTTCACTATACCAACATTTGATCAAATCAATAGTTCACTGGGAGCAGCAAAAGTGTTTAATATACTTGATCAAAAGGATGAGTAGGGTGAACCAAGCTCTCTTTTGTGTACATTTAGAAGATACAGACTTGGGGGATCTACCACCTTCCACCAAGCGCGTCCCCAGGTGGCGGATAGGGGAAAGACCCTTAGATATAAGGGTTAGCTTTGAATAGCAAATAAACAGCCGCGGACCAACTGGTTTCCAGTCATGGAGGATGAGGTGAAGTATTCCAGTGGTTAGAATATTTACTAAAAACATCTCAGAAATCCAGGGAAATGATTGCAAAAAGCGAGTATAGGGCGCTCTAACTCTAAACTCGGGTAGATGAAACTCGTTAGCTAGGGATAGCAGTTCATCTAGGATAGAAAACTCCGAAAATAAACACCTGCTACTTTGCAGATGATCTTGGATGATCAAAGGCTATGGGAGCACACCCAGAAAGAAAAGCAGGCTGAAGTCGGAGTCAATGGGCCTCCTAGCGCATAACACATTGACACGCAACCTCATCTATGTTGGAGTTCAGTAACGATTCTAATAGATGTGGCGTCCTGCCTGTGGAATCCCGCCGGGCAGGTAGGGGGCCGGGCTCTCCGCCTCGAAGGAGCCCACACAAGCGAGCTGGTGGTTCTTCTATCTCTGCCTGTGGAGCCAGGAGCAGGGACAAGAAAGTAAATACTACTGGCAAACAATCCAAGACCAAAAGTCTAAAAATCTTACAATGGAACGCAGAGGGCATCCAAAAGAAAAAAGAAGCTCTAAAAATATTCCTGCATGAGAAAGAAATTGATGTAGCTTGCATCCAAGAAACTCATTTGAACAGTAATCTTCGTTTCTCCATTAGAGGCTACACCTGCATCAGACAAGATAGAGAAGTCATACCCAAAGGAGGAATCCCCACCCTCATTAAAAATGACATCCCTACCACAGACATAACTATGCCCAATTCCTCAGAATCAGAAATAATGGGAACCAAGCTAATTATCTCAGATGGAAATATAATCTATTCTTATCTTATCTTATATAATACAGACGTTACTTCAAAAAAGAAGATGATTACGTCCTACGCGTCATAAATTTAGTCATGCATATTAACCAATGACTTAAATTCTGCCAAGTCACTGGTTTTTCTGGCTAGCTCAGGCAACCCATTCCATGCTCTAATAGCACTAGGGAAGAAGGAGTATTTGTACAAATTTGTCCTAGCATATGGGACGAGGAATGTGCCTTTATTTTTGTGTCTTTCAGAGTATTTTATTAAATTTTGTTTTTGTATTTGAAGATTATGGTTCAGTGTTTTATGTATAATTGCTACTTTACTTTTGAGTCTTCTGTCCTGAAGGCTTTCTAAATTTAGTGATTTTACTAATGGTGTTACCCTAGTCAAATGTGAATATTCGTTTGTTATGAATCTCACTGCTCTATTTTGTGTTTGTTCCAGTTTCTTAATGTTTTCTTGAGTTGAGGGGTCCCACACGGTGGATGCATATTCTATTATTGGCCTAACCAAGGTTAAATAACATTTTAGTTTTATGTTCTTATTTGATTTATAGAAATTTCTTTTAATAAACCCTAATGCTTTGTTGGATTTTTTTATAGTTTCATCAATATGTGGATTCCATGACAGTTTTTCATTTATTATAACACCTAGGTATTTTGAGTTTTTAGTCTGTGTTACTGGTTTGCCATGAATAAGATAAGTGGAATTAATTTGTTTTAGTTTTTTTGTTACTCTTAACAACTGACATTTTTCTGGGTGGAAAGACATGCTCCAATTTGATTCCCATTTCTGTAATTCATCTAATTCTCTTTGTAAAATATCTGTGTCTTGTTTTGTTTTTATTGTTCTATATATTATGCAATCGTCTGCAAATAATCTGACTTTTGTTCCTGAACTAATGCAATTTGGTAAATCATTTATGTAAATTAAAAATAGTAGTGGACCCAAAACTGTTCCTTGAGGTACACCTGAGTTTACTGTTATTGGTGTTGATTTAGAGCCATTTATTATTACAGTTTGTTCTCTCCCTATCAGAAAATCTTTAATCCACTGATGCAGTGGACCGTTAATGCCGAAATATTTTAATTTTTTAAGCAAACTATGGTGGTGAACTTTGTCAAAAGCCTTGGAAAAATCTAGTAAGATAGCATCTATTTGTTCACTATTATCTAAACCTTTTGAAAAATCATCAATTAGTCCTATTAGTTGTGTTTCACATGATCTATATTTCCTAAAGCCATGTTGGTATGGGGTGAGGACATTATGTTTGTCTAAGTGGTTTATGATATTGCTACATATTATGTGTTCTAGTATTTTACATGTGATGCTGGTAAGTGATACTGGTCTGTAGTTTCCTGGATCAGATTTTTCTCCTTTTTTAAATAGGGGGGTGACATTAGCTTCTTTCCAGTCCTTTGGTACTCTGCCCTGGTTAAGCGATGCTTGAAAGAGTATTTTGAACACTGGGGCTAGCTCATTGCTTAGTTCTTTGAGTAATCTAGCTGGAATACCATCAGGTCCAGACGCTTTATTTGGTTTGGTGTTGGCTAATAGTTTTTTAATTCCATTTTCTTGTACTACTAAATCTTCTATGTTGTCTACTTGGTTCAAATTAAGAAATATGTCTTTGTCTCCTGGGGCTGAGAATGCTGATGCAAAGTATTTGTTTAGGATGTTTGCTTTAGTTTCATTATCATTATGTATTATGTTATGTTCATCTTTTAATGGCGCTATGCCTGTTGTTTCCATTTTCTTAGACTTAATGTATGACCATAGGTTTTTGTTATCTTTAGATATTACATTGTTGATGTATTCACTCTGCAGCTGTCTGCTTACTTTTTGGGTTAGGTGTTTAATTTTTATATACTTTTTGTAAACTCTTTCTGCCTTGGTTGCTTTAAATTTTCTATATAGGTTTTCCTTCTGTTTACAAAGCTTCTTTAGTCTATTATTAAACCAGCATTTATTTATTTTGTTTGATGTGTATTTAGTTGGTATATGATTTTCTATAATGCTTTTAAGATGGTTTTTAATGAAATTCCAGAGGTCATCGACTGGTTGGTTAATGTCTTTTTCTAATAAGAATGTTTGTTGAAAGTTTAATGCAGCTTGGTGTAGTTGTGTTAGGTTACATTTATTCCAGAGTAAGATTTTTCTTTTGGTTTTTGTATTGGCTACTGCTTTTATCTGACTGTGTATTTTTATGATCTCATGGTCTGATAGACCAGGGATAATATCATAATCTACTACTAATCCAGGTCTGTTGGTTAAGAAGAGATCTAATGTGTTGTTTAATCTAGTTGGCTTTTTAATGATTTGATCTAAACTTAGGTTGTGTAAAGTTTCTATGAAAAGCTCATTTATGTCCTTAAGGTTTTGGTGTTTATCTATGGTTAGTGTTTTCCAATTTATATCAGGTAGGTTGAAGTCACCCATAATCCAAAAAACTGCATTTTTATTTGTCTCTTTAAGTGTAGTAATCTGATTACATAGTTCCTGCATGTATTCTAAACTAGAATTTGGTGGTCTGTAAATGCTGCCTATTATAAGGGATGTTGAGGTGGTATTAATTTTACAAAATGTAGATTCTATGTTTTTTGAGCTAGGTAAGGTAATTTCTTCTGCTATAAGAGTGTTTTTTATTGCTAAAAGAACTCCTCCATGATTATCAGCCCTATCTTTTCTAAAAATTTCATAATTACTATTGAAAATTTCTGCATTATAAATTTCAGGATGTAGCCAAGTTTCTGTTCCTGCAATTATGTCTGGTTTCTCACATTCTAATAAAATTTCTAAGTCTGCTGTTTTGTTCCTAATGCTTTGAAAATTTATTACTAAGGTTTTAAGGTATTTTGGTATTACTTCTTTGGTAGGTTTGTTTAGTGAGGCTGTTGTATTAATTTTAGTAGATTTAGGTTTAACAGGAGTGGATCTGGCTAGTGGTTGGTGAGTTGGTTTTGGGATGGTGTTTAGGATGTTGAATTTAACTGCTACTTCCCACCAGACAAGGAAATAGAGATTGATCACATACAAATACCTGACCAAGAAGGCTGTCTTATCTTAGGAGATATGAATAGTCACTCTCAGAGCTGGGGATACCCAGACCTAAATGCCAGGGGAGAAGAAATTGAAGAATGGCAAGCAGAGAACAGACTTATCTTGCTTAACAAATCCAAAAAGTGCACCAGAGAAGTTGCAGACCAGCTAGCCACCAGTGACCACAGACCCATATTGATCAGTATGGATACCTCCTTCAAAATATCAGAAAACTCCACCATCCCCAGATGGAACTACAAAAAAGCCAACTGGCACCTATTCTCAAAGCTCACAGACCTATACACAACTTCAATAAACTGCAAATCAAATCAGGTTAATACGTCATACTCACCTTTCTCCAAAGCAATCCTCCTAGCAGCTAAGGAATCAATTCCTAGAGGAGCAAGAAAAGATTATATCCCCAACTGGTCTGATCACCTTCAACAACTCCACAATGCCACTATTGAAGCCAGAAACACAGTAGAAAATAACATAAATCTAAAAGCAGCTAACGCAGTTTTCAGGAAAAATTTCCTTTCCGCCATGGGGAAAAGTTGGCATGAAAAAAACAGAACAGCTAAACGTAGAGACGGCCACAAACTCTGGCGTATAGCCAAATGTCTCAACCAGGAAGAAAACAGAACAACTCCTATAGTAATAGAAAAGGACAACAAACCCCTGAAAGGCCAAGAAGCAGCAAATGAATTCATTAAGTTTTTCCAAAGCGTAGGACAAATACAAATCAATGAAAGTAGAAATAAAGATGTAAACTCAGAAATCCAAGATAGAATTAAAGAAAACTATCCAGCTTACTCCTTATGAATGACCACTAATCTTAAAATGAAAGAACTTGATGAATCCCTAAAAGTCCTCAAACCAAAACAAGCCCCGGGCCCAGACAAAATATCTAATGACATGCTTCTTCACTTGGGTCCTCAAGCCAAAAGAAAACTGCTACAAATATTCAATGCTAGCTGGAAATCTGGCAGAATTCCAAACATCTGGGAAAAGCCATTATGATCCCTATACTAAAGCACGGCAAACCAAGAAACAAACTGGATAGCTACCGCCCCATCAGCCTCACTATCTGTACTTGCAAACTGATGGAAAGAGTGATAAATAGAAGGCTGACATGGATCCTTGAGTCAAATAACCTACTCACTGAAGCCCAGGCTGGCTTTAGAAAAGGCAGATCAACAGAAGAACAAATCGCCTTTAAAACACAAGAAATAGAAGATGGCTTTCAAGAAAAGAAACCAACAACAATTGTGTGGGTTGACTTAGAAAAAGCATTTGACAAAGTCTGGGAACAAGGTCTCTTGCTCAAACTAATCCAGCATCACATATCCCACAGAATGTTCAACTGGATAAAGGAATATCTAAATAATAGAAAAGCCCTAGTTTGCATGCAAGGACAAAGAAGTCACACAGTGGGTATAAAAAATGGCGTCCCTCCAAGGAGGAGTCCTATCCCCAACACTGTTCGTAATATTCATAAACGATCTAAATCAAAACCTACCAAGAAAAGTTAAAAGCAGCATGTATGCAGGTGACCTTGCCTTAATTAGCACAGAAGAATATGTAGGAACATCAAAATTTCGA
Source organism: Biomphalaria pfeifferi (assembly GCA_030265305.1). Classification (NCBI taxonomy): domain Eukaryota; kingdom Metazoa; phylum Mollusca; class Gastropoda; family Planorbidae; genus Biomphalaria; species Biomphalaria pfeifferi. The sequence continues at coordinate 2,088,796 of JASAOG010000041.1, read as the reverse complement.
TTACAAGATGCTCTCGATATACTCAATAATTGGTCCAAGGACTGGGGCATATCCATCAACACAAAAAAGACCACATATTCTCAGTGTCAACAAAACAACAAACAATAAAATTAACATTAGATAAGGAAGCTTTAGAATAAAATGACAGCCCTACATACCTTGGAGTCACCTATGCCCCGAGACTAACCTGGAAAAGCCAAATAGATAAAACACAGAGTAAAGGCATCCAGAGACTATCCCTCTTGAAAAAATATGCTGGCACGGATTGGGAAGCAAATCACAACATCCTGAAAAAGACCTATACCAGTTACGTAAGACCTGCATTAGAATATGGTGCCACAGCATGGGGCTCAGCAGCCCAAAGCAACCTAAGAAAAATAGACAAGGTTCAAAATATTGGTCTAAGGATAATGACAGGAGCAATCAAAACAACACCCATAAGAGCTATGGAGGAAACCGCTGTCCTGATCTCTCTAGATGAAAGAAGAGAAATAAAAATCCTTTCCCAATTCACTAAATTGGAAACCTTGGAGAGGCACCCACACAAAACAAAAATCCACAAAACTAACACACAAAAAAAACGCCTCAAAAGGACCAATTTCGTTTCATACAGGAATCTCTAAACCTAAAAAAAGAAACACCAACTTGAAAAAATTACTCTGGAATCCTCGATACACTTTAATGAATCTCCACCTTGGGACGAAAGCCCTCTTCCTACTATAAGGGACCATATTGAAAGCATAAAAAGAAAATCTGATTACAGACCAACAGAGCTCAAGAAAATAGTGAACTGTTTTCTACATACCAATTATCCTAGAAATCAGTGGATCAGAGTTTACACGGATGGCTCAACCCATAAAGCCACCACAAATGGAGGAGCTGGAATACTTATCGAATGGCCAGATGGACGAAAACTAGAAAAATCCATTGCAACTGGAGTGCTCTTTGACAGTCACAGAACAGAAAGGGAAGCACTAGCACTAGCTGCTACCCTGCTAACAAATCATCCATGTTCCCCACACAGTCAGATTGTCTTTCTAACCGATGCAAAAACAACCCTCCAAAGCCTGCAAAACTCTGATTCCTCATATATTAAAAACCTCAGAACAGCACTTACAAAGCTCAACAACAACAGCAAAAAACTGTAATTCAATGGATACCAGCTCATATAGAACTAGAAGGAAATGAGAAGGCTGACACACTCGCTAAGAGTGGGAGAACTAACACACTAATAAACTCTGCACTCTATCCAGAAGAATTGAAGAAATTAATCGTAAAAAAAATAAATGAGAAATGGACGAGCTCTCATCCAAATCACAAGAAAGATGACGCTTACTATAAGCTATCCCGACAAGACCAACGTCTAATCTTTCGACTCAGGACCGGACACAACAGAATGCGACAACACATGTTTCGGAAGCTCAAAATTGGAACCAGTGAAATCTGCCCATGTGGAGTATCCCAAGAAAATGCAGACCACTTCCTCCAAAACTGCTCTCTATACCAAGAGGCCTGTATAAGACATTGGCCCCAAATCACCCCAATAGAAAGGAAACTATATGGAGAGCTCCCTGATTTGGAAACCACTGCGCAGTTCATCTCATGTATTGGTCTACTCATCTTAACACTCCAATATAACAATGAGAACGAAGAAGAAGAAGATACAGATTATTGAGAATGCCTTTTGGTGAATCTTCAGCGAGTGAAGTACAAGAGAAACGAGCTTATCAAGTATTTGGAGACATTACAGGTGGACATATTATGTCAAACGACATGCTGATTGCAGTAAAAGATGAAAAAGAACATGATCAAATTTTTGTAAATGTTCTGGAGAGAACTAGATAGAACAATATAAAGTTCAATAAGAACAAGATACAATATAAACTCTTTGTTGTTGTTTTTTTTGTTAACTACCGGAGGAAATGCTCCCGTCACCTCAGCGTGGCTCCTCCGTGGAAACGTCCGCCCGGGGAAGCGGAAAGGCTAAGTACGTGAGCAAAACATGTCTCCCAGTGAGCTACCACTCTAGCGAGTGTACCTGCACGTTGTGGGGATGTGAGAAAGGCTTGCTAACCAGTCCGAAACCCATTGCTTCGTTCCCCTACGGGGGCATTAAGGCCGTGATGGCATATGATGGGCCCCCGTGGGCTCGGCCTCCGGCCTCGCATGAGACGGGGGAACTCATATCTTTGGCTCAAGGAACCGTGTCCTACGACCAGACGGATGTGATTAAATGATCATCTAGTCGCTGGGGGACTCCAGACAGAGGAGTTGGTGAAGAGCCAGTTCCTCATCCTGGCCACGGGATAAAATCCTTTTCCGGGTCACATGGTTCATAAAAGGGATGCGGTCATCTCGAGCCATACGTGGACATCTAAATAGTTGTTAATTACCTCGGAAGACAAATTGGAGCAGATGGTATTCGTCCAGATCCAGCTAAAATCAAAGCAATAATGGAAATGCCAGCTGATCGCACAGGAATTGCTAGGGATGCTGAACTTACTGTCAAATTTCATTCGAACATGTCAACAATCACCGTTAAGTGAAGTGCTTAAGGAAGATGTATTGTGGCAGTGTAATACAGAGCAAGAAAAATACTTTCCAACTAATAAAGAAAACACTTAGTGAAGCTCCAGTTCTGCAATTGTTTAACCCTGAAAAACCAGTTACTATTCTCTGTGACGCTTCTTCTAAAGGGTTGGGAGTATGTTTAATGCAAGAAGACAAACCAGTTGCGTTAACGTCAAGATCATTCACAGAAACAGAGTGCAGATATGCACAGATAGAAAGGAAATGTTAGCTATAGTGTTTGCAGCTGAACATTTTCACCACTATATCTTACGGACGAACCATGACTGTACAATCAGATCACAAACCTTTGCAAACTATTGTGAAGAAGCCTTTACACAAGATTTCACCAATACTTCAGTTGATGATGTTAAGACTGTTGAGATATCAATTAACAGTAACTTACACTCCAGGTTCAAAAATGCAAATAGCTGATCCGTTATCGCCCTAACCCACTACATCAGTGGTCAAGAACAATCAAATTCAGATGATGACATGGTTATAGGAATACATAACGGCACAGTTTCCATGAAGTGATCAGAAGATTGTTGGAATTAGACTGAAAACTGACGCAAACGTCAAATTGAAACAGAGAAGGTTGGCCAAAGTTAAAAACTCAAGCTCATGAAACAGTAAAAGTATATTGGCCACTGGGCATAAAAGGGGGACAAAACTAGAGGTGAAAGAAGAAACTAGAGGTGAAAGAAGAAACTAGAGGTGAAAGAAGAAACTAGAGGTGAAAGAAGAAACTAGAGGTGAAAGAAGAAACTAGAGGTGAAAGAAGAAACTAGAGGTGAAAGAAGAAACTAGAGGTGAAAGAAGAAACTAGAGGTGAAAGAAGAAACTAGAGGTGAAAGAAGAAACTAGAGGTGAAAGAAGAAACTAGAGGTGAAAGAAGAAACTAGAGGTGCACAGAAACAAAACAAATAACGAATTACTTCAAAACTAACGATGTCTATCCATGGGTCTATCTATATAAAGACAAATTATAGTTAGGTTGCTTCTAATTTAAGAACAGAAACAACGTTAGAAATGGAGTTGGGGAATCCCTCTTTTTTCTATGTATAAATTCTTACTCTGTGGCTGCAATCGGAGGGTATCTATTGTCTTTAGTTCTTTCGCGCGCAAACGTAAAAAAATAAAACAAAACACAAACTGATAATCGGCCCCCGAAGTGGTCCACCCAGGCAGGTAAAAAGGCAGGTTTCAATATTATCAGAATGAAATTCTATCAAAGACAAATGACAGAAAATAATGGTGAAAAAGGTTAACAGATCTTGCGTGGTGCCCCAGCGGTCCAGCAGACCAAAGGACAGGTGAAAGTGAATGTGAAGTTAGATGGGAACCTGGCCTAACTAATGTCTTATAATGAATATATATAATTGCTCTAATTGTTTTGTAAAGGGTCAATCTCTTATTCCTCAAGAATAAAACATTTCCGTAAAAAAATAAATAAATAAAAATGTTGTTTTTTTCTTTGGTTTAGGACTTAAGGTGTTCTGTAGTGTATCGGTGGCACTGCAGGTCACGCGATAATATGAAAAACTATTTATTAATTGTTCTTTTAAATTATGTTTGACCTAATTGCATATTAAAGATTTTTTTCTCTTTAAAAAAATAATAAACATAAACATTTTTTTGTGTGTAAATATAGTACTTATATATATAACAGAACTTACGTAACTTAAAAATACACATATAAAAAAATCTACAACCATTTGCATAAATGTGTTACAAATATAGTGGGAAACCTGCTACCTTAATAAAGAGCCTCAAGTGTTTGTTACTATTAATAGTGAATAGTTGTAAAAGTGGTGTATTTTTATGAAAAAACTGCTTGCATAAGTGATTTAAAAAATTAGATTTTTCGCTTTCAGACAAGAAAAAATTAGCCGTTGCATCAGAACTTTGAATGATCTAAAATATTGTGATGTCGGATTTTCACTATCTTTTCTAGTTTACGAGATCTAAATGGGACGGACGGACAGACAGGCCACACAAAGCTAATAGCGTCTTTTCCCCTTTCGGGGGCCGCTAAAAATATGTCATTACAGATTAATTTTTGAGTGCAATCACTGTAAGTTATTATCAATTTTTGAATAATAGTTATAAAATTTATGACATTTTATTCAAATTTGCCTTCTCAGGATTCTGTACTATTCTAGTATCTTTCATAGAAAGGGGGGGGGAGGCGCTGGCGGATTTTTTTTATTTTTTTTTTTTAAAGAATAAATACAAAAATGGGGTGGTAGACCAAACAAGGTTGAAGACCACTGGTCTATATAGACTACTTTGGGAATCACTAATCTATATACAGATCATTCCTCGCGCAGACGCATTAATTTACCGGATGTAGGAAGTTCGATCGTCTTATTTACTAAACATCACTAGAATCTAGATCTATCTCTATTGACTCTAGGTCTAGGTAATAATAATAATAAATAATAGGTCTAGATCTATAAATAAATGTTACATTTATTATATTACTAACAACGGTGCTAACCAAGAGTGATAGTACATAAGTATAGTATTAATAGTAGAATTATAAGAACATCATGATGATGATCATCTAGATATAATATTAATATTATATAATTATCAATTTGAATTATACTCACAGTTTCAGTGTCACAGACACAGTACTCACTACTTAGCCTTTGGGCAGCTTGGGATGTCTTGCTAAACTTTGCCTAAACTAGCCAAAGCAGTAAACTTTAAAGAAAGGTAAACAAAAAGTATAAATAAATAAAAAATTGTGAAAATAGAATCTAAATCTAGATTACTAGTAGAGTTAATAATAATGGTAATAGTTTAGATGCTCAGATACCTTTACTGACCACCATGTTGTTTTTAAAGCATATTTATCTCCCTTATCTATATTAGACTTTCAATAAAATTTTTTAAAGAGATTTTTGTTCTTATGCTGTCAACTTATGAATTTTTAAGTGTATTTACTGAAACGAAGGTCTAAAAAAATGTTAATAATAAATTGATGAAGTTGTTTCTTCTTTTTTTCAATAACTTTTTTTAAAGAAGAGTTTTTTGTTCTTATGCTATCATTTTAAATGAATTTTAATATTAGATCTAATAGCTGCTAGAAAGAAAGACAAAACAGCAACAGAAAAAGGTTGGCAAGTAATTCAAGGGAGATAGTCTAGTAATAAGCCATAAAACCAAAATGGCATATTTCCAATGACAATATATGGTAATAAGAAATAAAACTTTAAAATATATATTTTAAAAACTATTTATCTCTGAGGAAATCAATTACATATTTGTACTCTGCATATTCTTAAAATATAAGAGAAACCTGATTTAGCGTTCCTAGTCACGTAAACTAATACCGAGTTAATAATCTAGAATCTAAGAAGAGTAGTCTAGTGACAGCCTAGTCAGTAGATCTAGATGTAGTAATAGTATCATTGGTTTTTTTTTTTTGGTAGATCTAGAATCTTAATTTCAATTCTAGTCTGAGTAAGTCTCTCAACTCTTAGTAGAATAGATCTTACTCTTAATAGGCTTTCTACTTAGTCTTCCCAGATAAGTGAAGTGGTCACACAAATGTTCTCCCCTTCTAGCATGATTGGGCTCTCTTCTCTGTTATTAATCCTCATAACTTCTGTTTTCTTTTTATTGACTAGAAGTCAGGTCTTCTTTTGCTTCTTCTGAAAGTCTATTCAGTTTGGTCTGAACCTTTTGTTGTGAATAGAAGAAGAGGCAGATGTCATCAGTGAAATCCAGGTCCTCTAAATGTTGTGTTAGGGTCCATGTATGTCCAATGTTCACTTGATAATGACTCAGTGGATTGGACAGGCACTGAAAGGCCTCATGTAATCTCCAATGTAAAGGGCCCTGAACCATTCAGTAAATCCTTTGTAGATCCCATCCATTGTTAGCCAGTTTTATTTTTAACTTTGTGTATTTAAAGCTATGACTTTAACCAGTCCTGAGGATGGTATATATCTTTATTTTTTTAGTTTCAGAAAACATTAAGTAGTTTTACCTTTTATTGTGTAAATTGTTAGATGACCTCACCAAAGAAAATTACAGCTGCTAAAACTGAAGGAACCAAGAAGTCTCTGGTACAAAATGCTGTATGTGTTGCAGAAAAGAATTTGAGGAACAGCCCTGTCTTCATCAGTTTAATCATCTTTACAGCTCTGCTTTTTTTTGCCGTTCTTTTCTTCAATCTTCTAGCTGGAGATCCATCTCTAAGTAAAGGTATTGTAAACTTAGATATTTTACTAACTTGGGTTTATATAATGAACATTGTGACTCTATATGAATCCGTATGGGATCAGAAGTTTACTTTCACCCATTGTTGTCAGGTCACCGTTTAGTCAATAATATAAGAAATGTGACAGGCATTTACGTTATTGAAAATAATAGTGGTTTTATCAGTATTGTTTTTTCTATTTCTTTCTATCTTAAAAGAATTCTTAACCTTTTTGTCAGGTGACTTTTAGAAATGCCTACCATTCTATATATATATATATTCTAGAATATAACATTATAACGGAAAAAAAATAGTTTAGTTCCACAGTTTTATTCTGATGCTAGGCTTTTTTTTTTCTGCACATTTTTTTTTTTATTCTTTATGCAAATTAATAACAGCACATGTGAAATCATTTTTCCTTAAAGACTGAAAATGCTGATACAATTTTGTATTACGTGTGCAGCGAACAGAACATTGGAGCACTATGATTAAGGATATTATTGATATTATTATTCGTTGAATAGTATTAAAGTTCTCATAATTTATGACTTGTAGTTCTGTGTTGGTGTATGATTAAAAGAGTCTCATCTTCTCATAACAGTTTGAAAAGACTGTTTCAAAATAGATATATCAAGCAGTGCTCTTTCTTTTCATTAAAGTTTCCAGTGGAATCCCTTTAAATTGAAAATCTACTTGATTTACATTTGCTTCATTGTTTTGTTTTTTTTTCCTTCTTTGTTCTTATTGAAATTGAAATAAAAGGGTTCATTTTGAAGTCAGTTATGCCCGAATTCTGTTCATTTCTATAAAATATAAACTGGAAGATTTTTTTCTCCACCACATAAATCTGTCTAAAAGCTAAGCAACACAGTGAGTGATGTCATGACAGATTTTTTGTTAGGGGACTGATAACTAAAGTCAATAACTTGTTATTACATGATTTATTTAGCAATAGTTGAAGGAAAGGTAGCTATGCAATATGATTCAGAAATTTACCTTCATTGGTGCTATACATTAATTATTGGATGATCATTACAGCTCTATTAGCTTTTATTTTCATGGATTATTAAGTCCTATAAAGTATTGTAGAAAAATAAATAGTCAAACCTTTTTGTCTTCTCTAACACATGTACAATGTTGTGGCCTTTAATAAATTCAGTAAAAAAAATAATAATGTTCAGTACTGGTAGGTGTGGTTTTCTGAAATTCTGCAAGTTGGTTTTCTAAACTAAGTACCCTGTATGCATATTTCTGGAAAAAAAAATTTAGAAGGAAGTTCAGGTTAATCCACACTTGTGTGCCATTAGGTTGTTGTTTATTGTCTCTTGCAGCTGTCTTTTAGTATTTTTTTTTCTATTATCATGTATTTAAAATAATGTGCATATTTGTTAGTCATGTCAAACACTGATCAATATGTGGCTGTGATCTTGATGTAATTCTATAAGTTGATTTTATTGACGCTAACATTCAGGCAATGATGGAGATCTGTTGTTTGAATTCAATAAAGTATAACACAGTTCCAATATAGAATATTGAATAATTTTTGCACAAACTTAGTCTATAGAATAAACAGGCACATTAAATTCTTTCAGTATAATACAGTATAAATGGATTGAATAAATAAATTTACAGTAAGAATATAGAAATCAATCAAAATTATACGACTATGAACAATCTTGTCTCCCCTGGAAAATCTTGAAAATAGCTGCAGTTAAGATCAAGATTAACCCATTAGCTCCTTTCTAATTAAACTTAATTACTACAATGTTTTTTCTTCTAATTTTCATACATTTTTTTTTATTCTGCACAGGTTTATTCATCCATGGAATCGCTAATATCTCTAACCAGTTTCCTTTAAACATCACACCAGCAGGATGGGCTTTTTCAATCTGGGGTTTGATTTATTTGAACCAATTTGCTTGGGTTCTCTACAACCTTGCATTGATTTGCCGTTCCACACCCAACGGACCTGCCTATCTCAGCCCCATTATACTCTCCCCAGCTTTTCTTATTTTTTTTAGCTTAAGCTCTGCTTTCAATATAGGCTGGCTGTTTTTGTGGGACAGGATCCTGTTCATGGCCTCTTTTGTTTTCTCAGCTTGCATTGCTCTCTCCTTATTTTTGACTCTGGCTATAGCCTCGGTTAGACTTGTCATGTTCAAGGATAATCTGGTTGACCAGGGAAGAAAAAATGAGGTCACTTTCCTTCAAATTGCTGTTGTAAATGGTATTGGCATGTATGCTACCTGGGCTTCCATGGCAACCTTAATTAACCTGGCTGTAGTTCTGGTCTACAAGTGGAGCCACCCCATCTTGAATGAGAATGCTTCGGTGATTAGCTTGGGGATCCTTACATTCCTGATCATTGTCTACATAGGCCTAGATATGACAGTGCTTGACCAATACACTCGTTACACTTACTCCCCCTATGTCACTGTTGTCTGGGCCCTGTCTGCCATTATTGCCAAAAACTATGACCAGTCGAATATTTCATCCATCATGGCGGTTGTGCTGCTGGGATCTGTGAGCCTTGCAGGTTTGATTAAAGTAGCGCTGACATGTTACCGCAGTAGAAGGATCAATTATCAATACAGACAAATGAGACGAGGACGACCAGCTAATACTGACAACTAAAAATTCTGATATGAATGTTCAAGCTAGATTGGACAGATTAAACAAAAAAAAATGATCTGTTAATTTTTTTTTTATCTGCTAAGTGACATTATTTATATTTAAACTGACTCTTTTTTTCTTTTGGCTAGTTTTATCTTAAAATACAATGTAATTTTTTTTTAAATGTGGAAATAGAATTTTTAAAGTTTAGTAATTGAAAAGGGGAAAAAATGACTTAATTGTCCACAACGATGTAACAGCAAAATGTTTTATAGTATATCAAATTTCTGTAGTTGTCATATCATCAAATATTTTATCTTGTTGACTATTATAATAAATGCTACTGAACATTATCTCAGGAAGCTGAAGACTTTTTACCATTTTTAAAGAAAGTATTCTATTAATAAAATGCCACAAATTGAACACCTTATGAACTATCCTGACATACAATTACTCATTGGAGGAACATAACAACACTGAGCATGCCCATTTGATGTCGGCACTTTTTGTTTTGGCTTCCATTATTAATACCAAAGCTAACATCTAGAAAGCTTTCTTGTAGATTTTTTGTTGAAAGTGTTATATTTTTCTCATAGCCAGATTTGTTTTATTAGATCTAATATTTCATGTTTGTTTATTGTCCAATTGCATTCATTTTCATAAAGAAGCAAAACTTGCATTCACACAAATTGGGTTCTTATTTTTGTTATATAATGTAAATATGTTATTGTTTTTTGTGTGATTGAATAAAACCATAATTTGTAAGAATGTTTCCTTAGATGTCTGTTCTATGATTCTTCTTTGCTCAACTGTGGCAACAGAACTGATGGATTTGTACTTATCTGTGTACTTTTTGTAATTCTTGTAGTTTTCAATACTGGGTACATATTGTAAGTACTGGTACCTTTTATAATCAATGGCTGAACAAGACAATTATTTTATTCTTAAATATTTTGTTTAATTTGTGAATGTTAGAAATTTTTATGGGGGTGGGGGGATGCTTTCATTTGTTTCCTGGAAATAAAAGTTTTGTTCCTAATTGATTTACTATTGTTGCTAATAATTAATTATACTGTTTTAATATGCAGCTAAAAGATAGTATTAATGATTAGGCCAGTGTTGATATACACTTTCATGAAGTAGCTAGCTTTGAAGGTGTTGTAATGTTCAATGTGCTAAGAAATTAAAGTTTTGTTTTTTTTACTTTAAAAATTAGTGCATTTCTTGTCTTTTTGTTTGCTGTGTGCAACATGTAAGTAGTAATATCTGTACAGTGGTCAATATTGTTTGAAAGATGGATTATTGTATGTTTGCTTAGACCATAAGAGATACCTTATTTTGGCATTTACATTTTTTGACAGGTGATACAATAATACATAAGAAAATCTTATTAAATATTAGGATTCCTTTTTTTTTTTTTTTAACTAGAACTATGGAGCCTTTTTTTTTTTAATGAAAATCAATCAGATCAATGAAGAATCCTTAAAAAACTTATTTTTAATGATATGTATATATAGAAAATCTGCTGCTAAGGACAGACATAGATGGCGAAAAGAAAATCTTAATCGACTACAAGTGGACAATGGTTATGCTTGCCCTGAGTGTAGCAAAATATGTATGTCACAGCTGGGGCTGCGTAGCTACGGGAAATACTGCATTCTTCATTAATCTTCGGACTTGACTTCGGACAAGCCTTATTATTATATATATATATAAATGTATATATATCAAACCTACAAAGTAATTTGCAGACAACTGTCTGTAATAAAAAAAAATGAGTAATATGCTCGCAGAACTGGATATGACAGTGTTAAGGTAGTTAAATGAAAGGAGAACAACACTTTTTTGCTTTCAAAAATAAACATTTTTTTAAAAATAAAAACTCATCTTATTATCCCAAACTCACCTACTGGAATCCCTTAATCTGTTGGGGCACCTCACAAAATTTGTCAACGGTCTTTCTCCATTCCTCTGTCTTTTGCCTTGGATAGAACCTCTTTCAATGGCAGGCCCTTGCATTCTTTTATGTTGTCTTCCAATTGCTTTCTCTGTCTGCCTCTTTTTCTTGGTACTGTTCCCTGAAGAAAAGTTTTTGCAGCCTCTGTGGAAAAAAACAATATTTAAAGCATAAAATACCATTGACTGATTGGTTCATTCATTCATATCGAGAGATCTTAGCAACTGATGAGTGGATTCGTATATTTCCTGCACAAGCTACTTTTACCTCTTAGGTGCTTGCTGAAAAACAGTTGCGACAGATTCGAACTCTGAAAGCCGCATTTCACGAAAACCCTGGGGATTTAATACCTACGAATTCTTGGTCAAACCTAAGGCTTTCTAATAAGGGTTCCAGGCAGAGGGTCTATAAAAAAGAGGAAAGGGGACTCGCTTGCCTGACCGATCTTTTAAAGGGGATCCGATCACTAAGAGTTTGGTTGATAATTAGCTGACTTGTGGCATCCGTGTAGACTGGGACTTGTCTAGTATCCTAAAGAGGTAGTCGGGGTCCACTCTGTCAAAGGCTTTTTCTTGGTCTATTTTGGTCTATGGTCATGAGGGCTGCCTTCAAGTCTTTGTCTTTGCAGTAGTAAATTATAAAGTGGTTAAGTTCGTCAATATTTCTGTCGGGGTTGCTGCAGTGTTGGTCATGTCCTATCAAAAGGGGGATTAGGGGTTTTCTTCTAAGGAAAATCATTTTGGTCAGCAGCTTGTAGTCTGTGTTTAACAGGGAGATCGGTCTGAAGTCACTGGGTGTGGTCTTGTCTTCGGGCTTTTTTTTTTTTTGGTAATAGAATAATGTATGCGAGATTAAAATCAGTTTCTAGCATGACTTTATAAAGTGTTAGTATAGTAGCCTAGGGGCCCTATCTGGGAAAAAAAAAAGTTTTGTAGAATTCGTACGTCAAACCGTCAGGACCTGCCCCGGGGCTTTATCGTTTTGTGTAATGTCTAGGGCAGCCTTCGTAAATAAACAACATTTAGCCACGTGATTACGGTTGGTGAATGAGGTCTCCATTCCTCTAAGGTCAAAGTGGGGGGGGGGGGGGGGGGTCTGTAATTGTTTTTTCTGTCGTCGTTATTGTCTGACAGTTTTCTGTGAGTTTTTGTTTGTCTGTCAGTGTCTGTGAGTTCTTTGTTATACATACCGTCCTTTGAAATGTTCCGTCCAAAGATTTTAAAAACATTTTGCGTTTCTGCTCCGGATTTGTCTTTTATGGTTTTTATACTCTTGTCCTTTGTATGTTCTGTTCTATCGCTAAGAACACTTTACTAGGCTCTTCTGCCATTCTAGGTTTTTTAAACCGTAGGCCTATCTTGGCCCCTTTATATTTGTACATATTTATTGCTTCCAATTGATCCTTTATTTGAGCTTTTTCTATTTCATCCTGTGAAACTTGTAATAATATTAGTCTTTTAGTCTTTCCTCTTCTTTGCGTCTTTTTTTTTTTAACTTTTGGTTGCAGCCAGGATTTTAATTTGTTGCTTTAGTGACTTTTTCATAATAGGCCATATTTGGATCAAGTGACACTCTCCTTGGTTATTTCCTCCTTTAGCATTCTTAATTGATTCCACTATTAATGGATCCTGTAGTAGGCTATTGCTATTGTTCATCTTCCAATGTGTGTCCATTTGTTTTTTGCCACCTTTTTTTTCCTCCTAGCCTTAATAGCACTACTCTGTGGTCCGTGCATCCGTGTAGTCTGGCGTCTCTTGAATGCATGTAACTCCAAATAATTTACAAGTTACGGATGTATACTGTTAGGTTAAGGGTGTGTAGTGTTAGATAGCTAGTTTAGTTAGTTGGGTTGCGCACTTATTAGACCGACAGTGAACATACATTTTATAGTGACGACATAGACTTTGGTTTAGAGATTAGAATAGATTTTTATTGATCAGTTACTGCTAGACTCTTGAGGTGATAACATCGTTACAAGTGACAGACTAGACTGTGGCCCATTCTGTATTAAACGTTATTGAATTTTCATCTTGAGTTAACTTAGTCATTGAATCTTCGTTCCTGTTTAGTACCTGTTTATTCTTGTGGCGGATGTCATAATAAAGAAACTCGCAGTTGTAATAAACTTAACAAGGTACGCACGCATAGCACTTAGTATGATTTAACATCGTTAGAGATACTTCAACTACATTTGATTAACACATGCATCCGTTACAGTAGAATCTGTCTATTTTTGTCTCCACAGGGTATGAGCAATGTGTATGTGTATGTCTACTGCTTTGTTGTATTAAGTTATGTGCTTTGGGGTGGGTCAGGGTCCTCCCCATCGTCGCTTACTTAAGGTGTAGGTGAATCAGAGAATTCATCTGACTCCCTTTTTCCTTCTTCTTCTCTTTCTACTTCTCCCTCGTGATCTTTACCCCTGTCTGAGGACGACGAGGACAAAGACAGAGTTCTCTTTCTGTTGTTTTTTTTTATAGGCCCCGATCTTGCTTGTTCTCATGTTTTCATTTTGTGTGTGTGTGTATTACTTCCTATGATGTTTACTCTTTCTACTTTTTCTACTACTTTTCTGGGAGAAGGGGCAGATGGGGTGGTTTTCCCATTGCTACTGGAAGACTCCTTTGTTGTATCTTTTTTTTTCTGTTTTTCACAATTTCAAAACCACCCCTCCACCTATTCCTCGCTCTTGTTCTGCTTTCCTGCACCGTCTCCCATCAAAGCCGCTGCGTAAATTCCCTTTTGGGACTCTTGAGGGTGTTCATTGCTCATTTGGATAGCCCGCTTCGGACATTGATTAGACCAGTGGTCCTCTTGTTGACAAAACCAACATTGTTGCCTTCTGCCAGGGGTTGTAACCAGAACCTTATAGGTCCTTGGGTTGCTCTTATACTTGAGTTGGAGATAATGTGGCAACTCGACATCTTTTCGTGGTTTTAACCACGCCACCCATTTATCCGTATTGCCCAATCTCACGCCTCTAATTTGGAACCTTCCTCAGCAAAAGATTTAAAAATTTCGTCAATTTTATTTTTAGAGATTGCAGGCGATACCCAATGTAGGGTCACCTTTATTTTCTCTTCCTCCGGGTGGGAAATTCCACCCTGAAGGTATCTTCACTTCCAAAGACCTTTCCCATGATCCTGTTCCTCACCACCTGTGAGGAAAGACCCAGGAACCATAGGAAAGGTTTCTCAAACCGGTACAGGGAACCCTCCTCCTCCGGCCAGAGCCTCAAGGCGGCGACGATGGACGTCATCGAGGCTCTGACTGCTCCCTGTCCGGACAATTTTAGTAGCAAAGTGCCTGGTGGGTGGACCAAACCACCCTCCAGATTTTTTGCGTTCAATCAAAAATGTTTTTATAGACATGATAGAAAAGGGAAAAAAAAACGCAAAACAAAAAACAAACACACTCCTTAAGAAAGGAAACGGAGACAACAAGCTCCTCACGGATACACAAATAATCCAAGGAGAATTAAAGCAAACACAGTAAATCCAAAGAAATCACCAAATAGTACGTATATAGACGCATATAAACTATTATCTTTTCACTAGTATATCACATATTATGCGTCAATCTACATCAATAGTAGACAGAAAAGATTCTTAGTTCCCTAGTGGATTCACACCATTCACTAACGACATATATCAAAAATGAAATGCGCCCATGAGAGTTTGAATCAAGTACCATTGGCTCTAAATGCCAACATTTAACTCTAATTTATATCTATATTTGGATTCACGCGATAATATAAGTAAGACTACTCATTAATTGTTGTTTTAAATTATGTTCCATATGCATACTAAATAGATTTTTTTCGCTTTAAAAAAAAAGTAAACATTTTTTTGTAAATGTAAATAGTATGACCAATCTGGAAATCTCCTTACATCTCAAACAAGACTAAACTAAGAATCTTTAACTCTAATGTCAAGGCTGTCCTACTGTATGGTTCTGAAACATGGAGAACAACTGAAGCCACACAAAAAAAAAAAAATACAGACCTTCATCAACAGATGCCTGAGAAATATCCTAAAAATACACTCGTATGACAAAGTAGAAAACACCAAACTGTGGGAGATGAGTGGACAGAAAAATATAGAAGTGCAGATCTTAGAGAGGAAGTGGAGATGGATTGGTCACACCCTTAGAAAAGATACCAGCAACAGAGCTAGGCAGGCCTTAGAGTGGAACCTTCAGGGAACAAGACGCAGAGGAAGACCAAAAAGAACATAACGACGCAGTGTACTTGAAGAACCAGAGAAGACCGGGAAGAGCTGGGACACCATCAAAAAGCTAGCAAGAGACTGTGGAGAGTGGCGAGTTTTTGTCGATGCCCTATGTTCCATGAAGAACTCAAAGGAGGGATGATGATGATGAAATAGTATGACAGAACTAATTTAAATTAGCAATACAATTGTAAAAAAAAATTGACAAAAAATCTAAAACCGTTTGCATAAATGTGTTAAAAATATGGTAAACTGTCGTCTCCTTTACCGTGTTGATGTCCAAGAGCTGAGCCGAAGGCTCTTCGAACTCTAAGTTTGAAAAAAAACCTGTTTGGACGTCCAGCCAAACAGTAAAAAAAAAAACCTGTGTGAACACAGTTCTGTTTGAGAGAGACCCTAGTCAATGCCTTTGTAAAGCATTGCTGTTTCCAATGCCTTTGGCCCCCGAAGCATGCCTGGCTGCACATGGCCGAAGGCCGAGGACACCGGGAGCCTCCGCCATTTTCCTTCGTTGTACCAAGCTAACTGTGCGGGACCCGCCATTTATGTAACGGTCCCTATGAGGAACAGCGCATGGATGTGGGACGTGTTCGTGGGGGCTTTTTTGCAACCCCGCCAGTGCAAGGGGTAAACTCTCGTCTACCCGTGGGCATCCCCACGGGAGTTATTCTTCGCCATTCATTTAGCCTAGCTACCCCCTCAAGTAGCCGTTTCCACCCAGGTGCCACGATGAGTCAGAATAGCGTACCAGAATGTCCACCATACTAAGTATCTACTCGTGTTTGTCACTATTAATAGTGATTAGTTGTAAAAAAAAAAAGTGTATTTTTTAATGAAAAAACTGCTTGCATAGTGGATTTTAAAAATTAGATTTTTCGCTTTCAGAAAAAAAGTAGCTGTTGCTTCAGAACTTTGAATGGTCTAAAATATTAGGATGTCGGATTTTTACTATCTTTTCTAGTTTATGAGATCTAAACGGGACAGACAGACAGACCACACAAAACTGATAGCGTCTTTCCCCTTTCGGTGAAGGCAAAAAAAAAAAAGTAAAATATAACAAATACTTTTAAAAAGAAAAGCTTATATTGAGTGAAATTCCATCAATTATATTTCATCAATAATGTAATTAATTTTTAATAACTCAAAATGTAAACAAATGCATGTAGTACAATATAGGTTCCAAAAAGGAATAAACCATTTTATTTATCCGTGGACCTTAACTTTTTTTTTTAATACAATCCTTTATTTTAGCGCAACTTTTATGTTTTAATGCGAGATAATAGGAGGGAAAAGTTTAAGCATGGCTTAACTCTTTCTCTCCGTTATTATTTAACACGTTGTGATGGAATCAACGTTGGCATCGTCAGTAAGGAGAGAAAGAGTTAAGTCAGTGATGGGCTAAACCTTTTTAGTAGTGGACCAAAAATTTGGCGAGCCATATACAATATTAAAATAGAAAATAAAGAAATTTTGTAGTAGGCTACATTAAAGGCTACCACCATTTTGTTAGACTGCTAATAAAAATAGACAGATGCAAACATTTCACTAGTTCTCGGGACTATATATATTACATTTGGAAAACTGTATTTCGACAAGCCATCACATTTTGTAGACCAATTTTTCTCATGGGAAAAAAAGACACTATTACTAAAATTTTGAGAAACTTAAATCCTACAAAGTTGAAGGAAGTCGCCATCAGAAAGTTTTATAACTCTTAATAGTTGGCCTCCTTCAGTCGTAGAGCGACTATGGTTCATCTCGAATACTTTATCACGTGGCTGTGAAGCCCTATTTTGGAGAGACACTCCTGTCCACAAACATCGCAGGTTTAGGTGGCTTTCGCTTTGGTGGTAGAGAAGCTGGCGTAAAATCGCAATGCAAATACAACCAACTTTTGTCCCATTTTCAGCACTTAGCATTTGGGCATATGTAGACCTACCAAAAATAAAGTAAATTAAACTATTTAATTTACAATTTAATTTACCATGACAAGATTTTAGGAGACTTTAAGGATGGAATGTATGATCTATATGTAGGCCTATGTGTGATATATGTGTGATATATATACATATATATTAACATATATATACATATACACATTTATATATTCAGTTTGTCCTGCCCTGTTTGATGCATTGTAAAACATACACAAAACTATGCATTTTTCAAATAAATTATTGGTACTTGATTGTGGAAATAATAAATATCTTGCCAACATCCCAGCCAGAACAGAAAACAATATTATCTTTTTTTTTCCAAAGATTTATTTTAAACATCTCAAATATGTCGCTATTCCATATTTTTAAAATAAGAAACATTCTTTTAGAGATGCCTTCATAATATTCTCTGTGGTGAAAATGTATATTTTTAGTACCTATATGTATCTTATATATGGTCATGGTGTGCATTTGTGCGAATTATATTCATAGATTCTAGTGATTTAGCGTAAATCAAGACATTAAATATATCGAGAACATTAATTTGACTAAAATTCAAAGAATTTTCAGGTAAGGTGCGAATTATCTTCACTACATCTTAGATCTAAAGGTAGACAATGTCACTAGGTAGATCTACGGACTGTCCACTGCTACGAGTAGGCCTAGATTTTAGGTGAGGGCAATTTTTAGGAGGATTTTATGAGACTTTTCATTTTTTGGGAGCACTATGAACCTTGGTGCTGTCAATGCAGGGGCGCATTGGCTATATGGGCGTTCGGGCAAATGCCCGGTGGGCCGGCACCAAAATGGACCGGTGGGGCCACAGGAAGGAGCAAATGGATGCCACTTATGTATCAAATTGTGAAAATGTTTTATGATATGTATGCTCTTATAAAAGGGACGCCCCTAATTCTACAGTGTAATACTAATTTAACGTAGGCTCTAACACATTTTTTAAAATAATGTAATAGCCTACATGCGTAGACAGTGCTACTAGTATAGTATCCTTTTAGGGCCTACACACTGAGCGATTAAGATAAGGTCTATATTTATTATAAGGAGCCCAATATTTGCACGCGTACAGTTACCGATACATTATCAAACTTAACCTAATGATTTTGAAGACAGGTAGACCTAGAATTTGAATCTCGTTCTATTATTAAATTAAATCAAGAAAAATTCAACAAAAACAAAATCGAACACTTAAAACACAATGTGAACCATGTGCAATGTTAATATTTATTTTACCATAACATGAAAAATCTTGGAGCTAGGCAATGGCCCAATTTTTTTTAAAGTGTCAGTAAAGTATTAGATCTAGAAATTTTAAATTGGCACATAACATATGCATAGTTCATACACATGCGTGTTAACAAACACGCACACACACAAATATTCCATATATATATGTCGTTATAGTAGATACGACAACCAACCTACCAACACCATCAAACCATCCAACCAACCACAACCAACTATCCACATTAAATCAACAACATCCAAACATCAAACAACCAACCATCAAACACCCTAACATAACCATAAAACCAACCAGCCACTGACAACCAACCATCCACAGTAAACCAACAATATCCAACCATCAAATAGCCTAACGGAACCATCCAATCAACCAACCACAATAAACCAACAACATCCAACCATCAAACACCCTAACACAACCATCCAACAAACCATAATCAACCACTGTCAACCAACCATCCACAGCAAATAAACAATATCCAACCATCAAATACTGTAACAGAACCATCCAGCCAACCACAACCAACCAACCACTGCTAACCAACCAAAACAACAAACCACAACCAAACATCAATCAAATCAACCAACAAACCATCCATACGACCAACAAACCTACCAAAACCAACCAACCACAACCAACCAACATACCTAACAACACCATCAAACCAACCATAACCAACCAACCATTATCAACCAAGTATACACAACAAAACAACAATATCCAACCTACAAACTTAACAACATCTTCAAACCAACCAACCAACCATAAACAACCAACCATTGTCAACCAGCCATCCACAGCAAACCAACAATATCATACCAACCAACCTACCAATATCATCAAACCAACCACAACTGACCAACCAACACCATCAAACCATCCAACCAACCAACCACTGCCAATCAACCAAAAAAAAAAAAACAAACCACTAACAACCATTAAACCATCCATCCAACCAACCAAAACCACATAAAATCAACATCCAACCATCAGACACATTAACACAACCTTCCAGCCAACCATCTATCCATTCAACCAAAACCAAAAAACCACTGCCAACCAACAAAAAAAATCACAACCAACCATCAATAAAATCAACCAACAAACTATCCATCCAATCAACCACAATCAACCTACCAACACCATCCAACCACTGCCAACCGAAAAACCACAGCAAAATAACAACATCCAACCATCAAACATCCTAACACAACAATCCATCCAACCAACCACAGCAAACCAACAACATCCAACCATCAAACACCCTAACACAACCATGCAACCAACCATCAATCCAAGCAAATAACCAACCACAAACATCCATCCACTCATCTATCCATCATCAAAATTTACCTCAGTTTCTATAATTAATTACTTTATTTACACTTGCAACAGCCTTTAGTAAACAAAATGTGAAAAAAAAAAAAAAAGATCCTTAAAATACTACCAGTTGGCAACACCACTGTACATTACCAACAAACAAAATGGCGGCGTGCAGATCATAAAAAAGTCGCTAACGTACTTTATTCATGTCATTCAAAATGTAAAGGTTCTTTTTTTAAATACAAATTTATTTAAAACACTAATTACATGTATTAAATGAATTAAATTTTATCCTGGCTAATTATCGGCATTTTATGAACGCGGGAAGCTGATATACAGGATTACCCTATAATCTATATAAATTTATTTCTGTCTGTTTCTACACAATTTACACATAGATTATATAATATAGGTATTTAAATAAATAAACTATTATAAACTATATACGATATATATATATATATATATATATATATATATATATAAAGAGAGAGAGTATATGAGGAAATAGACTATAAATACATATTGCAAAATTGAATCTACTTCTTTTACTACAATCTTAGAATCTAAATAATTTTTAAGTAACACCGATATAATTTATTAGCAATTACATAGTGGTGTTCAACACCGGTGCTCACTGTTCAACTAAAGGAGAAAGCACAAAAACTGTGTTCAAAATAGGAGCATGAAGTGACCTAATTTATTTTAAAATAAAATCTTGACTATGGGTGGTAATACAAAGGAACACAGCTATTTTTATAGTCCTTTAGTTGCAGAATAAGAATCTGCTTTCAGTTTTTTTGTAAGTTAAACCTTCACCAAATAAAAAAATAAAATAAAAAATTGACCTAGTTCCCAAAAGTCGGTGTTCAGTTATAAGAATCTACCATACTAATCATCTAGATCAGTAGTCTTCAACCTGTTTTGGCCTACCACCCCCTTTTCGAATTTTTTCTTTTAAAAAATCCCCCAGCGCCCCTCCCCTCTAAGAAAAACAGTTATATAGAAGCGTGAGAAGGCAAATTTGAACAAAATATCATCTATTTATAGTATTTATTAATTTTTATGCTGTCAATAACACTTAATGACTTATCCCGCTTGGGAGACGACAGCATGCCAAAGGCGATTGTTGTGAACTCCTTGGCCTATGACTGACGAGCTTTGAGTGGGACTGAGTTACAGAGGTGCCCCCCTCCCCCGTGAGCGCTATAAAGATTTATTCAGGCGCCATTTTGCTCTCACTGGCATAGAGGAAAGTACCTGGCAGTATTCTCTGGCAGCAGATACTGAGATAGCCTCTGAGAGAAACAGTTCGAGAGGTCTTACAAAAACTGTGGGACAAACATTTGATACTCAAAGAAAAGCCAGCATACAAAGGCTTTGTCTGCATAAAATTCGGGAAAATATGTAGGTTGCTGTTGGGTTTGCGTAGTTATGTGAAACACTGGACTCAGCCGTAATCTTCGGAATTAAAGGCAAAAACAGCCAATATTATCATTATGCAAAAATTATTTCAAATAATTTACAGTGATTACACACAAAAATTAATTATAAAGACTTTCTTTCAAATCCTAAGAATAGTCTCCATTTAAATATTATTATTGCTGAATTCACTACAAAATGAAATTAAGCTAATGGTAACCTTGTGTCTCCTTCAGTCTGACAATATTAGAAATTTCAAGCTTTAGCCAAGGCAAGGCGAAGGTCTCCTCTATTTGCTACATCCAGTCTATTTCTTTCCTTATTCATTAACTTTGTTACGCACTAAATCTAGGTTAACCATGTATGTTTACTGAAAATTTAAAACATAATTCCAATTTCGACCACAGTTTTGGAATTTTACTGAAACATTTAAATGCAGCCACATCTCTGTTGTGCCTCTAGGGGCGTAGCTAGGAATTTCCATCATTTGGGGGCCAGGGGGCTTGAAATCTTTGGGGGCCGCTGCGTTTTGCGTAATATTTAATTTACTTAATTAAAAAAGCACTTATTTGGGTCCCCTTAAATGGGACCGGGGTATTTTCAAATTTCCCCCCTCCCTCCACCCTAGCTACGCCACTGTGTGCCTTCTATGCTTACATTCTTTTTACTGAAGACATAGTTTTGTAAATCTATTTTTTCATGAAACTCAATTTCAACGTCAGTAACAGATGTTTAATAATTGTAATTTGTATATATTTTAATTTAATTTTAGAAGTGAATCTTAATTTCTTCATAGAGCATTGTTATGTGAATTGCATAGATATCGGTGTCCTTGGGCAGTAATTCATTTGTCAACAAACAAGTTATGTGAGATTGTAAAACTCTTTGAAATAGATTTAATATCTCGATAAAAGAGAAAATGATATTATCAGTAAAAGTCAATCTCTTTCCTAGCAGTCGGAGGTTCGTTTCATTCATTTGTGTTAGATGCCTACCATGTAAAACAATTTTTTTTTAGCCTGCTTTAAGTCATCGCCAACTGTTGAATCTTCCCGTTTTAAAAAAAAATGTATTTAACAGCTTAAAAAAATGAGCCATAACAATTAACAAACTCCTTTCAAAATCCAGCGAACTTCAGTTTACAACAAGAGTCTAACACAGTCTAACATCTTTTTCATTATTTGTTTCACAAAGATGTTGAAAGATGCGCTTAGTTTCGGCATGGGTTTGTATTTTATTACAGTTTTATAATTAGACTCAAATAGAAATCAAATTGCGGGTTAAACTTTTCTTGTGTAGTATAACTCACAATGTGAATAGTAAATAGATTTGTTCTTTATTCTATATTACCTATGAAGTCATTGTAGCGTCCAACCACTGATGGTTTCCTATATGTTCTCATACGCTACATAACTAGACAATTTTAAAATAATATTTCATCTCTAACAGAAAAAAAGTCTTTTTGTGTTACATAAGTTTTAAAATAAATTAAGTTTTTAATCAATTTTTCAACAATATCATAAGAATTTTTTAAAAAGCTATGCATTTTTCTAAGAAGCCATAAAAAAATATCCTGCTTTGCCGTTTTTTTTGTTTTTAATATTGTTTTAATTGTAGATTTTATAATTGTTCATGAATATTCTTAAATTATTTTTGGACATCGCTATATGTTCGTGAAGCCGACTTGGTTTCATAACCTCATCTGAAAATGCCATCAAAGTAGAACTAACTTTTTTTCTAGTGGCAATTCACTAAATCTCGAGGAAATATTACATGACATACCAGTGAGTTTTCGTAACAAGATTTTATGAATCTCGAAAACGCCCCCGTTGAAGACCACTGATCTAGATTCTAGATCTAGAGTAGTTTATGCTATTCGGATACCTATAGACCAAATTTGAAAGTTTGACTTTGACAGCGCATTATTTGACAATGGTTCGACATAGAAAAGAAAATGAAGTATCAAAATCTTCTTTAGTTTAAAGAAAATAAGGATGACTACTTATATTTGTACCCCTAACCTATATTTATTATATTTAAGGTCAAAGAGGCCATGTGTTTTCATTTAATTGGGACTAATTTGACCCACATTATTTGATTCCGGACACCATTATTTCTTTCGGGCAGTCTCTATATTTAGGCCTCAATAAACTCAGATTTTAATTCTTTACTAACATTAACTAAATTTTAAGATCCCCAGGCATAACCCCTCACATTAAATCATTAAGATGTTTTGAAATTATGCATAAATACGAACACAAAAAGTAAAAATATGAACACACTTATTCTACCAAAATTAGGTCACTGGGATAGTGACTTCTATACCGACTTTTAGACTTATTTTATGTTTGCATTGTTTGCATGATTAGATGTGTTGAATGTTAGTGTTTTTTGTTTATTAATTTAATACATTTCTAATACAGACGTCAGATGATCTTTTGTAGTATAGTACATGTTAGGATAGCCATTCTTGCCTAACTGAATCCTCTATATTCTCTCTATATAAATCTAGATCTATCTAGTAGGTCTAGATCTAGGCTTTTAACTTCATTCAATGTACCAAGCTCACTCCAAACATTTGCCCATTTATTCTCTATTAAAAAAACAACAACAAACGAACAAATATAAGATCATTTTTATTGATGTCCAAAACTGGCTGTCCGAAATAAATTTTGGTAAGAAAATCGTAATTTAATTCGGACACCCTATTAATTTTTTATTAGTATGGAATCAGACAGCTTGGCTTATAAATCAAATAAATCAGCTCCAAAAACAGAATAAATATTGCAGGGCTCATTAGTATAGACTTAGCCAATCAAAAAATATAGTCTTAACCCTAGGAAGAGGTAAAGTCATCTGGGTAACAGGAAAAAACAACAACCTGATTAACAAATTTGAAATTCATTTTTCTTACATAAAAAGATAGCTAAATGGAAGGGAATTGGTTCAGAATCATTGGAAAATGGACAAGCACATTATACAGGTCGCTAGTTTTATAATAAATATTAAAATAATTATTTAATGACCACAAAAACAGCGAATGTCCGAATTCATGTAATGTCCGAAATAAATAAACTACTATAGATTAAGTTTAGAAGACAGTAAATCAAATGAGTAAAATTAAAATTAAAGTTAGTTATTTTTATATTAATTAGATCTAATATTATTTAATTATAGTCACATACATATAGTGTCAATAGTGACAATTATCCTAGTCTACTACCTAGATCATCAGTAGATGATCATGATATAGATCTAGATCTACTGATCTATATTCTATATATAATATTATATATATTAATATATAGTATAGTACTAAAGTAACTAAGATAGAATCTAGATCTAGAATAGATCTATTAGATTTATTTGACTTTTAGTTACAAGTCGGTTAAGCACATATTTTTCAAAACATTTCTTAGTATAGTTAGTGCTACTGGGCTGAAATCATTTAGACTAACTATTTTTGGTTTCTTTCAATCTTTGCCACTTTGGTCAGTTTGGTACTAATATGATTTCTCAATGTTTTCCAGATGTGTGGAATTAGGCACATTTGTAGCGAGTAGTTAAAGATGTGTGAGAAGATCAAAGAGATTTGTTCCACACGAAGCTTGATCAGCTTGCCGCTTATTTTGTTACATTTACTCTTCTAATTAGAATAACAAATTCCAATAATTGCAGAATATTAGGTATACGAGTTAACAGTTTCTGTCTGGTCATTTGTTTTGACAGTTCTTAAAAAAGGTATTATATGATATCCCAGTTAGTATTTTCATTGCATCCTTTTAATTTTTCTACAGCCTATTCAGACCACATCTTGACCATTTTTATTACTCTCTTTGTTGTTTTAAGAGTAGGTTTGTATAAGACAGACGAGTGTATGGTCAGATTCTCCATGTGGGAACAAACTTTTACATTAGTGAAGCCTGCTATATGTTTACATAGCATTTGTCGAGCATTTGACTCTGTATTGTGGGGAGGGAGACTTACTGGCTATAGTCTGGCAGTGTGTTATCAATAGACAGGTTGTTGAGATCTCCAGCAACGATACAGAGTCTTGGGTGTTTTAATCCCACAATGAAGCACATCAAAAATTTGTTTAGTTCTAAAAGAAGAAAGTCATGACTTAAAACTATATGAAGTATGCAGTAAAAGAACAATATCCTGTAGTCTCTAGGACTATATCATAGCTGTAAAGTTGCAAATATTTGTTTTTAAAAAATATTAAAAATGAATTCTATGACTCAAGTTTTAAACTTTCAGTGTCTTTTTTTTTTCTTGCAGATGTTGCAGAGATTTATTTTTACATAAGAATAATTTTTGTAGTTTGTGGGGTAGAATCATTCAAGTTTCATCATGACAGAAAGTGAACCTTATACTCAGCTGATCAAAGAAGTCAGAGAAAAAAGCCAAAGTTTCAATCCTACCCCACTTATAAAACGTGATTTTATTTCACTTTCTGATGGCCAAAATAAAAACATGCGAGAGGATAACATCTTCAGAATCATGCAATGGAATTTACTTGCTCAAGGTATGAGTTGTGATCTTAAACTCTTAGCTTGTTGAAAATTAAAAGTTTACCATTTGAAAAGAAATTATTTTCAAATGTTGAATAATTTTCTTTTTAAAATTTATTTTTTGCAGTTACTTTTACATGATCACCCTGTACATGCGATTTGGTATTCTAACTTGTATAGAGGGCCCATTTAAAAAGCTAAATTTGGTTACTATCTTTAGTTTCCTTGATTATTTTGACATTTTATAGCCTGGACTGCACATTTTGGAAGGTATCCCAGATAACTAGCAGACAGTGGACAGAACATTTCTTGAAGAAAAAGTAGCTTTTGTGTATTATTTGTTTAAAATTTAAGATTGGGTTGGAAATATGTTTGCTCAAAGGAAGTAAGATTTTAAAAAAAACAAAGCTGAGTTGTATTAATTTGTAACATTAACATCATAACTGGATAGAATCTACTTCTCCAGACAAAAATATATTTTTGTTCTATTTAGGAAACTTTTAACTTTTTACCAAACTTTCACAATTTTATAACAAAAGAATGTATATATCTTATTAAAAATTAAGTTTTAAAAAATACTCAGTATTTAATTTTCTGTACCGGTATTTCTGTTTAGGTCTGTGTCAGTCAAGTGATGGATTTATCCTTTGCCCTTCAGCTGCTCTGAACTGGTGCTATCGCCAGTACCATATACTAGAAGAACTTCTTTCATACTCAGTGGATATATTCTTCCTAGAAGAAGTAGACCAATTTAATTATATTAAAACATGCCTGGAAAAAATAAACTTTGATGGCCTCTTTCTGCCAAAGCCTGATTCACCATGCTTGTATGAAGCTGAAAACTTTGGCTCTGATGGCTGTGCCATCTTTTGGAAAAAGGATAAATTTGAGCTGATCGGTCATGATGAATGTATACTTTTGAATGATGCCAAAAAAAAAACCAATCAGGTTTCTCTCATATGCAAATTCAGAGACTTAGCTTCAGGAAAAGTTTTCTTGTGTGCTGCCACACATTTGAAGTCAAAGCCTGGCTATGAGAATTACAGGTTTCAGCAAGGTAAATATCTAGAAAGTATTCTGCGTGAAAAAGCTGCTGGACTTCCACTGATCCTTTGTGGTGATTTCAATGCAGAACCCACAGAGTTGGTGGTCCAAGTAATGAAGTCAAGTGAGCTGGGATTCCGAAGTGCTTACTCTAATCTTTCAGAGGATGGGCAGGAACCACAATACACAACTTGGAAAGTGCGTTCAGGGAAATCCGGAAAGAATGAAGAGGCTTGTCACACCATAGATTATATTTTTTACACAGAGAAAAATATAAAGTGTGTCAAATTGCTGAAATTACCAACGGCGGAGCAAATTGGTCCAGGGCGCTTGCCATCCTATTCATACCCATCTGACCATTTATCACTAGCGGCAGACTTTATACTTCTGTGATAGTTTTCTATCCTAATTTCAGTCATAATGTATTTTAGTTGCATAAATAGATATTTTTGAAATAATGTGATGATATTAACTCAGAAAAAGAACACTTGTATTGATTTATTAATAATTTGATATTTTAAATACTTAACCTTTGTAACATAATATTTATAAATATGACTGTTTCCCTAGAATTTGAAGTTGTACTAAACTATCATTAACCCTGAGCTATTTGCCAGACAATATATAGTTGATTTTAAGCTTGTTCTTTTTATATACATGCATTTGAAATCTAGCATGTATAATTAAGATATACTGACTCATTGTTGTTATGATAGTAAATTAGCAAATAACAAACAACTTAAAATCAAATACAATTTATTTTTGTCTTCATTGTTGTTGTTTTTTAACTTTTGTAGCATAGATTGACCAAATTATAAGTACTTCAGGTTTCATTGGAGCAAGAAAAAAATAATTCTGAACTATATTGTTGATTTATTTAATGAAAAAAAAATCTTGAATTCTTTTCTTGACACTATTGAGTTTTGGATTCATATATTATCCATTACTTGTAGACGTAGAGAAACCATGATTTCTGTGATGTGAGATCTGTTCTTTCATTACCACTAATAACTGACCACTTTGCAGCATACCAGTACTCATGAGGAATATGCTTACATACATTTTTTTCCGCTCCATGCCCTTGTTTTACTGAAGCTCTTTTTCTAGCAGAAGGTGGCCTTGGTGTAATGCTCTATAGCATATTTTACAATCTATTGTTTTAAAGGAATTGTATATATGATAGCCTTTTCTTCTTAACATTTCTGAAGGTAGGAGGCTAGTATTTTTCTAGGAGGACAAAAAAGTCATCGTAGTTTGACACACTTTTATAGGGTGGATCTATTACTACCTCTGCAGTCCCCATCACATGATAGTTGCTGGATAGACCACATTTTCTATCAAGTAGAAAAAATAACTCTATAAATTGTGTTTTGTGTTGCAAAAAAAAACACATTTGTATTGCTTTTTTAAATGATTTAATGATGGCAGAACCACTATACCTTTTAGGGAATTATGAAACCATGTTAACTTTCCATTGTAAACTTCATTCCCTCACATTATATTTTTTTAATAAAAGTCCAACATTTTAAAGACTAATTCTTAATTTTAAATGTGATTGAGGATACATTGAAAACCTGTCAAGTCATTTGTAGCAATTCAAGCTTTTTTCTTTCTTTTTTTTTTTTATGCTAGCATCATGTTTGAAATAACATTATAGGTTGAACTTTATTAATTGCTATTGTATTTAGCTGAAATCGGCATTATCAAAATTTGAAATATAATATTTTGATATATCACTATATATATATATATATATATATATATATATGGAGTTTGTATCTTAAGAAATATTATATGTACATGTACCCTCTGTTTTTATGAAATGAAGATTTTTTCTTATCATATTTATTTAATTAATGGAACTTACAGATATTTTTACCCCCTCCCCCCGACAGTGTTACATAACAAGATAATTCAAATTTAACAAGACTTATTATTAATTATCATTTCCCTAAATTACATTTCTCATCATGGTATCTTTAGAATAGATGAGGAAAGTATCTAGTTTTGTCAGCGCTACAGTGACATATTCAGTTGTTTCCCAAATACATATGCATTGGGAAAAACTGTGATGTTAAAGAAAAAACATGGGATATTTTATTTTAAACTCGTGGTCTAGCCCTTACGCAAAAGCGAACATCATGGGACCACTGAACCTGAAGGGATAATGCGATGTTTGTTCTACAAATATATTGATCAACCATATCTACTCTCTATTGACTGACCTCATTTCTCCTTTAGAGTGATCAAACATTTAAAATATCCCCAAGCAATGTTGTCCTTAAAATAATATGTACTTAATTTTTTAAATTTTTTATTTTGTTTCCCTTTTTTCCCCCTGGTTGTTATTCATACCATGTTGTTGTCAAAGTAACATCACAAAACTATGTTGTGGCAAACTGTCATCTTTTTTCTTTTCTTGATACAAGTTAATGTTGTTATGAGTTTTTGTTTGAAAACAAATAAGTAACTGTTGTAGTGTAGAAGTGAGCTGTGTGCTAGTCATATACAACTGTGGTCATTTGTGGTCTTAACATGTTGGCATTAGAATAGTCTTGGGCAGTCTAACAAAAATGTAATGTGATAATTTTTTTTACTACAAAATTACATTTTTGTTTAAATTAAAAGAAATAAAAAATGCACATTTTAATTTTACATCTTGTTGAAAAAAACAAAAAATAAATAATTTTGCAATAGTTTTTTTATTTTTTTATTAATACAGTGGAATAGCAATCTTGACAACAGGGTCAGTCTGCATGCCTGTGAATGTACATTTTGTTTTTTTATAGTTGTAAAAGAGATATCTGCAAAGTGTGTGGTTGAAGAAAAGAACAGCGAAATGCCCGGTTAGCTTCCTATGGGACTGCAAAGCCCTTACAGCGGTGTCTGTGAACAACGCCCCTGAGAACTACAACAGTGATTGCCACTACCTCCCTATGGGTTAGGGCACTGGCGTCAGCCGTTATTAGAGAGGCGAAGCGACAGTAATGACATTGCTCCAAGAGAAGATTAGCCAACTGGAAGAGTAGAAAGGGACGTCCGCAGAGCACAGTGAAGATGACTTCGTATGGAATATGCTCTCCGTCATTCCCACCAATCGACCTCCACCTGAACTGTCAAACCTCTATTGCACAGTTATGAGCCTGTTTCTTTTCGAAACGTAAAGCGATAGGAAGTGGGCGATGTTATAACCATGCCATGCACGCCGACTTCCAAGGCGCCAGCGCCATGCTAGTGCAAATAGTGCGCGCTGTTAGAGACTAGACTGAGAAGGATGTTTACATTAAAGAGAAGCATGAAGTTCCGATCAAGTCTCTCTCTCTCTCTACTCTATGGCCTCCTTCAGCCGTGAGGCGACTATGGATCATCTCATGGAAATGAGATGAATGCCTGGACATAAGCTGTGGTCGGAAAGATGTCGCCCACACATCAGTTCCCCCTCTCCACGCAGCTAATGTATCCAAAGGAACGGCAGTGCCGATACAGTTTGGGGTCAGCGGCGTCGCAGGTTCTGCCAGGGTGTAGCACTGGGTGCTGCAAATTGCCTTAGGGTCGCCAGCTCCTGATTTTTTCTCAGGGTTGAATCCCGAAGCCTTTCCCATGATTAGGCATAGCTGCAAGACAACAGAGATTTTCCTGGTGAATGTCCTAAACTAAATGTCAGGTGGGATTTCAGATTAGCTAGGGTATGATATGACATTACGGTCCCGTATCCCCAGCCTGAACAGAGTAACACAAAACCCAAAGGTAATGTAATGTAGCATGTAAACTACAAACATTGAATAACAGTTATTCAACTGAACCTTTAGTGAATAACAACAGTTGCCAACAGGAACAATATTTAATTAGACTTAGTTGTAATTTTCAAACATATTTACATGTACATCAATATCATTGAAGTTAGCATTTGATTACTAATTAGTCTAGTATCACACCAACAGGTTTCCGTAACACACCTTCACGCTCACACTCCATCTCGGCGCTCAACAGAAGCTCAACTCCCTACACCTCAACACCGATAGTTACTATACAACTCCAAGGGCAGAAAGACGACACACTTTCCCATAGCCCAAACCTAACACCCCTTACAAGGGGAACCAAAAAACCAGCTACCCAGCTCACAAAAGCAGCTCTCTCTCTCTTGCGGAAACTAAGGATGACGTAAACACACACCCACACACAATATTCTAGACAACAAAACGCACTAAACAGAAACTACTTCCTATACCCTAAAACACCAATATTAAATGCAAAGAAAAACTTCAAGCGCGCACGACACTAAACAGCTATAAATAAATATTAACAGTAATATTTAGATTTATGTAATATAAATTAATATCGCCCATATCATAAAGATGATTTAGGCCTACGTAAAAAAAAAAATGCAAAATCTTCATGATTTAGATAATATAAATTAATAGGCCCATTAACAGTAATATTTTCAACCATTTGGGTGGTGACTGAAAATACCTGTTTCAATCTTGTTTCTTTGGCAGTTGCTGCTTAGCAGGCCCTACTTCCTCGATAGATGAAATTCTGCTGATTGTGTTCACAATAAAGGCACTGGCCGGCGAGGCATGGTTCTAAAATTAAAAAGAGAGAAATAAAATATGTTATTAGTTATTATTACTAATTTAAATGTTTCATGGAATAAGAATTATCTTGATTCAAGTCATATGATTATTAATTCAAGGTGTAATAATTCAAACCTATACTCTTTTCTTGTTCTAGATTATATGCAACGGGTAAGCTTCTTTCTTTAGAATCTAGAAGAGATAAGATCTAGACTCTAGAATACCTAGATTGATAAACTGAAAATTATCTAGATATAAACTAGATTTAGCGTCTTGACTTGTAAGTCTCAGAAATGAATATTATAACTTGCTAACTCAACTCTCCTGAAGGGTTTAAATCTGGGACAATAAAGATGATAGTGATAGTCCTGAGATCAGCCTGAGCCAATACCACATGAACAGTCACATTGTTACAAATGAACAGTGACAAGTAGAGGTCAACGTGTGACCCCAGCGAGATGACACTGCAGCCAGTGTTCTCTGGAATCTACGCGTACAAACAAGGACAGGATGTGACGTGCCCTCACGTGTTGTTCCAGGGGATAAATAGATCTAAGAAGGGGGCAGTTACTAATGAACAGTGACAGATAGAGGTCGGTACGTGTGACCCCGGCTTGATGACACTGCAGCAGGTGTTCTCTGGAATCTACATGTAAAAACAAAGATAGGACGTGTTATTCCAGAGGATACTATCAGTGTTTGTGCAACTTTGGACAAGCGATTAGGGACTCTATATAA
Organism: Biomphalaria pfeifferi; assembly: GCA_030265305.1. NCBI lineage: Eukaryota > Metazoa > Mollusca > Gastropoda > Planorbidae > Biomphalaria > Biomphalaria pfeifferi. The sequence continues at coordinate 2,056,400 of JASAOG010000041.1, read as the reverse complement.
GCCAGAGTAAATGTGAAAGTCAGTCGTGAGTGAGTCGTCGGTACTGTTGTCTACTGTGCGAGACAGTAGAGGAGAGATGTGTACGACTCGATGCAAGTTAACTAGGGTAGTGTTAACTGGAGTGGACTACAGTCGTTAAAGTCTATACATCGAACTACAGTGGACTTGAGCCGTTACAGTCGATGTAAGACGTGTGCGGCTCTGATTCGGTAGACTTGAATACGACTTGGTTCAGCTTTGGGAGACCTGGAGCGACACTGGAAAGTGTGTCGTTGGTCTGTTCTGTGGAATACAGCTCGATGCAAGTTGAGAAGAGATGAATAGCAACGAAGTGAAGAGATGAATTGCAACGAAGTATAGCTAACTGTAAACTGACAGATATTGTACAGTCTTCTACGCTACATGTTACAGTAAAAAATTGTTAATAGTTAATAGTCAATAAAGTTATATGAAGCTGAAAGTTTAGTCGTCAAGTTCTTTACAGTGTTTTTATTTGTGTGCCTACTAGTACATTTAGCCAGAAGATTCTAAAATACGTAACAATATTATATCCAATCTAGGAATCTAGATTAGATCTATATTGCTATCTCATCTACTCTAATGATCTAAGTAGATATGGAATCTATAACTAGATCTATAGTCTAAAGATAGTTACTTTCATTGGCGTAGCCAGGGGGGTTCACCCCCCCCCCCCCGAAATGAAATCCCCCCGCAGGAGGGGGGGGGGTCGGAATTTAGTGACTGACTTTTTGCTATGATTTTGTTTATTTTAGGTGAGATTTTAATACTAAACTATCACTTGCCAAGGGTTTTTGAGTTTAAAACCCCCTACCAGGGGGTTTTGAGTTTGAACCCCCCTACGCAGGGCGGGGGGGGGGGGGGGGACGGAACTAAGTGGCTGATTTTTGGTTTTATTTTGTTTATTTTAGGTGAAATTTTAATTCTAAATCATCACTTACCACAGCACAGCCAAGGGGGTTTTGAGTTAAAAAAAAACCTACCAGGGGGTTTTGAGTTTTAAAAAACCCTACCGGGGGGTTTGAGTTTAAAACCCCCTATCAGAAGTTTTGAGATTTAAAAAAACTCTACCAGGGGGTTTTGAGTTTAAAAAAAGCAAATTACGCACTAAAATTCTTTGAGCGTTGCTAAGTTAATGCGGGGTTTTGAGTTTAAATCTCCCTCCTCCAGATGGCTTTTTCTTTAAAATTTAAACCCCCTCAAGATGGTTTTGAGTTTAAAATTCCGCTACAAAGCGTTTTGAGTTGAAAACCTTTCTCTTCAATATTATTTTAAAGCAAACTACAGTCACCAAATTCTATGATCGTAGGTAAATGGGGTTTTGAATTAAAAAAAAAAAACTCCAGAGATTTTTTAGTTTAAAACCCCTCAACAGATGATTTTGACGATAAAACTTCCCCTTTAGATATAATATCTAAAGCGAAATACAGACATGTAATTTCAAGAGCGTAGTCAAGAGAGGTTACAAATTTCAACCAGTGGCTGGGCTCCATTAATAAAGTGCAGTGAATATAGTCATCTGCCGAAATCGAAAAACACTAAATGTGTCTCAACAAAGATGGTGTGACAAGTCAAAAGCTTGCTGTCAGAGTCACTCTATTTTATCACAGCATTAATTATTATTTATCATTATTTATTTACTTTATTTTAATTATTTCCCCGTCCTACCCCCCATTTTATTCACCCGCCCCACCTTCTCCTTGTCTCACTAGACTGAGTCCACCACCTTGGCGGCTTTTCACTTGTCTTCCCTTGACCGGGGTAAAGACAGTCTCTTTGATCGTACCGGCCGGATGTCTGACGGGCGCAGTTGACACCACCTTGGGTGATCTAGGAGATCACTCGAACCAACACGCCTATTGACCTTTCCAAGGTGCGACTCTTGTCGGACTTCACCCACGTATAAGACAATTCTTAGCCTAGGACATTTCCTGTTTCCGCCCATATCTTCCAGACCTATATAAGGTAGAATAAGGCGGAATAGTCACTCTCTCATTTCTCATTCTGGCTGAGCAATCGAATCTGGACTACTTCATTTATTCTTACTCCTAGAGGAATACCTGGTGGTAAGCCGAACTTAATCACGAGTTCCATCTTAATTACCTTGTGTGCATATTTCTCACTGGATATTATCATGTGTATTTTATTATTTCATTTATATTTAATTAGTGCATTGTGTATTTCTCACTGTCGTAAGTAGAAAACACCCCCTCCATTCAAGCACGCTCCATTGTTCTCGACCGACGGTCGTATGCAAACAAAGCGTCATGGTCGCTGACCACCGCCCATTCCCCCCCCCCTTTTTTCTCTTCCAACTTGTGTTGTTTATTTGAGATTATTATTTCGCCTTTTCTGTACATTTTTATATTGCTACTATCTGCCATCTATTTTCCAAATCCCATTCGCCATCATCTCCCCATTGTGCTCTTAAGCAATTTTATCAATCTGACGAATGCATGTCCTAACTTGTCTTTATTTATCCGCAGCCTCCCTCAGGTGTCTGCCTGTTTACCTGCCTATTTATTTGGCATTATCTATTTATTGGATCACTTGCCCACTTGCTATTGAGTATCATCTACTGCCTATGTGGATCTACTCAACTCTACTACTTGGCGCTATCGGCTCTACTTGCCCGCCTATTCGACAGCCCACCTGTCAACTTTTTAGGTGCGACGTCCCTATAAACCCAGATCTGTGCGAGACGTCATAGCTACGCCAAACCCTCTGCAACTCACTGGACTTATCCTGTCAACTACGCTGCCCACGGCAGATCAGCTCTGCCCGCAGTAACCTTGTGCCCACGGTAGCCGGCCACCCGCCCTACTGTGCCCACTACAGATATCAGAACTTTGGATTGAGACTCCACAAGAATTGTATCACCGGCGTTCCTCTACCCGCTAGAGCGCCACCTCCAGCTGCAGAACCTCAAGCCAGGACACAGCCAGCTGCGACCCAAAGAGGACAACCAGCTAAGTTCAGAAGACAAAGTGACATACTCTCTTATTAAGTGCAAGAGTGATGATTAAACATAGTATTGCTTAGAGATAGATGCAAACCCTCCCCCCCCCCCTTAATATTCTTCTATGTAAATATTTATGTAAATAAATATTCTTCATCTTTAACTTTGTATCTATCTTTCATTGCTTGTCTCGTTGCGTGCCTGCACCCGATTTATATGCTGACGGGTTGGTGTGTGATAGCTTTCAAAAATAATCATCCCCTAGACACTAAACGCGCCAAACACACGTCACTTCCCCCAACCTGTCACAGATGGCTAAGACAGATTTTAGGAGTCTGTTAAAGAGATCGGGTCTAAATCAAAGAAATCATCTGCCGAACTGGGAGTCGACTCCTTAGTAAGGTTGTGACAGAGTCGCATGAGGTTTTGCGGGACATGTTTTCCGACAAAATAAATTACGCATAATAAGAGTTGCAATGACATCCTAGTACAACTTGGCGCCACACTTTCATTGAGATCCTCAGAGCAGGTGGGAAGAGGCTTCAGGCATTGCCAGTGACAGATTTTTGTGGAAACAGCTTGCCGGCAAATGCGCGGAACGGCGCGGGAGGGTCTAAGTCAGTAAGAGTAGCACATTAGGTTTTTGAAATAAAACATAGCAAGATAATGCATACTGTAGATACCTCAGAATATGCATTTTGTTGGCATTCAATACCAGAAATAGTGCTTGGCGGCGGGGCTTCGCCCAGCGCTCGGGGAGCGCTACGGGCTCCCCCAGACCCCCTTGCCAGCAAGAGTGGAAAGTCTACAAGTTTTCCACCAATTCCAGGAAGAACCTATTCTAGGCCACAATAAACGTCTTCCAAAAGGGTCAGAATGTAATAAAGATTAATTATGTACACACACACATATTTTTTTCACTGCGTCCCCCCCCCCCCCCGAAAAAAAAATCCTGGCTACGCCCATGGTTACTTTCCAAAATATAACGTTTATTGTGTAAAAAACGCCCCCCCCCCCCTTTTTTTTTTTGCACTCGTCAAGGTCGTGTAAACTTGTATGTGATCTATATAGACACAGGTCAGTGCGACCTAACCCCTGACTCGAAAAATTAAATTAATTAATCATTTCTAGAGTCTAGAGATATATATACTCTACATAGATCTAGTCTATACCATAGATCTAGATCTAAATCCAGGTCTAGATCTAGACTAGTATTCAGAATAGATTAAATATATCTAGAAGTAGATCTGGTAATTTCCATGCCGGTACCCAGAAACACAGAAAGAATTATTCAATTATTGTGTATAATACTATAATTTGGACTTGGAGTTTGTATTCTTATAAGTCTTATTAATAATTATATTATATTATTGTACGTAGATCTAGATTATTATTATAATAATTATATAATAATAGATCTAGATTATTATATTTAATAATTTATTATATTATTATTATATTTATATATATATAATATTATATATATATACTATATAGGCAGACATCTAAATTCTAATGATACTAATCATACTCATGATACTATAATTTTAATACTTATTATTATTAGATCTAGTCATCTAGCTAGTATAGTAGTATAGTAACTAATACATTATTGTAACTAATAGACATAGTCTTCCGAAAGGGTCAGAATGTAAATAAAGATTAATTAAGTATACACACACACACATATATATATATATATATATATATATATATATATCATAGATTTGATAGATCTAGATTATATTTATATAGATTTAATAGATATTGGGAATATTAGGTACTTTGACAAAAAATTCAAAATAAATATATAACAACAGAAACTATCTAGTTTAAGCTTGCTGAGCGTGTGAGAGGTTTACAATGATACCAAATTTATCTTTCTATGTTATATTGTTATATAGACATAGATCTAGGAGCAAAATTATGCCGTTTTATGTGTAGAAAAATGGACTATAGAAAATGTCAAAAAAACTGTGATCGAAAAAATGAATTTTCGTCTTTATCTCATCATAACTTTATAACCCTAAGGCTAATAGATAGAAGCTTGAAATTTGGAACACATCTACCCCATTATATGGTTTTTAATTTGATTGTTTCACCTCACATGCAGCTAACATTGATTCACAGCTAATTCAATTGTTTGAAACTTGACTTCAATCTTTTTTATAGAATACCAGAATGCCATTTGGTAGAAACTTTCTCAGCTTTATAATATTTATAAACATAATGGGAAATAACACCTTGATAGCATTCTCTCCACTACCTTGATCAAAGATATGTTGTTAAACAATGCATTCACTGCTCTATTAACTACCATGGCATTACTTTACTATCATTAACAATAAAAATCGTTGCTAGAATATTCCTTGACTGACTGCCCAATTTCCTAGTAAGCAATATGCTCTCTAAGAGTCAATGTGATTTACAGCTGGTACAGGATATATTGGACATGATTTTCGTACATCATAATGTTAAAAAAAAGCAGGTTTTCTTTTTCTTAAATTCTATAGATATACAATCTGATCAGCATTTATAACACAAGACGGTTAAAGTTCTCACAAGATAATATTATTTAAATTTTTATCAGATCTTGGATTCTGTAGATAAAATTATTTTCAAAAAAAAAATATAATAATTTTAGGCTGCTGTAACAATTTACTTTTAATGATGATTCGATTTAATATAATATAACTACAAAACAAATACATCTTTTTTTTTTTTACTTTAGGACTGAGACTATTCGGCATGGTCATTTATGTTTCTTATTAAACTAATTTTATTTTAAAAAAGGTAACCTGTATATAGTGTTTTGACCACCTGCCCTTTATTAATCTTATTGTATTTAGATCTAGAATCTAGATTCTATTCTATATATTTATATAGACTATAAAATGTTAAGCACATGCTGAAACTGCATTAATCTGTAGATCTAACTTTTAGATCTGGGACTTAATAGAAATAGAATTAGTCTTAACAGTAACATTAGCATCTATATCTAAATCAGTAAATCTAGACCTGTCATCTGCTTGGTCGTGTGGTATGGGAGAGAAACTGGCTATCATGATGATTAAATTGATGGTCATCGATGGATCCTACTTCAAACCTTGCCCATTCCATCCCTTGCCATCTGCTGGAGACATTGCCATGGGCAAAGAATCTAACAATCTTCCTTTCTGAAAAATGTCAGAAACTTATAAAATATAAGTAGTTCTAAGATATATGATCTGTCCTCAATCAATTAGATCAAAGTGTCTGACTCACTGTCTCTGCTTGAGAAAGTCAAATCAATTGTTCCTTGCTAGCCACACAAAACATTTATTAATCTAAATTCTTGACCACAGAAACTTAATATTATTTCCAAAATTCACCATCATTGATTCTTAAAGAGGTTCTTCATAAATACTCATTAAAGTTCAACTGTTCACGTACATTAAATTAGTAGATTAACATTTTTGTCTTCTCAAAAGTTCTGATGCTCCCTATTCACAGATCATTATAAATACAGATCCAGAAATGAAGGCCAAAATCTACTTACACGGGGATGAGTCAGCTGATGGCTGTACCTTGCACTGTTCATTGTCATCAACTGTCATTATCTTTCTCATTCGCTACTGCCAGACTCATCAATTTGAGTTAGTCTTTGTCACTGACAGGAATTCATCCAATTGTTGTTCTTTACAATTGAAGGTGATTCCTACAATTTTTTGTGTTTCAATTACGTATTTACATATTTACGGGTTTTTGGGAAATGATCAGCTTTTGGTTAATGGATTGACTAATTAGACAATGGTTTAAAATCCTTGTGAGGCTTGGGAAGTCTCTAAGCTGTTGTCTTGAAAGCTCTGAATTGTTAGAAAGAAAAAACATGAAACAAAAGGTAACTAGCCCTCTCACCATGCTATGATCCAGATAGATAATTGAATGAAAACTAAACATTTGGGAGATCTGCACTTGTGGGAATGTAGAAGGAAGAATAAGACTGGCTATAGTCATGTTATTTAGTTCTGTCCCAAAACAGAACAGGACATGGTTTTGAGATCTATTAGATTGTTATCAACTAAAATTTTGTTTTAAGCTTCTTCATATGAAACAATTTATTTTAAAATCTTGTCAGAAGTTGTTGTTGAGCTCCATGTTGATGATCTTTTAATTTGACGATATTCAAATTGGTTTGTTAGAACTGTCACTACTTTTGAATAATTTTCAAGTTGACAAATTGAAATTAAACCTATATTAAAATGTACTTCATCATTACAAGACCTCATGCTGCCATTTTCATGCCCTGCAGTTTAGAGAGTTAAAACTTATAAAGAAAAGTTCTGTAGCTTAAAAACTGTCCTGAAAAGGCTTTACATGGGTGTAAATCATTTAACTCAGTATTATTTATTGTCCATTTCATTTTTTACTTAACAATCATTTAAAGCTAATATAAGCCAAATTTCAATTTTTAAAAAAGTTTTCAATACAGTTGAGAGCTATTAAGAAATATGTTGCTAAATAATTTGAAATGGATTAAATATTTAGTTCACGTGTAGTCATGTTTAAACAATATACAAGGGTTTTTTTATTTTAAAAAAGCCAAACAATAAAATGAAGTATGATTTTACTTTAAAAACAGTAGTTTCAACATTTCTCAGTGTCTACTGATCTTAAGAAACAATTTTCTTAAAGCACTTCTCTTGAAAGCAATATTTTAACAATGTTTTTTCCCAGTGTCTTACAGACTTAAAGATACAGTTTTCTCTGTGGTATGATGTGCCCTCACTGGTGCAGAATGTACAGTTACCCTCTCTCTACCAGCCACACATGTCACTGGTTAGATCTGGTCTATGTGTACTACTCCGCCACATAGTCCAAGAGGCAGACAAAACATTCCCTGAGCTCAAACTGATTGATGTTCTGGTAAATGTTACATATTTTACTTTATATTTAGTTCTTGTCTGCCAACCAGAACTTAGTCATGATGTAGTCCTTGTCTGCCAACCAGAACTTAGTCATGATGTAGTCCTTGTCTGCCAACCAGAACTTAGTCATGATGTAGTCCTTGTCTGCCAGGCAAAACTTGTCATGATGTAGTTCTTTTTTGCCAGCTAGAACCTAGTCAAGATGGAGTTCCTGTCTGCCAAGCAGAATTAAGTTGGGTTGTATTTCTTACAAGCTAATCTACCAGAAATTAACCATGATGTAAGGGGGTTTATGATGACTATATACATGCTACAGCATGGGACAATTACCAAATTGAATAAGGCAATGATTCTGATTGAAAAGAAGAAGATAAAGTGAATCTAAAATCATCTCTAGATTTTTCACTTGAGCAACCCGGATTAGTGCTATATTTAGGATTTATGTCACATATTATGAATGCTTTTATCTCATTGACTGGTTTTACGCCATGAAGCTTTTGTAAAGAATTATATTTACAGTCAAGGGGCGGACTGGGCTTAATAGCCTTGGTTGGCATCCAGTCCATGAGATGGAAACTGCGAAATAAAACCTACAGCCGTCTTAGACTACTGAACCACTGTGGCTGACATTTGGCCTAAAGGGTGGTTTTGGTCTGCGCATTCCACATTGCACTATAAAAATATATGGCGTGGCTGGATGCCTAACAGCAGTGTCTCATAAATTACTGGAATAATTAATTAGTAGGTCACCACGTGAATTAAACTCTCTAAAAAAAATAAGCAAAGTGATCCGCTAAATTCTCAGAATATGCAAAGTGTTCCATTAAAGAAAAAGTTTGGGAAACACAGCCAGACAGCGTTTACAGTGTTGTACAATTAGAAAGATGGAAACTTTAAGGGGCAACTTTAAATACGTTTAAAAAAAAAAAAAGAGACAAAAATCTGAGTAAATGCAATTGTTTGGACTAGCTACACTTACTGCACTGGTTATTGTTTAGTTTATTGTTCTAGTTGATGTATTTGAATTAACAACTAAGCTACTTGTTTGTTTATTTCTTAAGTACAAGCTGTGCATAGTATTAACATTTCTGTCAGGAAATACAAGTTTTAGGAATTCTAATCAGCGAAAAATAACTGTGACATTCATGTTCACTTAAGAAGCCTGGCAAACAATTTACTAATTGATGAACTCAATTGATTTCATACATTTTATATCTACTGGCATGACTTGCTATTTGATGCTGATATACTACTTGATGATTTAAAAACCAATTCAGTGACATGAAGGGACAATACAAGGATCACCCATTTTCATTTTGTTTTTCTCTCTCCTCCCCTCTTCTCTTTAATTAGAACAATAGAGTTTCAGATTTATAGATCAAATGTTGACTCTATTTTTCCCACAGGGTTTCCGAGAAGGGAGCATGAAGATGTGTTCTGAGGTAATTTATAGTAATTGAGATATTTGGGGCTATTTTAACTCACTAGTGAAAGCTCTGCAATAACAACATAAAACCTTAAAGAGATTAATCCTAATTTTTTATCATTGCACATTTATTCTATTTTCTTATAAGTAATAAATAAACCTTTTTTTCCCCCAAATGTTAAAGAATTATTAAGTTTATTGTATATGATTGAAGGTATCTGGTTGGACTAAGCTCTGTGAAGTGGATCTGGCACAGTCTATTTTAGAACTGATCAACTCAACCAAGTAAGACAGTAGGCAGTAAATACAAAAAATATCCTCACTTAAGAATAGTTCAAATTTATCTTTTCAAATTTTGTCTTTTCATATACAGATTTAATTATAACCATATTTGCTTGTTTTACAGAAATGCCAAAGATTTAAAAAATCAAAAACTACCACTGTCCTGCCATTTCCTGAAGCTGGAATCTCACTTTCATAAAAAGTGTCGAGTTCACAATGATAACAGACAACGCAGGGCTGAATTAAATAGATTAAAAAAGGGTTTGATTCAGTGCATAAAGAAAGGTTTGAATCTGAAGAGATTAGAAAATGAATTTTATACTTGTGAAGATTGTATAGTGCTAAGTCCAGTCAATAAAACTATTGGCAACAGAATAAGTGATGAGGTTAATGATAGAACTAATGCTGAGTTTAATGATAGGGCTAATGCTGAGACTAATGACACCCAAAGAGGTTTCAATGTAAACAATTCAAATTTTTTGCCTCATATTGCAAAAGTGGCTCTCAAAGTGACCACAGATAACTCTGTTGTGATATTAGAGCAAGCTGTTCATTTGAAGCATGGAATTCGTAGAGTGAGAATCAAGAAACAATTAGGTGACATTAGAGCTGTCAGGAAAGAAAAAAAAATGTCTGATCGAGCTTCCTGCAATCTCTCTGATGGAAATGATTGTAAAGACATACAAATTCAACATCACAATGGAGACACTGAAAATTCCTGTTTTGATTTAACTTCAGACATTTGTAACTTGTTGGAGGCACTTACAGTTGAAGATGTTGAGTATGTTCATGCTTACACAGAGGGTATAGAGATGACATTAGCTGACCTCATCCTCTTTGTTTATTTCTACTGTCTTTTGGTGAGCGCTTGGTTTGCTTTTCATTATTTCATTGTACTAGGACAACTTTGACTGAAACATTGTTTTGAGGTATCTCTTTCTCTGTGCTGTCACCAAACACTTAAGTTGTAAATGGAACACCTGCAATAAAAAAGTTGTAATAATAAAAATAAGAATATGTCTCAGAATTGTTACATATCAGCTTCTGTAGCAGTTTATACCAATCATTTTAACTGTATCACACTTTATTAGTTTTCAGCTTATTGATGTACTCAAAGCAATTGAACCTTTGGAAATCAGTTTATGATATTTTTATGTAAATTGAGTTCTAACAAGATTCCTCTAGAAAAGTTTAAAACAAATCGAACATGAAAAAATATTTTTTCTGATATTGCTTTATTTCAAGCTAAATTTTTTGTACTTAAAAGGTTACACAAATTTTACCTTTGGTTGTGTGGCATTTAAAAAAAAGCTTAATAGATGTTACAACATTGGGCGTGGTTTTCTTTTTACTCAATAATAGAGACCTGTTAGTGTGTTGTTGTTTTTTCAACTAATTTATATCCTACATCTATTTTAGTCATTAACATACTTTTTTAAAATTTATTTTTCTAGTCCTAGTTTTTTTAATAAAGCTATGCTAATATAATCTCAAATATGTTTTCAAAATATTAACATTTTAAGATTACAATTTAATTAAAAATGAATAATTGGACATAATAACTATAACCTAAGAGTATCTTAAGTGTGTTAGGAATATTAAACATCTTTCAATGGTAGTTTTCAGTTTTTTGCAGTGAAACACTGCATTCATCCTTATCTTTGGAATTGAAGACATTGCTATTGTTATTATTAAAAATATTAACATTTTACAATTTACATAAAATTTCTATATTATTATTTAGTGTGTTAAAAATTTGAGGAATGATTGAATATTACAGTCAATTATATAAGTAAGAGCTGGATTATTTAGTTCAATTTTTTTTCAAGAATGCCTATTATTTCATTTCATATAAACCAAACTATATTTATTGACCTGCCTTTTCAAAATATTGAGTGTTCAATAATATAAAAAAAACTACTTATTATTCATCATCAAATCAAATATTTAAAATATTTTCAAAATAAGAAACATTTGATCAATGTTATGTAATTTACCTTTACCAAGATTTCAATGTATGAAATCCTATTTTTAATAAAACTTATAGGCAATTCATGGCTTTTCAATTTTAAAAAAAGAAAATTTAGAAAAAAAGTCAAAATATTTGTCAAAAATGTATTATGTGATATCTTTGAAATCAGAAAATATTTAAAAGATATAACCCATTTTTAATGAAATTAAAATTTTATGTATTTATTATTATAAATGTCATTTGACCTATGCTTCTTATTTAGTCTTTATTGATAAGGTCTTAAACTTCTGATATATTAATATTACAATAATTGTATAATTATGACAACCAGGAAGCCCTAGACTTCAACAGCTCTAATCTTGGACACTATGTGCCTGCAATCATGTCATGGTTGACCCACATGTCCACCCTAACTACCATTGTTGGTGTTAGTGAAAGTTTGGGCTGGGAGGTTGGATGCTTGGTGACACATCCATCAACTGCAGGTGCTGATGAGATGTTTGTACTGGCAGTGGAAAGTACGTCTGCTGTTGATGATGATGAGATGGAGTTAAGGTTAGACAAACAGCAGACAGTTTTATCTTCTTTCTGTTCACTTTATGGCGTGCTTGTTGCTGCTGTAATGTCTTGTTGGGGTCTCCTGAAGGAATAAAAGTGAAGTGATACTTTCCTAAAAAAACACAGAGAACACTTTACAATGGGACTACATTTCAATGATCCACCTGTGTAATTGGGACTCCACTGAAAAATATTTTAAAATCATTTTTATAATACCTCTTTTCAAGTCACTCCTTCATGGAATCTGGGCAAAGGGTAAGTGGACCCTGTTCTCAAAAATGGCTCTAACAATTTTCCTAGAAATTTGACAGTTGACGTATATCATTGGGAAAAGAATTACTAGCTTCTAGGTCACACAGGGGAAACTCCATTTTGACCATTATAATTTTTTAAAGTATAAAATGAAAATAATTAAATTTGGCTATAGAACTAGAAAATATTTATCTTCAGCAGTCTCTACATCTTCAAATCTTGGGTATATTCATTGAAGAGTTTCATAAATTAATGTTCAGGAACCATTCTCTAGGTCTAGATCTAAAGGCTATCATTAGAATATTTTGAAGTCTTGTAGATTTATTCCTTAAAGTAACCAAGATTTTTTCTTGGGGTGGGGAGATGTAACAAAAACATTTATTAGCTAGAGCAAAATACTTGCTGTATAAGATGTAGAAAGGAGGTACTGTAATTTTTTACAAAGTATTTTGTATGTTTTTCTTGTAGATATGCCTGTTGTAATAGTGGCAGTACCCTATTTGAAGTAGCTTCCTCTTAATTCTCACTCATTCACTATTGTATTGATATTTAGACTTGGTACATTGATCTACTACATTCATTGACTTGCTAAGAGAATATTATTAGCTGCTTCTTCAGAGTCTGCATCATCCTGAAGCTTTTTCTTCTTAGATTAGTCTTTTGTATTTTTTTCTATTTTACTTTACATCTTAATGCATTGTCTCCTTTTAATTGCCTATCTTTAGCTCTCATCTCATTTTATCAAAGCAGATTTGTTGTAATTTGCACTGCCTAGCTATGAGTATTCTTCTCATTAAGTTTTTTTTAAAGCAATCATACACAAAATTCTATTTTGAGACTTGTTAAAAAATAGACGTTTATTTGTTTCTTAAGCCAGCAGTTCACCAGAGAAAGTGTTCTTCCTGCATGTTCATTACTTATCTACTAATTAGATTTAAACTCAAAGTAAACGTCAATACACACTGTGCTTCCATAAAACTTTAATTTTTTTTAATAAATATACACTAAGCATTATTAATATTTCATTTGTTTAGAAAAAAATGGAATAAAAAAAAGATACAACCTTCTGGAACCATGATATATTTTTTGGCAATATTAGTTAGGGGGAAGAAACAATCTTTACATTGTCATCACTGTTTGAAATGTGTAGTGGGGTATGTTTGGAAAACTTTTCATTTAGCAACAATAAGTGAGGGGGAAAAAATACATAGAATTTTAATAATTAGCCAAGAGAGATAGTTAGATAGAGTTGATTGACTTAATCAAAGTATATTAATGCATCTTTTCATAGTGCATATGTCAAAATTTTTATGCTTGACTTATTGCAGTCGATGTGCTAAAATGAAACATCGAGCCCTCAAATCAGATATTGCTGATATTCTGACCAAATTAAAGGTATTGTTTCCATTAATAATAGACTGTTAAAAAAGTATTAAAGAACTTAAAAATTTTAATATGAAGTTTGTAATTAAAATATTTGTGTCTATTTTAATAACCAAGGCAACAATGTTTGTTTTGTCAGTTAACTAATTTTATTTCTTCCGCAGGACAGTAATGTTACACCATTGAAGGGAAATCATCCCTGTGGAGATCAAGTGCATTTAAATTGGTCCTGTATGCCAGCAGATGTCCACCCTAAAGAAGGTTTTCTCTCACTTTCATATGCTGAATAAGACTTTACTAAGGGATTTTTTTTTTTCTTTAAATAGTCAAAGGCTTAGTTACAACAATATGTTACAATGTTTCTTAGCTGTTGTTACTCATGATGTCATTCCAAATATTTGTTATCTGTAGTTACCCTTGATGTGTTTTTAAATGTTTCTTAGCTGTTGTTACTAATGAGGTCATTCCAATTGTTTCATTTACTCAGTCTGTCTCACACGTTATAGAATGATGAACCTCTGAAAATTAAAATATTTTAGGGACATGTTGAATGCTATTTACTTGTCAGGTGATGTTCCAGAGAGCAGAATGTTTCGAAAGTGTGAACAATTGGAGAATCTAGCTACAGCTGTACAGGCTCTGGCCAAGCCAGGAGACATACTTGTAGACTTTTGCAGTGGTGGTGTAAGTTGTACTGGATTTTATCAGTTGTCAAGATCAAACCTTTTTTTTTAACTCAAGTCATGACAGTGAGTAAATATCACTTTCAGTAAGCAACAAGAAGTACTAACATCAGTAGAAAACATCAAGTTCTAAACATCAGTAAAAAAAAATATCAAGTATTAAACATCACATACTAAACATCAGTAGAAAACATCAAGTACTAAACATAATTAAGGAGAGTTATTATTTTGCAATTCCTTTTATCAGCTTGCAAAGTCTTCATGGGCTCAAAAACCTGAAATCGATGGTCATGGATCTCAAAAACGACTGTAATGATTTTCCTAGAAATTTGAAAGTTTATGCATATCTTTGAGAAAAGAGTTATTAGCTGACTGGCCATGAACGGAAAACTCTTGTTTTACTGTTAAAATTTTTCAAAGTATAATTTCTTAAAATTTGGTTTGGAGGTTTAGACAATCTACATCATGAACAGCATACGCCAGTGGGTATCCTGCAAGTATTCATTAAAAGAGTTAAATAAATAAATAGATTTCTAGAACATTTTTGTACACCATCCTTATCTATAGGCCTATCACAATCCTAGAATCTTCTATCCCAGTGTTAGTTAATTATTCCTGTAGTTTGTGGAACACTAGCGTTCAGCGGAACACAGTTTGGGAAACACCATATATCTAGATCCAGTATTTTAGACTAGACTACTGACTTTTAAAGTTGCCACGTCTGGATCTGTATCACCAAACCACAATTTTATATACTGGTACTCTGAGTAGTATTATGCATGAACTAAACCAGGATTTGTTTTTAGTGTAGAGGGGGAAGGGGGCATGGTAAAAATGTTTTCTTTTTTAAATTTATTATACATTTAGTATTAAGGGCAAAGTGATCGCTATCACAAAATGTTATCACATTCACACAGTACCGGTAGGAATTCTCTTTTTAAAAAAACTTGTTTAATGTTACATGTTTGTCTTCAAGAGACATTACTTAACTGCCCAGATTTGTTCTATGAGGGTACTAATCAGATCTGATATAGAAAAAAAAAACATTATTCAGAAAAAATAGCTTTAAACACTTTAACAGTTAATGCATAAGATGGTTGATGTATTCTAATAAGTATTTTGTCTGTTTCAGGGTCACCTTGGTATTCTGATGGCTTACCTTCTGCAAGACTGTAATGTCTTTTTGGTGGAAAATAAAGAGGAATCACTGCTTAAGGCCTGCTCTAGAATTACTTCCCTTGGACTTCAAAATGTCACTCTTTACCAGGTAGAAGGATTTGTAATATATATATATAGAATAATATTATTGACTTTTTAGGAAACAGAAGTTGACTTTATAACTATTTTCACAAGGATATTTTGAGGTCTAGCAAGAAGTTGATCTTGTTGATTACTTTTTTAATTCCTATAGTAATGTCTAGCACACCTAGAATTATGTCAGACAATTATTGAACTTTAGAACTAGTATGCTATCACTTACTTCCCTTACTTAGTGTTCAAGTCATCCCAACAGGCTGCTTTTATTTTGTATTTTTCCTTAGTGCAATTTAGATTATTTCATTGGAAAGTTTGATGTGGGCACTTCTCTGCATGCTTGTGGATCAGCAACAGACATGGTTCTACAACTCTGTCAAGACGCTCAGGCATCTTTTGTGGTATGCCCTTGTTGTTATGGCAGCATCCAGAAAACCCACTTAATGAGCTATCCTCGTAGTCAGCTGTTTATACAACATGCTGTGACTTATAAGGTAAATATGCAATTGATAGCATTTACTTTCAAAGCAAAGGACTATTTAAATTCCAAATATGAATAACTTTGTAATAGTTGAGTTGCACCTTACTCTTTCATGGAAATGGGAAATTCTATGGAACAAAATATCCATTTGTTACTTTAAAGAACGCAAAAAAAATTTTGTTCTGATTTGTTAGTTTAAAAAAAAAATTTGTTTAAACAAAAAGGTTGAATTTTGGAATATTTTCTTTGTGGTAAGATTTATTGTTGGACAGTATAGTTTTTGGATGTTGCTAATTTATAACATTTTCTTTCTAAAACTGAAGTCCATGGGTCAGATAAGGTAATTATCACTTGTTTATTTGGCCAATAGTTGAGAGTTATGTGACCAGAACATACAAAGGTCAGTAACTTAATCAACTGGCTTGACTCAGGTATGGGCAAAAAATGTTAAAACAGCCTGTATTGGAATTTGTCCACAAAACTCTGTTATTAAATCATTACTCTAACTTCTGTAGTTCACTACCCAATTTGTCATGTTGTTTCTTCTTCATTCTTATTATATTTTGGAGGGTTCAGTTGAACTGCTCAGTGCTTTCCAGATCTGGCAGCTTTCCATATAGTTTTTTTTTCTTTAGGGGGTTTTGGGGACAGTGTTCAGATGTCACGATAAAATATGCAGCTCTGAAGGACTTGGTCGGCATTCATGGTAATGGTCCACTAGTACAAATCTCACTAGCCCCTATTTTTAGCTTCTGTAACATGTTTTCTTTCTTTCTGTTGTGTCTGGTTCTGGCCTTGTTGGGATTGCTTGTAACAGGCATAGTTTTTTTTTTAATTTTGGGTGAGAGCTGATCTATTTCTCATTTATTCTAATGTTGGTTAATCTTGGGATGTACACATGACCCAATCTTTCCCAGCCTTATGTGTTGTACTCTGTTATTAGTCACTTTCCAAACCCTCTTAGAAAAGAGATACAAGTTTCAGTTCTTTACACATTTACCTAGTTACTAACACAGCAATATAATGTGACACTGAATATGGAGAAACTGGTCTTACTAACACAGCAATATAATGTGACACTGAATATGGAGAAACTGGTCTTACTAACACAGCAATATAATGTGACACTGAATATGGAGAAACTGGTCTTACTAACACAGCAACATAATGTGACACTAAGCATGGTTTCACTTGTGCGTTACATTGGCAGTGTGTTAAGCCTTCAGGAGTTTTCTCTATTGCTTCTTATACTTGTACATCAAAACTAATTTAGTTCAAAGGTCTAGTTTTATGTCTTTTTTTTTCCTAGGAGTATCTGACACTGGGTCATGCTGCTGATCAGACAGAACACAACATTACTATAGAGGAGAGAGGTAGGATAGAAAGCTGTTTTGTTTTTTTTAAAGAAAAAAACAAAATTAAGAAATAGCATTGAATGAAAGCATGATTTTGAAAGTCTTTGAGAGTAAATGCCTTGCTTACTGAAAAGACGTCCCCAGCCCTCACTGGCAGCAGTCTTTGGCCACAGTTTTTGTTGACCCCCAAGCAGAGGTGAATATGTCACAACTATTTGGCCATAGTTTTTGTTGAACCCCAAGCAGAGGTGAATATGTCACAACTATTTGGCCTTTGTTTTTGTTGACCCCCAAGCAGAGGTGAATATGTCACAACTATTTGGCCTTAGTTTTTGTTGACCCCCAAGCAGAGGTGAATATGTCACAACTATTTACCATGTAGTCTTCAGCCAAGCGATCCCACAAATGTTTTCCTATTTGTCTATCCAGATGATAGATCAACAAGCATGTCAGGGCTTATTGTAGTTTAATGAAGTACTACATTTGTTAAAAAGTTAACCTTAATTTTGAGAGGTCAAGGTCTATGGGCCAGGTGATGATACTAAGTGGGTCATGCTGCCAGCACAAAAGTGATCACTGACTTTTTGACAATTTAAAAACTTTCCCAATGCTTTGTAAGCACTCACATTTAAAGTTATCAGAAATAAAAAAAAACTTGTCATTTAACCATCAAAGACATTGTTTTGGTATTTATTATCTAATTTTTTTGCCATTTATAATTTACAAAAACATTTTAGGTTCTTGTTTGTATAAAATTCAAGAACTTGAGATGAAGTATAGAAAGTGGAGGTAACTTTGTTTAACTCTGCTTGAGTTGTCTGATATGAGAAGGAGCTCATTATTTCTAATTAAACTCAAAATGTGCAGTTGTTTTTTTTACCTAAAGACATTATTTTGCGGCCTTGCGCTCTACAAGTACAGAATTGTTAAGACAATTTATTTATTAGCAATGGCCATTCTAATCAAAGAACACTTTCTAACACTCATTTCACCTTTCTCAAGCTATACAAGTTCTCCCCCACCCCCCCCTTTTTTTTTTTTTGCCAAGGATTGACCTATGTAACTGTAAGTGCATTTTAATTTGTTTTTATTCAATACAATGCAAGGTCACCTCTGTATGGATTTGATAGACACAGACAGGCTTCATAATGCACAGCAGATGGGATACCTTGTGACCCTGACCTCACTTCAACCGCTCTCCTGTACACCTAAGAATAACTTACTGATAGGCAAACATAATTCCTAGGAAAATACAATTCTCATAAGTGAATGTTCAATGCCAAGAAATCAACAAAGAACTGAATTTTGTTAGCTCTATTTTATTAACTAATCACTGTTAGTTTTTACATATTAGAAAACTTTGTTGACTTCAATGGTATTCAGAATACAAGTGATGTGGATAATGCAGTATTAAGAGGGGGGGAAAAAAACTTCTTTCCTTTTTCCATCATCTGTCTAAATCTGTTTGTGATTTGATTTTTCAACAAAATATACCATCTCCCTGCATCTTTTTTAAAAAAACAAAACTTTTGCTCAGCACATGTCTGCCATGTATGGTATTGATGTCAGCTCTTTACTCTTGAATTAAGGAAAGTTATTTTGAAAAAACATCAGTTCTACTCTTCTTCCAGTATCAGTTTGACAAAGATTGTATGAACTCACTGTCTGGTCAAAAGTAGGGACGTTGTTCACCTACACTTTCAGAGCAAGTTGAAACTTTGCACAATTAGTCATTGGCATAGAAATGGCATGAATCAATACAAAAAATGAACCAATTTTTAGTCCTTTACTGGAGTTTCTTTCCTTTGTGTTTTAAACATTTTTTTTAAAAATATAGTTTTGTATTATTTTGTTTTATAATTTTAAATTGATATCTGACAGTTGTTTTTTTTATCAAGCTTCAATAAAATGTTCACACAGATACTCATGTTTGAATGTTTTATTTCTTCATAAAAATAGTTCAAGTTCATAAGAATTCAATATTTACAATAACAGTGACAGTATATAACAAGACATCATAACATTAATAAGTCTTCATCTGTTGCCACAGCAAGCTTTCACCATAGCCAATATATTTAAGCACAGATTAGGTTGTAACATCAGAATTTCCATGAGATATGAGATAAATAAATAACAACCAAATCCTTAGCTATACTTTTAACTCACATTTTCAATTGTTGGACTAACCTTTTTTGTTGTTTAATTTCAATTCTAGAAACATACAAGATTTAGTAAAATTCTACTAACAATTTCTTAGGAAAAGTGAAATAATGGTAACTGCCTTCCTAAAGTTGAAAAATGGAATAGAGGGAACATACAAATTGTCCTTAACAAGATATATCTAGTGGCTCAAGTTATTTGTTTTATTTTTTGGGGGGGGGGGGGGGGGGGGGGGGGGGGGGGGGGGATTTTCATTTTCTCAATTTTGTAAGACCTGCATAATTTACCCTCATTGAGTCAACCATCATGAAGGTCCATTTGAAAAAAAAAAAAGTGAATTCTTTCCCAGAAAGCTATAGTAAGGGAACATAACAGACAAATGCATATCTAGAAAAAAAAAGTCCAACCAACATTTAGGCACACTTCAGAAAACAAAGTTTCAAACAGACACACAAAGCTGCCATGACAGTGGTTGGAAACAAAAGTGAATGGCCATGTGATGACTGCAAAACTCACTGCATATCTATAAGCATACAATTCAAAGTCATACACATAGGGAAAGTCCACTGGAAGAATGTCTGGGCAAGATAAATGAACACATTTAAATAAAAATATTAAGATGTTTAGTTGGCATGGGAAAATATACAATCTAAGATCACAGCAGCACCAAGATCTGATACCATTTTGTGCTACTAATTAAGATCATTTCAATGTGGGAAAAATCTACTAATGACTGAAAGCCAACATGGACAAAGAGATGGGGTAGAGAAAATGAGATGTGACTTCTTCCTGTGGACCCATGAGAAACAATTTCAAAGAAATAGAAACACTAGTACATTGGTCAAGCCAGACATGCCATGAATTAGTACATAACTAAAAATGATAAGTCAGTCAGATCAAACAAAATCAATAAAAGGGGGAAACCAAAGTGTCCAACATCATTTGTGATTGTGTTGTTCTCAGGATTGGAGTCATGGACAAAAAGTCAATCAAGGGAACAAACTTGCCTTCAAACAACTGAGAATACCTTCAAAACAACTTTATCACCACATTTAAGTTTATATAATCCAACATTGAATTAAAAAGAAAAAAAACATAGAAGAATAATTTTAAAAAGAAACAAAAAAACCTGTCATTTTAAATAATAAGATAACCTGAAGAGTTAAGCACTGAGACCCTAAACTCAGTTCATTAAGATTCTCATCTAAAAAATCAATACCTGCTAACTACATTTTCCTTAATGTTGCAGTATTGCATTACACTACCATGTTAATTTCGCAATGGTTTAATAAACATTAATGGAAACTCAAGTAAATAGTTGACAATGAACGTGGAATCAATTTTTTTAATCATCAGCTAAACCTTGAAGCCGGATGTATTGGCGCAATTGTCAATTTGACAGAGCCGTTTTGGTGTAAAAAAAAATTAAGCCACATTATATATGCTTATTTTATGCAAATCTATGTTTTGTATGTATGTTTGTGTTCAAACATATTGTTTCTTGTTACAATAGTTATTTGTGTCCATTAAATTAGGGATTTAAGTTTGTTGTGTAATTATTGTTAAGTCACTAACATTATAAGTGTGTGTGTGTGTCAAAACCAAAATGAAACAATATATAGAAATAAATCTTCAGTGCAAACAAAAATAATTTATTTAATGTATTTAATTTATAGTTCCTCAAATAAAAAAGGATAAAAATGAATTCATCCTGTGTTTCACAAACCCTGTGTATTATTGTATAATTGATGCGTGTGGAGAAAGCATGTCAGAAATCTGACCTTTCATAGTTTGTATGTTTCACATGTTCCCTCAGAAATAAAAATTATTACATCCGAAACCCCCCACTAGATAGCGAGGATTGCGTTGGGCAGGATTTGAACATAGGAGACATGTTCTAAGCACTTACCACACGAACAGGCAGCCATTCATAGTTTGCAATATGCATTCATGAAATTTTTTAACCTTTTTTTTTTTCATGACAAGGGGGGAGGGTTAATGTATGCTACTGTAGTAACAATGATTATTATAAAAATTTTGTACTTTATGAATTATCATCAGAGCCTTTTGTGCCAAAACGGCTCAATCAAAATGGCTGCATCAAAATGTTGTTTACCCTTCATCGCTTAACTGCCATCAGATCAAAGTACAATGAAACTTTGAACATAGTTGAAACATTTAGTTACATCAAATACAAATAGAGCAATGCTTACAAAATGTTTAAAACAAAACTAGCTAGCTAATAGGTCACATCAGAAAAATCAAGTGTAAATCTTTTATTTCAAAACAAAAATTTGGTCCACGATGTCACTAAAAGCACAGCTTCATAAAACACTAGTTCAGCTTCTTAAGAACCAATTTTACAAGCTATAACATCTCTGTGCTTTATCTTAAATATGTCTATAAATTTTTTCCCAAAAATAATACAGAAAAAAAAATTAACTTAGGCTCATATGTGTCTGCTCTTACACCAATCTTACTGTTACACTTGCACACAATAAACATACCCTTCTAAGAAGTGAATATGGAACAAATAACTGACATATTCTCCCTATTGTTCATGTTAAAAGCTTCATTTTCAGAATCCAATGAGCTTAGGAGTTATTGTCATCAAACTCAAGCAAAATACCATTCAAATCATACAACTGATTACTTACACTCAAAACTTGAGGTCTTTTAAATATATAAGCTACAACTGATGACTTAAAACAAATGTTTCCTAGTTGCTGGGAGGGGGGTTGTGCTTCATGCAAAATAAAAAAAACAACAGAAGAGTAATAACTCTATAACATCATTTGATTTGTGAAAGTACTTCAACTAGTTAATACTTTAAGATCTCCACTCTGAGCCAAAGTTTCTCTGAAACAGGACACTGTTAGTATGTGTACAGACCATCATGTGATCACAGACTCATATATTCAATAACTGGCCTACTAAATATACTTAAACAATAAAACAGTATGCACAATAAAAATGAATTCAATAAAACAAGATAACAAACCAATAAAACAAAAACCTCTAAGTACACAATGTCTCCATGACAACAGGTCTTCATCCTTCCCCAAGATCCCATCTTTCGAAAATGCAATCATGAAATGAATTGCCAAATTGAAAAGAAAAAAGCATGTCTGAGAATGGGAGGGAGGGGGGGGGGGAGGTTGTATGAATAAAGCATCCATTAAACTGAATGTCTTTTTGTACAAAGTTATGCATCCAGTTCACAGCTTCATCTCAAAACCATCAAGTGATCTTCGTCAAAACCTGAACACTCTTCAAAACATGAACTAGGCAACAGTGGAAGTAACAATTGGATCCAATTGTAGACAAAGTCATAACACATTTCAAAGGAAATTGTTTGTTGTAATGATGGGAATATCAACAAAACTGATGGCAGTACATTTATAGAAATAATGATATAACTGCATGCTGACATAGGAAAAGGATATTTTGGTTTCTTTATTTAAATATATCAAAAGAAAATTTTTTAGTTTGCATTATTTCACATTTATATAAACAACAAAACTTAGAATTGATACACAAGTTTGCCTATAGGAATTAAAAAACAATACAAACAAAAACAAAATGAAATACAAGAATATATTTTTTAAAACTTGATTAAAGGCCTGGTGGGAATCAATTCTCTAGGCATTTCATACAATTAAAAAGTATCCACAATATTTACAGCTAATACACAATTTGAGACACAATAGAAACATTTTGAATACATTTTTGTTTTTTATACAAACATTTAACAGCATTAACTGTTGTTTTTGTTTTTTTAAATGAATGAAACAGCAGCACTTACCTAAATATTTAGAGTTGAATGGGGAAAGAAAACTTCTTATACGAATTACAAGAATTGCCAGATTTTTACATGAAAAAGGTTAAGTAATAAAGTTTACTTTGTAAACATAATTAATGCAAACATGGTACAAGAAAGTCATTGCTTGATGAGAAAAGTTTTTTTTTGGAACACATTCTTGGGTAGTCTATTGTGCGTTACATCCAAAGGTTTCACAAAAAGTCATCTCAGTGTATTTCTAAAATCATAGAGATTATACAGACTAATATCTAATGCTCTTACTCTCTCCTGCCTCAAAGTTAGGAAATAAATTGCTAACAATGAATATATCTTACAGTGCATTCTTTTCATCTAGAAATCCCAACATTTTACCCAAACACTAGTTTTAAAAAACTTTTCTTTTAGGTGCTTGTTAAAACAAAAACTGCCTTCTAGCCTTCAGGTTCCAGTATGCAAATAGAATGCCTTATTAGACATTCTATCAACTAAAAGGATATAAATGAAGTAATGCTTACAGCTATGTCCAAAGACTAGGATATGTAAATATCTGTACATTTAATCATAAAAAATGTTTAAAATAAAATAAGTTTCACTTTAAAAATTTATGGCCAAAGTTAAAAATCTTTTGCCTTTGAAAACTTCATTCTTTGTACTTCAGAAAATATTTGTTGGGAACATGTCGTAAAAAAAAAAAAAAACATATTTAAGATGCAAGTTGATCCTTATTTCTAGCCTTGTATAATTATATATATATATATATATATATATATATATATATATATATATATATATATATATATATATATAAGTTTTTACTACAATACAATTATATATTCATACAAATGGATTTATGATTTTCAAAAGGAAAAAAAATCAAATATAAATTTAGTGTTTCAAAATGTTCCATTAAATGAAATCCACTGTTGTATCAAAGCGCTTGAACAGTGTGCATGTTAAGTGATCCCAGAAACTTTCCTTAGGAAACTTGTGGAATTCACAGACTAAAGAAACTATTGCTCTATGTATAATGTAAAATGTTTAGTGTGTAAGCTGAGCAAAGTAATTTAAATGTAACAATTAACAGGTAACAAAAACTATGACTTTTATCATCAATGTTTAACCATTGTCAAATTTCAATGGAATAATCTAAGAAAAACAAGGGAAATGCTGTGAAAACAGCCAATAGAAATAATGGTCAGATATATTTTGTTTTTCATTTTAAATTTTAAACAATTTTGCACTTTTAAGAAATATGGTAATTCCTTTTGGAAAACACTTACGCAGAAAAAAAATCAAATCATTATTGTAACGAAGGAAATAAATTACCATCAAACTTCACTACTATATTGGAGTGATTTATGTTTTCTTTTTAAAAGAACATTTCACATCCCAGATCATCTTGACATAATGGCATGGATAGTAGGAAACTATAGCATATACATAATGTACCAGTGGCGAAAAAAACAATTTCTTCAACATATTAAGGAAACAGCTTGTTTATAAAACATGGTTCAGTTTTAAGTGGGTATTAAGACATTGAATGCTTTCCCACAGTAATTCACAGTATATGGGGTTCAATGTAATGAGTTACAAAAGCCATTTTCTTATCATTAACGACTATGTAAAAGTTTTGACTTGAAGGGTATCACAATGCACATCTTTAACAATTATTTTCAACATGAACATCTCACTCATTTAGCTACATATTCAACATGAACATCTCACACATTTAGCTACATTTTCAATATGAATAATTCCCACATTTTAAAGTAAAATGTTCATTTTGTTTTGTTTGTCTTCTTAGTAATCATTTTACTTAGTACACAATTGAAATGCCTACTCTCAATATTAAAAAAGAAAACATTTGTCTGCTATTAGTCCAATCAAATCTTTTATATTTGAAACAATATTTTCCAGACATAAATGTGTCAAGAAAAAAAAAAAAGTAAACATTTACTTTTGTGTACATGGTTAAAAACAATTGACAAGTGAAAACAATCTTAAGAGAGAGTAAAGCCTTGACCCACAAATAAAGAACAAAACATTTCAACTTACAACTTTACCACTTTTTCAAGCTATAAAAGCTGTATAAGCTTTATCAGTCTAGGATTATTAATATTCCTACATGATTTCCAAATGGCCAGTTGCTATTGAAAACTAACCCAATGAGATAATTATGCAACCAGACAGTGTAAACCAAAGAATTCATTTACTAGTACATCAGTCAAGCATCACACAGTCACAGAAATGAAAGTTATGTATACATACATATCAAGTAAACAGAGCTCCAGCTCACTCTATAGTAGAAAAATACATATTTTGCACAATGCTGTGTAGAAAGTAACATCTCACTAAATAGACTCATCGGAATTCTAAGAACTAACAAAACACTATGTGAGCACAGATGAAACTTAGGTAGAATTCTTTTCAAAAGACTTTTGTAAATTACTAGAAAGAAAAGTAATCCCTGATTTATTTAAAAAAAAAACAAAAAAAAAACTGTGCCATTAGATGTGTATGCAGTTAGAAAAGTACATCTCCATCTTAAAGAGTTCTCAGAATTCAGGCAATAACATAAGTTGTACAACAACATGGCGTTGTTAAGAAAAGGAGGAGGCTTGGTTATGTTGGGACACCAACTCTTGAAAACATGACTGGAAACAGCGTTTCAGCTCAGAGTAGGACACCACAAGCATGCTGTTTTCATCTCTGGAGACCAAGAGCACTTTCTCTGGAACACCAGCATCAAACTGGGGAGAACAAGATCATTGAAGGCTAGATTTGTTGGATGTTTTAGTTGGAGACCAAGAGTCTTGATCAACAATCATTGCTAGATTTCTTGGATGTTTTAGTTGGATGAAATAAAGAGCTTTCACTAAAAAAGTATTTCTGTAATAATAGAGACCCAAAAGAAAACGTTTCTTGTTTTTTTTTTGTTTTTTTAAAGTTAAAACAAATTGAGTATTTGTAAAAAATATTTTATAAGTTTGGTCTTTTAATTTAAATCTTAAAAGAAATGTTTTTGTAATTGAGAATCTTTACAAATTTCTGTTCAACCAGAGAATACTTAGTTTTCTTGAATGCGTGTGATGCTTGAACACTGAACTAGCTTGAAGTCCTAGAAATTAGAAGAGCTCTACAAAAGAATTTTATTGTCCTCTTTGAGATTGGCTTTGAATTCCCAAAAGCTATAAAACCTCAGAAGGCATGTACAACCAAAAAAAAGATGAATGACAAGGAAGGGTTGAACAGATTATCTTGTTTGATTTGATTTGATTTTGGGCACATCGGCACAATTTAGGCCATGTCGTGCCTGCAGTCCCTCAAAGGCCACTCTCCCTCCACACAAAAAGGGCTAACTTCCATACAGTCAAATCATTAAACAGATTATCTTGTGTTGTGATGAATGCCATGGAAGGGTTGAACAGATTGTCTTGTGTTGTGATGAATGACATGGAAGGGTAGAACAGATTATCTTGTGTTGCAGAACATGACTGAGTTGTCAAGTTGTGAACAAGAAAGTCATGATACCTATAAAACCTCTACTCCATTCTTTTAAGTATTATACATTACCATCAAAACTCAAAAGCTCTGAATTCTTAAACTTCACAAATGTTATCTTATCTTATATATTACAGATGTTGCTTCAAAAAAAGAACATAATTACGCCCTACACATTTCATGTGTAAAACTAGTCATGCATGTTAATCAATGACTTAAACTCCGCTGAGCCATTTGCTGATTCAGGCAAACTATTCCATTCTCTAATGACACAAGGAAAGAAGGAGCACTTATATGAATTTGTTCTTGCATATTGAATAAGAAATGTGCCTTTATCTTTGTGTCTTTCTGAGTATTTCATTAGCTTTTGTTTTTCTATTTATAAATATAAATATTGCTACTTTACTTTTTATTCTTCTATCCTGAAATGTCTTTAAGTCTAGTGATTTTACTAATGGTATTACTCTATTCAAATTGAAACATTTGTTTGTTATAAATCTCACTGCTCTAGTTTCTTTATGTTTTCTTGAGTTGAGGGATCCCAAACAGAGGATGCATATTCTATTATTGGCCTAACTAAAGTTAATATTTTAGTTTTATGTTCTTGTATGATTTGTAAAGATTTCTTTTAATAAACCCTAATTCTTTGTTTGATTTTTTAATAATTTCATAAATAAGGGGATTCCGCAATAACTTTTAGTCTGTGTGACTGGTTTACCAAGAATAAAGTAAAAAGTTTTTATTTGTTAAAGTTTTTTTTCACTCTTAATAACTGGCATTTTTTAGGTGGAAAGACATACTCCAATTTCATTCCCATTTCTCTCTTTTTTTTTTTTAAAATTTCAATATCTTCTGTTGTTTTTATTGTGCAATCGTCTGCAAACAATCTGACTTTTGTTCCTGTTAGCAAATAAAATAGATCTATAATGTTTTGATAGAAGTTAGGGTTAGGATAGCCAGCAAATGTAGACACTGTCTAGCCATTGCCTAGTACTTTGATACACTCCATCACAAGTTTAAATTATAACATAATAAGCTAAGCAATGGTTAAAAAAAAATGTGACTTTACTTTGTTCAGGCTCTGAATAACATGAGCCACATCTATCCAAGGCAAACCATTCTCATCCACTTGATGAAACAAATAGTCACGATACAGTTTCAACATGAACCTGTCTCCAGTCTCTGCCCAGGATGGTTCAGTTGTATACCTTGAAAAGTCAATAGTACAACAGCAGGACATGAAATTCAAAGATACAACTTTGCTAGGAATTAAAATTGATTATTGGATAAATAAAATGAGTTGAATTGAGTTTACAAATGATATTAGATAAATACATTGAGTTGAATGAGCTTATAAATGATGTTATTGGATGAAGTCATTAACTTTTGTTTCTTCTGTTGTAAAGGAAGATTGACTTGATATGTTTGTATTTATTTCTATTGCCAACAGTTCAGAGAGGTGTTCTGTGTCTAACACAAAGACTATCACTCAACTTTCCTCTACTGCTGCATCTAGAACTATATGACAACAAGTGCTATGAACCTCAACCCTGTCATGAGTAAAACAAAGTCCCCATCTCCCCCCACACTTTGTTTTAATGAGCAGTCCACAGCCACAGTATAATGTGGGCTATTTAGAAAAATGTACTAAACATTTATACCTAAGTATATTTTTATTAATCAAATATCTCCATGTTTCCTAGATACAAAAAAAAAATGCTTAATAATATAACTACCTACAAAATCATCCACACTCTAATGAGAAAAATAATTTAACAAAGCAAGAAAAATTCAAACTTACTCTGGCCTTTCATTAATTGATCCTAATTTGATCAAAATTCGAAACAATCTTCCATTTTCTATTTCCTAGGATGATAAAACAAGTCATTACTTGAAGTATACAAGAAGTCATTGCACACACAGTTGCCACTAGAAATTGGATAATCTTAGGTAAATTAATATGACTTTGAATAGTTGTCAGTTATTAGGTGACAAGTTCTCAATATTATTAGCTTACATAAGATCTGAATAAAGTGGTCGTCTCCTTTCCATTAGGACTAAAACAGAAAGATTTAAAAACTCCTTTATCCCACTTTCGGTCAGAGTGTTACAAGATCATCTGTCGTCATCAAGAAAGAAGTCAAATTCATAAAGCTGGTTGTGAATGTGTATGTGTTTCGTATGTGAATGTTGTTCGAATTTTTCAGCTATATTGTTATTGTACAGTAGTTACACTGAGGTTGTCAATTGTAGTCAAACTGAATTTCCATTTGATTGGATCAATAAAAATTATCTTATCTTATAAATGAAAATAAGTCTCACCATTATTAAAAAATTGTCAACGTTTTCAATACTATTAGCCAGTAGTTAATGAAGTTTTCTATGTAAATATTTACACCTATACTAGTCAAAGTACCAGTGTACTCAATAGTAATGGCATTAAAGTCATGATACCACTAAATGCTGAAATGCATTACATTTGTCTTAGCAACTAATGCAAAAAGTTCATCAACCTTTGCCAACTCATACTCCAGGACATCACTTCGTAATGTAACGGTATCCAATTGTGTAAAAAACCTGGCACCAATCATAGGCATCACATCATTCACACTGCGAACTCTGTTAGTATTCTGTAACAAATAACTGTCAAGAAAATGTGAACACAATTAGTAATTGGACAAGAAGCTGATGAAGAAAGAGTAATCAACTCTACACAAACAGCTGCCAACAAAACAAACAGGATATGTTTAGGCTTGAGAAAGTTTTTGACTAGAATTTCATTCAATGTTTAATTGTAAGCAATCTACTATTTTCACTATGGTTACAGAAGAAGATCATTTTTACAAGCACTCAAGCAATTTGTTTCTAGAAAAACATAACCAAGAATTTTTTTTAAAAGAAAAAACTAAAGGAGAAATTATGCACAGAGGCTAACTACATGGATTTTACTTCAATGCCTTTAAAAGCATTTTTTTTTTGGTCCAACTTTGCCCTTCATACTACAATAAGAGCAGAGGACTGATGGCAGTAATGTAAACACCCTCAATAAGAACAGGGGACTGATGGCAGTAATGTAAACACCCTCAATAAGAATAGGGGACTGATGGCAGTAATGAAAACACCCTCAATAAGAACAGGGCACTGATGGCAGTAATGTAAACACCCTCAATAAGAACAGGGGACTGATGGCAGTAATGTAAACACCCTTCATACTACAACAAGAGCAGGGGACTGATGGCAGTAATTAAAGATAAGGCAGTACTGAAGCCCCTCTCTTGCATCCACCAAACATAGGGGAAGAGAACTGTCACAAATTACAGAACATTGCTATGAAGAAATGGAATCCTTACCAAATTAAATTTTTCAGATCTGGAGAATAGTTTCGCTGAACACCTTCGATGGCTGTCTGGATGTTATCTCTTTGAACACACATCAGGTTGTTACAGGCCAAGGCTAGTATTATCTTTCCCAGTGCTGTCATGTCTTCTTGCTGTTGTAGAAGAGAGAATGGGTTAGGACAAATTCACACAACTTCATCATCAATACCATTGTAAAATCCTTCACCATGTATACATTCTTTCAAGCTAACTAGAAATTGTTATCAATAAATAAAACAAAACATCATTTAATTCAATAATCAGCAATACATTTTAAGGATTAGATTCTTTTTCTTCTACAGCTGTTAACCAAATAATTTCTTGCCAGTTAAGCTTCTAAAAAGACATCCTTCAAAGGTTTATATGACCAGGGATATGCTTCAAAATAACTCTATAACCAAACAATCACAAAAGTTATGTTTTGTACAAGTTATGTGTCCTACCTTATAAACATTGATGTTGACTGGTGAACTAGCTTCTGGTGTAATGATATCTAAAATACCAATACAGTTAATCCGTATTCTGTGAAGGTAATGAGTGTTAGCTGATAAGAAATTCTTAAAACAAACTAACACACCTAAGATAATTTTTTGTATTGTTAGTGTTAATAAAAAAAAATATTGCAAAAAGTTCTTTGATAGAAATTAAAATATTGATTACAAAGAAGAAAAAAAGGCATAATATATCTCTGCCATAGAGTAAAACAGATATTACAACAAAAGGTCTCAACTCTCACTATCTGATAGACAAAAAATATTGTGAAAGCTCATGTGCTTGAGTTATTTCATTTACGCAGACCACAGTTTGGAATCATTGCTTAGGTGTATACTTCTCTAGAACCAGTATATAAATAATTCTTCAAGCATCCTCTTACCTATATTTGCCTGTGACAATAATACGTGAAGGATCTAAAGATCTGGTAGCAAGATTGGCTGCATGGATAGCTCTCAGAGCTGAACTCAGCTGTACAATGTATGTCCATATTAGACTTTCTGGAAGAAAACTGCTGCGTCCAGTACTGGCATCTGAAGACAAAGAAAATACTTTTATTATGAGATGAAGGAAGAGAAAACAATTGGAACACTTGCCTAGATACATTAGTACTAAAACATCAGCAATGATTGCAATTAGAAAGGATTTGCTTTACTGTCATATAATATATGTAATGTAAGTTTTGCCCAAACATATTAAAATATTTAAATTCATTAAAAGTCATTAGTAGTACAAAAATTATTTCCAAATTTTAAATAAAGTCAGTTCCAAATTTAGAATAAAATGTTATTACTAAATTTCAATCACACCCACACACTGAGACCTATATATTAAATATAGAGTGTAAAATGCCAATCTAGAAAAGATTGTGCAGAAAATAAATGTTGTACCATGGATTTTGGTTAAATATTTTGTTTCCTAATCAAATTTAATTTTTTTTTAATGATTAGGAATGGGTCTAGATATTGTTTTCTCCAATCATTATCAAATGTTAAGAGTGTGCTGCATATTGTTTACAAGGGATAAGTTCAGGGAGTTGCAGCTTAAACCTACCTTGGAACTATTTGTACCAACTACATGAATCTTACTTTTGCCATGCTCGCCCCTTGCATAATGATGGTGATGCTGATGATGCTGATGACTGTAGCCATTCAGGTGTGGAGATGGGAAGTGCACAGACATAAGTGTTTCTGACCCTGGGTGGTAGTCATACACAAACACAATGGCTGTGCACATGCAAAAAGAGAAGAAAAAAAATTTTTAAATAAAAAAAGGACTTGAAAAAAAAAAGAAGGTGAACTGATCATACTATACCATAATAATAAGCTTAATAACAAAAATAACAGATGCCTTTATTATATTTCATTTAAAGTGTCACAGTTTATTATTTTTAGAGCATGGTGCTCATACAATTTAGTGCCTATCTATAAATCTAAGGGTTCAAAACCTAATTAGTGTCAATATTCAAGATAAGCATTTAAGGACCTTTAAAGTTCAACTTAACTTCTGGGTCTAAAAGTATTTTGACAAGTTTGGTGGTTGTGATGAGCAAATAACAACATTGGCAACAGAAACAGGAATTAATTTTTTTTTTATTCATAGACCTACCAGCCTTAAAGGCAACTTTGGCCCCTTATGGAAAGTGGATCAATATATATGACCATTGCAATTACAAACCAGAAGGCAAGTAAAGTGAGAAATATAAGTCTTAAATGATCACTGAAATCTGGACATTAAATGTATCCAGCTATAGAGATCTCATACATTCTACTGGATGTTGTAACCCCAAAAAAATTATTCAAATTGAATTTATCAGATTCTTACTTTTACCATTTGTCAGTTGATATATTTTTGCTATAAAGATGATGGATCATTAAATTTTAATGTAATTTAAGACTTATAAGGTTTACCTTTTGAAATATGTACTTTCAAGTGACATAGTTGAATGTAGATTTGTTCTAATGCATTTTCTAGCAACTGTTACTAACTATATTGTTAATAAGGTAATCATCCTACCCAGGGAATAACACTTACAATTATCATTAAAATTTTTGGTGGTGAAGACTTCTTTAAGTGACACAACATTTGGGTGATACAGTTTCTTCCAACTCTCAATGATGGTGTTCACTTTTGTATTAGCCAGACGAAAACCTGAATCATAAAAACAAAACACT
Source organism: Biomphalaria pfeifferi (assembly GCA_030265305.1). Taxonomy (NCBI): domain Eukaryota; kingdom Metazoa; phylum Mollusca; class Gastropoda; family Planorbidae; genus Biomphalaria; species Biomphalaria pfeifferi. The sequence continues at coordinate 2,023,364 of JASAOG010000041.1, read as the reverse complement.
CAAATCTTGATAAATCAAAAGTTGCATCACAAAACAATACACTATCAAATCTTGATAAATCAAAAGTTGCATCACAAAACAATAAACTCTCAAATCTTGATAAATCTACATTCAACGATTGAATGAATGCCTCAAAAATATACCAGTACTTGCTACTTTGAATAGTTTCAAATATTTACCATGTATCCTCCTGAGGCAGTAGTACAATCCATCTTTAGTGCATACAGCCTTATAGGTGGTTGATGGTAAGTTACCCAAGGAAGGCTTTGGAGCACCTGTTCTTTCCAGTGGACACAAGTTGACATACTTGTCTAACTCAGTTGGCAGTTCAACTGAAACAGGAGAAAACGTAATACTGTATATGCATTAAGATCAAATAAGATGACTGTTTGTGAAAGGTAGAAGACCAACATTTTGTCATGTAAAAAGCAAAACTGGGTTTTGAGGAGTCCAGTGGATCCATTAAAAAATTGGCTTGAATGAACTTTGCAAGTGAAAGCATGTGTCTTGGGAAGAAACCATGAAAAAGAACCCTACAACAAAGAAATGATAAACTTCAAAAAGCTTGGCAATAAAAGAAGTTGTAAAACCAGTCAGCCCTAGGACGCACAGACAGACCAATAAATGTGTCCAATAACCAAAGAAAACAAACTATAATATAATTCCTAACAGGACAAACTTCAAATTTACATCAAAACAGATTTAATTTCAGTATGGACTATGTTCCCAAATGCAACTAATCATTCCTTTTCGTACAGACACTATTGTGGCACAGACTGCACAAGAGCCTACTGCCCAACAAAAAAAAAATTAAAAATAGACAGTTCATGAATTAACAATACTAAAACAAACATATCAATAACCATGTGAAGAAATAGTGTTAGAATATAAGACATTTTAAACCTTTGATAATGTTAAGAGAAATAACTAAGATGAATACACTTCTGTATTAATAGGGACAGAAATAATTAACTCGTAAACCAAAAATAATTTTTCACTATATACTTCAATTTTTAGAAACTTTATTCAACCAATGTTTATACTATCCCTAGTATTTCTCACTGGAAGATTAGGATTTACATTTATATCATTTCAAAAAACTATATTCAAAAGATTATATATGGGTTTGACTGACCTGATGTAGCACAAGATGGGTCAACTTGCATCATAGTTAATACATGTCGATTTAGGATATCCTGAATAGAAAACAAAACAAAACTATCAAACCTATGGTAATTATGATTTAAAATATCCTGAATAAAAAACAAAACTATCAAACCAATGGTAATTATAACTTCAGTTGGTGAAGAATATTTAAATGTTTTGAGAATATCAAATCTAAATTACCAATTTCAGCTCATCTGGTGCAAAGTACTGTACAACAGGTGACTTCATCTTGAGGTGCACTATATGAGAGGGCATACCAGGATAGGCACAGAAGGACGGCAAGGTCTGTAATAAAAAAAACAACTTCAGGATATTAAATAAAGAAAATTAAGTATAGATTTTTAAAAAATAAAACTTCTATATTATACAGTTTAGATGAATAGTATTCTATTATTTTTTAACTACTTTAATGAAAAACAAAAAAATATATATATTTGGAACATCTATCACTGATATATTCTTAAAACAGTTGTAAAAAAAATAATTAAAAAGCATTAGCAACAAAGAAAGAATAATATTCAAAGATAAAGAAATCTCCAGTAAAACATTGGATCAATAATTTCAAACTCATTTTTTCCTCTGAACAAACACATCCATCCATCCAGGTGCACTACACATTGAGGACTCTGGTTTGCTTCAGCACATTGTTCCATTAAGATCTCTCTTGAGATGTCTAAACTCTAATTTGTTGTAGATATGCCTTTACATCGACAATCCATACAATTCATTGTATTCCTGGTCTGCCTTTTGGTTTTTGCAGGTATACAATTTTAGTTCTCCTGTTTTCTGACATTCTTTCAAGGTGACCTGCCCAGCAAAGTCTGATCTTTTTTTTATTTCCATCACTATATATGGAAATACAATACAATTGTTTATATCTCATGGTAAGAGTGTGTCCACCACCTAGTTTCATCTTATATAGCAACAGAGATAGTATTTTCCATTCCCAAGTATTTAGCCATTTGCTGATGTTTTTGTCAGTGTCCAGGTCTCACTTGCAAACATGGCTACTGGTATTATGGATTTGTATATCATTCCTTAATGGGCATGGTGGCTGAGCGGTAAAGTACTTGGCTTCCAAACCAGGGGTCCCAGGTTCGTTCGAATCTTGGTGAAGACTGAGATTTTTAATTTCGGGATCTTTGGGCATCTCTGAGTCAACCCAGCTCTAAAAGGTACCTGACATTAGTTGAGGAAAAGTAAAAGGTGGTTGGTCGTAGTGCTGGCCACATGAAACCCTCATTAGATGTAAGTCACAGAAACAGATGACCTTTACATCATCTGCCCTATAGACCACAAGGTCTGAAAGGGGAACTTTATTACTTGAATATTATTCCTTGATATTGTTTTGCTCTTAAGTAAATGGTGAAAGCTAAAGAATGCTCTGTTACCTCCTGCTATTCGATCCTTTATTTCTGTAAGTAGGTCATTTTTTGGAATTTATTGTACTTTTGTCAATCCTAGATATTTGAAAGTTTGAACATTCTCAAATTTGTGGTCATGAATGTTAATATTTTGTTCCTCTGACTGTCTCATCATTGTGATATACTTGGTTTTACTGTGATTGACCTTACGTCCTGCTGGTAGGGATGCTTCTGTCAGTTGTGTGAAAACTAGCAATGTCAGAGATATCTTTAACCAATAAGGCAATGTCTTTAGCATAAGCAAGGTATTGTAGAGGTTTGGCTGTATATTGTTTGAGCACATTTGTGCCAGTTAAAAATTATGTTTGATTTGATGCTAGAAATAGTATCAGTGAACTCAAAACAAAACAAAAAGCTAGAAAAAAAATGAATCAACTCACCAGCTGAGGACCTTCATTTTGTGGTTTAAAATCCTCAGCATTATAAAAATAAGTGGTTCCTCCTACACTCTCCTGTCAGAAGAGAAAGAAATGTTGTAAGTGTTATCCATGACTGGAAAGAAATAAACTACTACCAGGTGAATTAGTGAGCTAATACCTGCACCAGACTAGATGAAGCAGACTTGTGGGGAATGGTAGCCTGCCTGAGTTGGGTGACTGGAGAATTAAGGCGCCGAGAAGCCAGTGGAGATCCCGAAGGTGAGATGCCTGGACTGTGAATAGGACTGATGTTGGAGGTGTACACGAGACCTAAAGACAAAGAGAATCCACATTGACATAGAACCTATATTTTATAATTTATATACATATATTAGTGGTACACCAGGTAGCACTTTTTGGTATCTAGCCCAAGCCAGATTCCATCCCTACAAAAAATCTCGGGTTACTGAATATTTTGCAAAACTTTTAAATAATATATATCTATGTTAAATATCTTTTCCCCTTATTGTTTTCAACTCTCTCATTGATTCATGACTTGAAGTGGATCAGCAATTGGGAACAGATACCACAGAAAATCTTGTGTCAAATATGACATTGTGTGTGTACGAAGCCCCCAGTTGTAAAGGGCAGGTGTGGGTTGGTCTTTGTAGAATATATAAATGTATATTTAACTAATGTAAAGCTTTCAAAGGTTAAGTGGAATTTGGGTTGTATAGTGGGTAGATATATTCATCTTCATATATTTTAAAGCACAATATTTTATTTAAATTGATATATTTATAACATTATAAATGCAGCCCAAATTTGGAAAAATATCCTTGTCTTCCTTAGTAATTAATCCCTCCTCTTTCTGAATCGACTCTTGTATCTTCTAGTCAACTGTGCTGTCAGTACTAGCCGCAAGGTTGTTGGTTGTATTAAGATTTCAGTTAACAAAGTTCAGTTCTTTGTTTAATGTGTAGATATTGATGAATATATACGATATGCAAACCAATTTTATCAAATGTCAATGAACAAAGCCATGGAAAATATGTGACCACTGAGCTGTTGTTTTTCATTAACTGTTACTGCCCAACTTTTGTTTATACTGTCACCAATTAGATGTAACATAATTTTAATCTATCAAATAATGAAAAACATTCATTAATAATTCAAAGCTCCTGATAATGCATTTTAAGTTCAGGCAAAGCTTCATATTCGACAGAGTTGGATATATTAAAACCATGGCAACATACAAGAAACATTTTTTTGTTCAATTAATCTGAACTTAAATATCTAATTTTCCATTCTAAATAAAACTTCCCTACTTATCAAAAGTAAAAATCTATTTCAGATTGCATATACAGAGTTCAAAGAATATGTCAGCAAGTGAAAGTGGCAGTGTTCAGATGAAGGACACAAACAATGACATCTTACCATTGGTTGAGCTTGTGCTGGCTGCTGTGGCCACTGACCCAGCCACAAAAAGTGGTGTAATAAAACTTGGATTATTGGATGTTGTGGCAGTGGAGCTCTGCACAGGTGGGCCAAATATTGGCCCCATGCTGGAAGTCTTTGGTGTTGTTGGCCCATTCTGCATGGCATACATTGATGTGTGATTGCTCCCTAAACTGGTCTGGCTGCCAGAGCTGGAAACAAAAGGCCATGTTGGGGCACTGGGGTTTTGGCCAAATATTGAAGCATAGGAAGTGAAAGATGATGTGCTGGAACTGTGAGGAAGCCCAGGTGACTTTGGTTCGAAGTCATTGGCTATAGTCTGGAGTAATAGAAATAAAATTGATAATATGTGAGTAAAATTGATAAGAGCATAATGTCATAACCAACATCCTATATTTAAGTGACTTAAATTAATAGTTGGATTAACACCTTTCCAAAACCATATAGTAAGTACTTATGGTATGCAGTTTATTAACAAGAGAGAAGAGAGACAAGGTAAAAGGCATTTCTCAAAAAGTTTAAGAAATCAAACAGAAAATATATTAAGTAAAAAATTTTAAAATACTTCGAAATTACAATCCTAACAAAATATTTCTAGCATATTTCAGCTCTCTGAATCTATTGTATTACATAAGATAAGATAGATCTTGGGGAACTCTGGAGACTTTAATACTTACTTTATTGTGTAGTGGGCCTACTGCGAGATTCAATGCAGCAAAATCATCTGGCATTTGGTCCATTGCAGATGTTGACGCATACTGCTTACCTGAAATTGGATGGGGTGCCCCCATACTGCTCCTCGGACGGGCAGGTACTCCTACCCTCTAGGAAAAAGATGGCTCATTTTAGTTTTACCTATGCTTTCCTTTATTTCCAATAGAAAAGAGTTATGTTCTTCATTTGTACAGGTTTAAGGTCAAGCAGTTAGAATGATCATATAGTTGATCTACTCAGTAGTAAAATACAAACAGAAAAAAAAGTGAAACTATCATTTTTTTTTTAAGTGTGAGTTGTTTTTTTAGTTTGTAGGATAGCTGTCATGGCAAACTTAAAGATGTTCAATTTGTAATCATTAATTTGTAATAATAAGTGCTGAAACTTTCAGAGCATAATTGTATTAAACTTAAACATTAGATTTAGTATCATGGATAATAGACTCACAAACTACAAATAACAATAAATTTAGTTGCTTTGATTTACAGTACTGAAAAATCCACATAAAGTGACATATAATTAATACAATTTTAACAAAACTGACCTACCATATTTTGTAATTTTCATGTCAATTGTTAAAACTGAGTCCTAGCTAGAAAATGTTCACTTACAATAGAATGATACTGTAATTTTTTTTAGAAGAAGAGAAAAAAGGCCATGAATTATTGAATCCATTACATTGGTGAATAGATATGCCAGGATGTTAGACTTTAGACTCATGGCAACTTCTCAAGATCAAAGATAAATTCAAATTTGATAAAATAATACATGCAAATTTATTTTTTTTCATTTTAAACAAAAGATTTCATAATAATTTGTTTAAATTTCTTTTTAAAGGTCTATAGATCTAATTAAAACTTACAAATGGTGGAAAGTCTTGAATTCCCATTGCATTGAATGTGGCACTAAAATACTGATCACCATTAGAGCCCATCTGATCTCTTGTTAGGCCTGTAGGTAAAGTCGCTGGTTTTTTATTTTTTTTTTATTACTTTAAATAGGTTATTTAATGCTGGTATCCTTTAAAATGACTTAATATTGTACATGTTGACAATTTTTGAACAATTTATCAAAGGCACAATTTAATAAGGATCTAAAATATTTAGCAGACGACTAAGTAAAAAAATAACTTTTGTAATGAGTATTGTCAGCGTTACAAAGTGGAACTTAAAAAAAAACACAAATTTAACTATTAAAATTTAATCTATGGCTCTTTTGTTAAATTCCTAAGTTCACTGAGCAAAAAAAAAGACCATATCTATATATATAATTCTCTTCGTGGCCTAACTATGCGGGACATCACAAAAAAGTGATAGAAATATAACTCTTTTATTTCTGCAAGTTGGACTAGAGTTACCCCACGTAGTTTCGCGAGGCTCAGAAAAAAAAAAGAGGGGGGGGGGGGGGGGGGGAAAGAACAAATAATCTTTCTCTTAATACATTCTATATTTGACTAGCTTTAAGTGTGTATTTTTTACACACGTCAATATCTGGTATCATTAAAATAGTTGCATGTTTTTTCTGTAGCTTAGTTTTGATTTTGCCCTTTCATATCCTAACCATAGCCACAGCTTCACATATATTTCATCGAGTCGACAGGCCTTTCAATGTAGTCGAAACTCCTGCATCAGGTTATTGTTTATTTTTATCAGTCGTATGTTTCTGGAAAAATGTCATTGACGAAACTGTTGCTCTCAAACTTCACAAGATGGCTGTGAGCTTTGTTTGCGAACATTGGGATAACTATGGCGACACCCTGTCTGTTGTTCTTACTCACGGAAGCACAGTCATACACTCGACAATACGCTGCCTACATGAATACTTCCGGTGAATAGCGGCCTATGCTACGCCACAGGTCGACTATGCCAGTTGTTCTTGTTCTTCTAAAGAGCATTATATGTAAAATTAAAAAAATTAATCAAGTGTACAAAACCTGATTGCTTACATTTAAAATAAAACTTGTACAACTTATGTTTTACAGGACATTGTTGGAATTTTGTTTAAACCACTAAGGGTAACTTAGTTTTAATGAACAGAAGGTGTAAGATCCTCACAACATTTTGTTGATGCCCACATAAAGCAGACATTAGATTAGGGTGCTGTTTCCTAGCCCAATGTCAAATCTGCTAAAGTCAATGCCTAGGCATTTAATGGTTTAGGGACAATTGAAAAAATTGGTTGTGTAGATTGTCTAGCTTTTAGAAGAGTATGAAATTCAGTTCTAGTACTTTTGTTCCAGCAAAGCTTTAACTAAAGCTAGTATGAAACATTGACTTGTACCAGATCTAGCCATTAATCTCTTCAACTGAATATTTCATTCAATCTTACAATAGTTCTTTGTCTATTTTGGGATACCTCTGTATTATTCTTTTTAATGATACATTTTAAAAACACAAAATCTATATCTTGAATTAAACAGTGACGATTTTAGCATTATAATGCTTACGATTTAGGAACTTTTTGAAAAATTGAGCTTGCTGCAAGGCCAAGTGATATGCATTTCAAATTGTTATAAAATCAAACCCAACCCGCTCCCATTATCCCCCCCCACCCCTTGGGCTAGGGCATTATAATTTTCATATTCTAAAGAACATTCTAAACATGTATACAACAATGAAAAGTATGTTATTAAAATCTATTTAGAAAGAAAAATTGTGTCCTAATGTGAATACAAAATGATGGGTGATATAAATAATAACTGTCACGCTCCAGTGTGTAAACTAAGGGAGATTGGACTGATCACAAGTGTGTATAATCTCATGCTGGCAGGGCACAGTTGACTGACCAGTGGAAGGTCAACTGTATATAATATCAGGTCACACCACAAAAGCACAGGGGAAAAAAATGCAGGACAAATGACAGATTCTCCCAGAAAAGAAGTTATGTATTTGCATATGCACAAATGTAGATCACTGTAAAAGTTGATAGAGAGTACAAAATGAATTTTCTTGATACATTGATATTTCAGAAGGCTGGAGTTGCTAACCATGAGAGTTGGAGAAGAAACTTAGTTGATAACTAGATTATATACGGTTGGTTAGTCTTTGATCCAAGCATTCACTAACAGATGTTTGTGCCACATAATTGATGTTAGAGGGCCAAACAAAATTTCTAATAATAGTTTGTGCAAACACTGATAGAGCAGGAAATAAAAAAACGCTATTGTGGTCTGACTGGGCATACATTTTGAAAAACAACAGAAAATATTGCAAGATAGGCCCTGGACTGGAACCCACAGGGGAAGAGAAATTCAAGAAGACCAAATTAAACATCTTATATAATACAGACGTTACTTCAAAAAAGAAGATGATTACGTCCTACGCGTCATGCATTTAGTCATGCATATTAACCAATGACTTAAATTCTGCCAAGTCACTGGTTTTTCTGGCTAGCTCAGGCAACCCATTCCATGCTCTAATAGCACTAGGGAAGAAGGAGTATTTGTACAAATTTGTCCTAGCATATGGGACGAGGAATGTGCCTTTATTTTTGTGTCTTTCAGAGTATTTTATTAAATTTTGTTTTTGTATTTGAAGATTATGGTTCAGTGTTTTATGTATAATTGCTACTTTACTTTTGAGTCTTCTGTCCTGAAGGCTTTCTAAATTTAGTGATTTTACTAATGGTGTTACCCTAGTCAAATGTGAATATTTGTTTGTTATGAATCTCACATGGAGAAGATTGGTAGACCAAGAAGCAAAGGAGGCAGACATAGACCCAACTGAGGGCTCTGATGGTGAAGTGTTGTTGCAGCCCTATGCTAAACTAGGAGTCAAAAGGACTCATTTTAAGTCTTTGATCATCATTATTATTGTTCTGGTATCTACACTTTCTATTTGTTTCATGCTTGAGTTTGAAGAAATGCAACTCAAGAAAATGACATCTAAAACTGTGTCACATCATTGTGTCTTAGTAGTGATGAACTTTATCAATGGCACCTCAGAATATGCATATATATACATGTCAGATGATTGTGGAGAAAATATAACACTGCTGGCCCTTCAAACACAATCACGACACTAACATTTCTCTAGTACAAATAACGTTCTACTCTTGTACTAAATTTAAGCGAACTAAGAGAAAGGCTCTAGCTTTCAGTTTTCAAATAGCCTCTTCATGTTGTGTATTTAACTCTTTCAGTGTAACTTTCTGATGAGTGCAGAGTATCTTTGAACTGTACTGAATCTCAGCTTCATAAGAAAACTTATTTTCATCAACACTTTGTTTTATTTATTACTTTTTTGTAGCCAATTCATGTTCTTTTCAAGTAAAATATAAATGTTAGATTATGTAATGAAATAAAAGTTATGTCAATTTTAGTAACTCTAACCCCTTACACATCCATGCTCATTCTAGATAAGTCAATTTTTCTCTATCAAAACAAAACACACTGAAAAAATGAATCCAATATAAGTAACTTATCTAAATTGAAATAATTTACAAATATTTTACATTAATAAAACAAAACTAGAAACCCAAGTCTTGAATTCTATTGAGGTTTGGATGATGAGCTTACAAATGATTAATTATTATTAATAATTTAATGTGTTACGAAATCCAGTAACTTTTAAACTAGAATTAATAACACAGTAAGGCAACTTTTTTTTTTAGGCTGTAACTTTTTTATATTTTTATTTTCATCTGATCTATTAGTCATATTTTATCTAAAGTATGTTGTATTTTTTATCATACTGATATTAAAATGAAAATATAAGCACCAGTGGAACTAATTGGGATTTGAAGACTGTTTTACGTTCTTGTTGCTTTTTTTTTTTTTAAAGAAGATCTTTACTTTCTCTCAAATATTTCTTTATAAAGATGAGGTTAATTACACTTTCATGAGCATATATACTAAGCTGTAATTGTAAAAATTACATAAAAATCTATAATTAAAGAGCCTTGTCTGACTGATTCACTTGGGATGGGCGAAAAAAATTTAACCTGTTATTACTTACCTAGTGCTTAAAACAACTAAACACCTTTCCTGATCAAAACAGAAGTGGTTAAGATTCCAGAAAACAATTTTTTTTATTCACAGTTTCGTTCCAGTATCTTTTTATGATGCCAAAATTTTAATGTTCAATAGCAAAAACAATTCTGCTTCCTTTTCGCTCCAATTTTTTTTTTTTAATTTTAAACACTTTCTCTTTTAATTTTTAACCATGTAGATCTTTACTTTAGAAAACAGTTGAAATAAACAAAAAGCAATTAATAAAGCTTATTTGATATTTTCTTTTTTTTCCGAAGTTTGAAGTCTTTAGTATTTCTAAAGCATCAATTTTATTATAACTAGATTGTACTTAGATTGAAATACAGGGTGGTCTCTAGAAAAGCGGAAAATTTGTCAAACGGCTATTTATTTTTACAAAGGATAACTTTTAACAATTTGTTCACATCGACTATTCTGAAGCTCTGTAAATCAAGCTCCAAGTCAGTAAACCATGACATTTAAAGTCTGGAATTTTGGAACTTGTTATTCATGATCTTATCTGTCCCTCAAATTTTCTGCTTTCTAGTGACCACCCTGTGTATTAAAGATATAAAACTAATAATTAATAAACTAATTCTCAGAATGAATATTAGGGCCTAATAATCTTTTTTTTAAGTATTTTTTTTTATTTACTTTGTTGGGGGGAGGGAGAATTATTTTTTCCTTCAAAAATGTGAAATTTCACCCAGTTATTCCTTAACATATGCCTACACAAGGGGTATTATCACATTAGTATCTAGAAATAGAATTTTTAAATATTTGAATTATAATTAAGTTAATTTTAACACTTGAATCACAACTCTTGCAGTTTTTATCATTTTGGGTTTAGCTGGGGTTGAGAAACATAGTCCTTGAAGGACTATTGAGCACGACATGGCCTAAAATTGTTTTACATATTTGGGTTGTTCCTTCAGAATTTAACATTATTACATCCTAGGCAAAACCTTCTGTAGGACGGTGGGTAAGCTTTAAAGCTGGGACTATCGAAATGACAGTCCAAAGGGTCTAACACTATGTGTCAAGTAAACATAACTGGAGGGAGAGAAAAAAGATACTAGACTAAACAGGCCACAAGGAGTTGTGTGCACACTGGATAAAGTATGTTAGGGAAGTGCCTAAATGCAGGCTGTTTCACTGGAAGTGAAGAAAAAAAAGAGGGGGGTTCTGATCAGAATACTATGCCATGGAAGTGTGGTACAAAGCGCAGAATGCAATTTAAGAAAGGGGATTACTGACATTTTATTTTAATTTGAAAAAAAAAAAGGGGGTTGAATACCGGGTAAAAATAAACAATTATAATTACCCTAGGAAAAATTGACAGGCTTAGTCGTGTTTAATGCTGGTTACATATATTTTAATATTTTGTTTTAAATTTTCAATGAGAATGGCCTACAGACTATTTTTTTTAAATATATCTGTAGAAAGATCTATTGATGACATTATATTAATAGCCATCATTTCTGTCTTATTTCTTAGATATATAAAAAAAAAATATAGTATGACAAAGATTATTACCTTCTGTGGATTGAACTGTTCCAGTCCCATTTCTAAAAGTACTTGAACTGCTGGAATTAATATTCTGTTGCATTTTATCAGCAACAATATCAACACTGAAGACAATGTGTAATGGACTTAACAATATTAATCTTTTACAATTCTTGTTTGTTTGGTTGTTGTTTTTTTAATTTATGGTTGATTTCTATTCTAGAAAGATTCTATTTATCTAGGTTTCAGTTAAATAAATAGATCTATGATAATATTTTGTGTCTTATTTGTGAAATCTTGGAAAATAAACTTCAAGTCTTGTAGAATATAAACAAAAAGATAATTTTAAAAGGCTACATGGTCATAGTCAGTATGTTTCAAATACATTTGAATTTTAAAAGTCTTTTCCAGATAACGAATACACCTAAGACATGAGATTGCAGTCTAAAATTCTAATCATTTTATTCCAACAATTCTGTAATAATGAGAATGTGTATATTTTATCAATTAAACGGTAAAACCAAATGTAGGTTACGCTATCTGCTATCACTGTGTGAGCCTTCTAGATCTACCATTGTAGAGCAAGTAGTGTAGTTGTACACGAAATCATACGTTTCCATAGCAAATCCAAAGAAAATATGTTCATGAGGCTGATCAAATCTTTGTTTTCAAAGCTGTAATTTATAACATTGCCAACTGTGCACAAACCTAAAACACCGTTGTTGATTTATAAAGGTTACGAGGGGCAGTCTAATCGCTTAGTAACTGTTCGTTGCACTACTCTAAGTCTAAGCGTTGTGTGTAGTTGTAGATCATATTAATTATCTCTTTTCTCGCTTTACGCCGTGTTAAATGCATACCAAGAGAAGCTGGAATAGTCATAGAGGTCTGGATAGTTACTTTAGATCTCGAAACAAATGAGTCGCTAGATCTGGATAATTTTCTTGTAGAATGAAGGCCTACTTGTAGTCTAGTTTTACCGTTGTAGATCTGAGTCTAACCTAACTCACAACTGTAAAAGTGTAACTTGTATTAGTGACTTAGTCAAAGTAATTACAATTGAATAACTACTCTACTAACATGGGGAGCATACTGAGTTTATTAGTTTTTTTCAAAAAGCCATACAATTTTAAAGATTCGATAGCTCAAGTATTTGTAAATATAGCAGGTAATTCCAATGATTCAATAAAAAAAATCTGTCCAGATGGTGGGGTAGAAATAAAAACAAACACGGAATCCCATTTTCTGTTTTGAACAAGTCCTCTGCTACACAAATCTAAACGAGGTCACTGCGCATGTCTTTGCAAAAAGGTATGATGGGATCTGTTAGGTCGAAACTATACCATGTTTGCTTATTTAGCAGATTTATTTTATTCGTTTAACTTAGATATGCAATATGCTGCTATTGGATCTATTATTATCATAAAACTTTTGCAACCGAATAACAGTTTTAGAAAAATCAACATTGAAACAATGGGTTGAACATTTACTATTAAGCTAATAATGTAACCAGGATGGTACATCTAATCTGGCGGTGTTTACATCACGTGACATGCGACCTAATTTTCACGGACTAGTCCACTCAAAGGGTCAAAAAAGGTCAATCTGAGGGTAAATGAATCCAAGCATAAAAACGACAATAGTATCAATTATATATATATAACAATATATATAGCCTATACACACACACATATACAACTTTTTATTTTTTAAAGAGTAGAAGTAAATAAAGACGCTCATTTTTTTTACACTGTAAATAATATGGGTACTACAAGGTTTAGGAAGATATTAAACGTTATTTAATCATGTTCCATGATTAAATCAGTATTACTATTTATATGAAACAGTATTTTCCAGACTTTTTACGGAACACTTTCAACCATTCCTGTTTCGAGTTTATGTTTCAGATATTTTTTATTTAAAAGAAAGACCGATCTCTATCTATCTAGCGCCATTAAAAGATTAACATAACATAATACATAATGATAATAAAACTTAAGCAAACATCCTAAACAAATACTTTGCATCAGCATTCTCGGCACCAGGAGACAAAGACATATTACTGAATTTGAGCCAAGTAGACAACATAGAAGATATAGTAGTACAAGAAAATGGAATTCAAAAACTATTAGCCAACACCAAACCAAATAAAGCGTCTGGACCTGATGGTATTCCAGCTAGATTACTCAAAGAACTAAGCAATGAGCTAGCCCCAGTGTTCAAAATACTCTTTCAGGCTTCACTTAACCAGGGCAGAGTACCAAAGTACTGGAAAGAAGCTAATGTCACCCCCCTATTTAAAAAAGGAGAAAAATCTGACCCAGGGAACTACTGACCAGTATCACTTACCAGCATCACATGTAAAATCCTAGAACACATAATATGTAGCAACATCATAAACCACTTAGACAAACAAAATGTCTTCACACCATACCAACATGGCTTTAGGAAATATAGATCATGTGAAACACAACTAATAGGACTAATTGATGATTTTTCTAAAGGTTTAGATAATAGTGAACAAATAGATGCTATCTTACCAGATTTTTCTAAGGCTTTTGACAAAGTTCACCACCATAGTTTGCTTAAAAAATTAAAATATTTTGGCATTAATGGTCCACTGCATCAGTGGATTAAAGATTTTCTGATAGGGAGAGAACAAACTGTAATAATAAATGGCTCTAAATCAACACCGATAACAGTAAACTCAGGTGTACCTCAAGGAACAGTCTTGGGTCCACTACTATTTTTAATTTACAGAAATGATTTACCAAATTGCATTACTTCAGGAACAAAAGTCAGATTATTTGCAGACGATTGCATAATATATAGAACAATAAAAACAACACAAGACACAGATATTTTACAAAGAGAATTAGATGAATTACAGAAATGGGAATCAAATTGGAGCATGTCTTTCCACCCAGAAAAATGTCAGTTGTTAAGAGTAACAAAAAAACTAAAACAAATTAATTCCACTTATTTTATTCAAGGCAAACCAGTAACACAAACTAAAAACGCAAAATACCTAGGTGTTATAATAAATGAAAAACTGTCATGGAATCCACATATTGATGAAACTATTTAAAAAAATCAAACAAAGCATTAGGATTTATTAAAAGAAATTTCTATAAATCAAATAAGAACATAAAACTAAAATGTTATTTAACCTTGGTTAGGCCAATAATAGAATATGCATCCTCCGTTTGGGACCCCTCAACTCAAGAAAACATTAAGAAACTGGAACAAACACAAAATAGAGCAGTGAGATTCATAACAAATGAATAATCACATTTGACTAGAGTAACACCATTAGTAAAATCACTAAATTTAGAAAGCCTTCAGGACAGAAGACTCAAAAGTAAAGTAGCAATTATACATAAAACACTGAACCATAATCTTCAAATACAAAAACAAAATTTAATAAAATACTCTGAAAGACACAAATATAAAGGCACATTCCTCGTCCCATATGCTAGGACAAATTTGTACAAATACTCCTTCTTCCCTAGTGCTATTAGAGCATGGAATGGGTTGCCTGAGCTAGCCAGGAAAACCAGTGACCTCGCAGAATTTAAGTCATTGGTTATTATGCATGACTAAATGCATGACGCGTAGGACGTAATTATCTTCTTTTTTTGAAGTAACGTCAGTATTATATAAGATAAGATAGTTGTTACACTTTCCATCATGTCCCAAGCATACACGACACAGTTCTTCAAAGCATTGAATAAATACTAGCCTGAGATTATGTCCTAGATTATTAAGTATATTTTCGTTTACATGGAACTTTTATAATGAGACAGTTTCAATAATTTATGTAGGTATTCTTTTTAATATATTTGAATTTGTATATGTATATACTTTGAGCATACCAGATTTCTGTAGGAGTCCCTTCTTGGCCGCATAAAACATTCCTATGGGCCGCGGGCTATAATTCGCCCACCCTTGCTCTATAAAGATCAACTCAGGTGCCATTTGGCCCTTACTGGCATAAAGGAAAGTAGCTGACAGATGCTGGCCCCTGAAAGAGACAGTTGGAGAGATTTCACAAAGGTATCGAGTACATTTGATACCCATTGAGAAGACAGGCGCAGAAGACGAAAAGAAAACTAACATAGTCCGCCGGCGAACAACAGCTTTGTCTGCACGAGATGCGGAAAAATATGCAGGTCGCAAATGAGTTTGCTTAGTCATGTGAAAACACTGCACTCATCCTTAATCTTCGGAATCGAAGACATTGCCATTATTATTATGTGGAGACAATTGTGAAATGTGATGCGCTATATATATATATGCGCTTAAACTGACCGAGAGAGAAAGGCCGTTCTCTACGTTCATTCTGTGTGTGTGTTGGGTGGTGTGTGAGTAGTGTACAGGGCCGCCGCAAGGGTTGTGACCGCCTATGTGCGAAATTTTAATATGCCGCCCCCTTTTTTTATTCTAGATAAAAAATTATTAAGATTGAGCTAGACATTGTACTAAAAGCGTCCTCTGATTTAAATCCATTTTTGTACCATTCCTTTTATATTCGCACCGTTGACGTATCTTAGATGTTTTATTTCCAATTTCAACTTAACAGTTTTTTTTTCTTCTATGGTGTCACAAAGTCCATCTCCAGTTGCCTGAGTAATTGGGCGAAACCCCAGAAAATTTTCATGTATTTCAACATAATATTATAAGTGACTTGAAATACAAAAGCCATTGATAGTGAATCTTTTTCAACATTCGGTAATTTTTTTATAATGATCCTCATGATTGTATTATCAAAGATGTTCATTCTCTCCACGCGAATTCGGAAGTGCGTAGGCCTACAAATTTATCCAACACACCACCAGAACAAAATGAAGCAAATCAGCGCTGAATATTTTTCTTGAATTAATACAAAATAAATAATCCGAATTACAAGTTACCTTTACAATGATTTGAAATAAAACACTGTAAAAAAGTGTTTCCTGGTGTGACCCCTACATGACAAAATTTTCGTTCGAGCCCTCCTTAGAAGCTGGGGATCTATTCTAGAGGATCGATGCAGGCTCCAACAGTGAGGAGTTTTTTTTAAAGAAAGTAATGAAAAAGAAAAGAAACGTATGCATAATTAAAATACAATTTCTTGGTTTTATTTTTAGCGGCCCGCGAAAGGGGAAAAGACGCTATTAGTTTTGTGCGAAATGTCTGTCCCGTTTAGATCTCGTAAACTAGAAAAGATATTGAAAATCCGACATCACAATATTTTAGACCATTCAAAGTTCTAATGCAACGGCAACTTTTTTTTTCTGAAAGCGAAAAATCTCATTTTTAAAATCAGTTATGCAAGCAGTTTTTTAAAGAGAAAAAGCTAATTAGTATGCATTATATATTAGACCTAAATTTAAAAGAATACTAATCTTGTAAACTTCATTTCCGTAAACATGTTTTAGAACGCGTCAATGTTTTGAGCATTCGAATAAGAGATTGAGCCTTTTAAAAAAATATAAGACTTCAGTTAGGCCAGGAGAGGCGCGGTAACGCGCTTGGCTTCCGAACCGGGGGTCCCGGGTTCGAATCCTGGTGAAGTCTGGGATTTCAGCTTTGGGCGCCTCTGAGTCCACCCAGCTCTAATGGGTAACTAACATTGGTTGTGGAAAAGTAAAGGCGGTTGGTAGTTGTGCTGGCTACATGACACCCTCGTTAACCGTAGGCCAAAAAAAAACATGAAATTTACATCATCTGCCCTATAGACCACAAGGCAACTAGTTAGGCCAGGTTCACATCTAACTTTGCATTCACTATGCACCTATCCTTTGATCTGCTGGACCATTGGGGCACTACACAAGATCTGTCAACCTTCTTTCTCCCTTCTTATCTCTCATTTGTCTTTGATATAATTTCATTTGGATGTTCCTTATGAAAATATTGAAGCCTGCCTGGGTGGACCACTTCGGGGGCCGATTTTGAGTTTGTGTTTCCACACAAACTGTCTTTGTAACCTTGTTCATTTATGTTAATATAACACAATGTTTAGAATCCAAATTTCCATGAGGAAATTTCACAAAACGAGTCCTTTGTTGATTTTTTTTCAGAAATAGTGTTGCCTATATAATTTGTAAGCATTATAAAAAGTTTTTCGTAGAGATAGAATTGAAGATGCGGAGGGTTTCCGCTAAAGTCGGCAAGGAGTCTGATTTCAGAACGTGGCCCCTGCACATTCCGGCGTTTTCATTTTCAGAAATTCTTCCTCCTGGCGTCTACATTGAATTTGCTCTTGTAGTAGAGAATATTGAAATGCCAATGTTGAAGTGTTTTCATTCAGAACGCACTAGTCATTCTTGTAAAAAAAAAAGTCGAGAGCCATATATTAAGTCTAATAATAAAGAGGCAGCCCTGGTCAATAGTAGGCCTATTTTGCGAGGGACATTCTAGGTACGTATAGAGCACGGACTTCTGTAATGGGCGTGATCTTTTTAAGACCATCTTCGTGTTCAGTACATCTCTGCGGCGGACCATTTTTTTTTTCTCACTCAAAAGTCGTCAATATAATAAGGTGCTATGATCGGAAGAGATTCGACCATTCTGAGATAAGAAAATCAGGATGAATCACACGCGAGACGTTTTGAAATATTTTCTTCAAAAGTTTTTGACCCATTACGTTACATAGGCTACACCTCTCGCGAAAATGGTCTACATTTGATAAGGTCTTATTAGAAGATGAAAGGACGTCTTTTACGAACGGTGTTTTTAAAACAGTAGTATGTACATTTAATTATATTCAGAAGTGAATAAGTACTATGAAAATAAACTTTGCTTTTGCCCCCCCCCCCCCCCCCCCCCCCACCTTGTTAGTCATTCGTTGGCTTGTGGATCTACACAGAAAATACAGCTGAACCGATGTAGGCTTTATATTTTTAATAAATGAACTTTAAATAACTTGAACAGACTTCTCTTGTGAACACAATCACAATAAAACTACTTTTACAATATACAGAGATTTGGCTTGCTTAAGTAAAAGCCATTTAAAATAAAAGTGTAAATGACTTTTTAATTACTAGATCTAGTTTTTAAAGGATAATGGAATAATTAGAATTTATATAAAATATTTATTTAAATATTTAAGTAATTTTGGTTATTAACCTAAAAAAAAATTAACCATGTAATAATGATTTGTCCGCCCCTTAACTTCGGCCGCCTACGTACAGTGCACACATTGCACAATAGATAGCGGCGGCCCTGGTAGTGTACATGCCTGTGGTCGGGGGTACAGTGTCGGCAAAGATCAGGTCTTGTTATCCTTATGATTGACAGGGCAAAGTATTTGGAGTGTAAGGGGTGTTGCTGTAGATCAGTGGCCTTCAACCTTTTTTGGCCTACCCCCCCCCCCCTTTTTGTATATTTTCCTTTAAATCCACCAGTAAGAAAAACACTTTCATAAAGAAGCGTGAGAAGGCACATTTGAACAACGTGTCATTTATTTATTAATTTTTATGCTGTAAATAAATTTTATCGCCACAGGCGATCTTCTTTGGCAAGCTTAGAGGACAGCGTTACAGACGTCCCCCCCCCCTCGCAAGAGCTATAAAGTTAACCCAGGCGCCATTTCGCCCTCACTGGCATAGAGGAAAGTATCTGGCAGCAGATGGCCTCTGAGAGAGAAGTTGGAGAGCACTCACAAAAGCTACGGGACAAATATTTGAGACTCAAAAGCCATTAATGAAGACAGGGGCCAAAAGACGGAAAGAAAAAAATAGACCGCCAGCGGACAAAGGCTTTGTCTGCATGATATTCGGGAAAATATGCAGGTCGCAACTGGGTTTGCGTAGTTATGTGAAACACTGCACTCAGCCTTAATCTTTGGATCGAAAGCATTGCCATAATTATCATCATACATCATAATTTGCAGCGATTACATACAAATACTAATCTCATTGCCATGATTTTCTTTCAAATCCTAAGAATAATTCCTTTTTAAATTACTGAATACTTTTTTTTTTAGGTTTAATTGTAAATTCAGTTTTATTTTTAATATAAACATTATTATTGCTTAATTCAGTACAAAATGAAATTAAAATAATGGGAACCTTAATTTTTGTGCCTCCTGCAGTCTGATATTAGAAATTTCAAGTTTTAAATGAGCCAAAAGCAAGGCTACATCTAGGTTCACCACGTATGTTGATGGAAAAGCTAACAAATAATTCCGTTTTCGAGCAGTTTTGAAATTTTACTGAAACATTGACGTGCAGCCACATCTCTGGTGTGCCTCCTATGTTAACATTCTTTTTACTGAAGACTTATTTTGTAAATCTATTTTTTCCTGCAACTCAATTTGAACATCAGTAACAGATGCTAAATAATTGTCATTTATATTTAATTTTTTTAAATTTGAATTCTAGAAGCGAATCGTCATTTCTTCAAAGAGAATTGGTAGGTGAATTGCATAGATATCGATGTCCTTGGGGAGTAATTCATTTTTCAACAAACAAGTTATGTGAGACTGTAAAACCCTTTAAAATAGATTAAATACCGGTATCTCGATAAAAGAGAAAATGATATAATCAATGAAAGTCAATTTCTTTCCTTGCAGTCGGAGCTTGCTTTCATTTATTTGTGTTAGATGCCTACGATGTAAAACTTGTTTTTTATAGACTGCTTTAAGTCATCGCCAACCGTTGAATCTTCCTGTTTCTCAAAAAAAAAAAAAATTTAAAATTCCAAAATTGTATTTAAGAGCTTAGCAAAACGAGCAATAACAACTCCATTTCGAAATCCGATTACAATAAGAGTTTAACATGTTGATTATCATTTGTTTCACATAACTATGGAAAGACGAGCTTATTTTCGGCATGGATTTGATTTACAATTTTTAAAATTAGTTTCAAATAGAAAGGAAATAGCGGGCTAAAATTTTAACATGATGTTACCTGTGTATCATAACTCACAAGGTGAATAGTGAGTGAATAGATCTGTTCTTCATTCTATATTACTTATGAAGCCATTGTAGCGTCCAACCTCTGACGGTTCCCAATATGTCCTCATAAGCTACATAAATAGACAACTTTGAAAAAATATTTCATCAAAAACTCAACACCAAAAATGTCTTTTTGTGCTACAGATAAGTTTTGAAATATTTTAATTTAGTTTTGGCGGCCCCGTTGAAGACCACTGCACTGTAGATAAACACATAGACCTGACGAATCAAAGAACAGCTTTTTGCTTGCCTTCTGAAAAGGGACTTAACATGCATTGAAGACAGAAATGAAACAACCAACTTAAAAGTGTTTGGGGGCTAACTTGGATGAAAAACAAAGTTGTTTTTTTTGTAAGGCCTCAGCTGATTGGCTGTGTAGGTAGTATTCCGGATTTGTTCTACATAATGCAAATATTCTATTCACCTTGGGAGCCAAGCACGTAACACTCGGCCACAACGCTGCCTCGCACAAGTTTGATATTATCTAACATTAATAACGAGACTGACTTCTTAAGCTTGATATTAGCCAACATTAATAAATAACGCGACTGACTTAAGTTTAATATTAGCTAACATTAATAAATAACGCGACTGACTTAAGTTTAATATTAGCTAACATTAATAAATAACGCGACTGACTTAAGTTTAATATTAGCCAACATTAATAAATAACGCGACTGACTTAAGTTTAATATTAGCTAACATTAATAAATAACGCGACTGACTTAAGTTTAATATTAGCTAACATTAATAACGTGACTGACTTCTTAAGTTTGATATTAGCTAACATTAATAACGTGACTGACTTCTTAAGCTTGATATTAGCCAACATTAATAAATAACGCGACTGACTTAAGTTTAATATTAGCTAACATTAATAAATAACGCGACTGACTTAAGTTTAATATTAGCTAACATTAATAAAGTGACTGACTTCTTAGGTTTAATATTAGCTAACATTAATAATGTGACTGACTTCTTAAGCTTGATACAAAAACAAAATTTAATAACATACTCTGAAAGACACAAAAATAAAGGCACATTCCTCGTCCCATATGCTAGGACAAATACTCCTTCTTCCCCAGGGCTATTAGAGCATGGAATGGGTTGCCTGAACTAGCCAGAAAAACCAGTGACTTGGCAGAATTTAAGTCATTGGTTAATATGCATGACTAAATGCATGACACGTAGGACGTAATCATCTTCTTTTTTGAAGTAACGTCTGTATTGTATAAGATAAGATATTAGCTAACATTAATAACGTGACTGACTTCTTAAGCTTGATATTAGCTAACATTAATAACATGACTGACTTCTTAAGTTTAATATTAGCTAACATTAATAACGTGACTGACTTCTTAAGCTTGATATTAGCTAACATTAATAACGTGACTAACTTCTTAAGCTTGATATTAGCTAACAGTAATAACGCTAACATTAATAACACGACTGACTTCTTAAGTTTGAGATCCATCCCATTTGACTGGGAAAGTGATTCCGTATAACTGAATATCTTTTTACATGCTGTGCATTTGGAATCCCAACTCAGTCAGCACCTCCCGAAACAAACCCAAAAGTAATGTAAGAACATGTCAAATCTTTATTAACATTGAAGAGCTACTTGCATCAGAATTGAAACAAACACAAAGGAAACAAACAAAAAATAATCTGGCTTGGTATACAGTTATAGAACAAAATACTTCATGAGTGCAGATGAAAAAAAAACAGTGTTTATACATTTATCTCTCATACTTTAGTAGACTTTTGACATCCACTTACAGCATTATCAAAAAGCAGCAGTAATAGAATTATGAGGAAAAATAAAAACACAGTTTAAGATTTAAATCTCACAAACTCAAGTGCTAATCTTTTTTTTTTCTTTAAACAAATAAAAACTGGTCTAAAAAGGCAGTGGCTTAGCAAGTTATACAAATAGATGTGGAATGTGGGATTCATTTTTTTTCAGGTATACTATAGTAATGAAATGTGTACTTTATAAAATCATGAGACAAATCAAATCAGTACCGATAATGAAATGTGTACTTAAGCTCGAGATCAATCAAATAATCTATCTGCTTTGTGTTGCATGAATGAATGATTAAAAAAATACATGCCTGAATAAAAATTCTTTACTTTTAGTTTTTCCTGTATAATAACATACTAACTGTTTAGAACAAATTAATCTAGAGTTTTGGGGGAACAAAGACAAAACAGAAAATGTTCTCTTTACAAGAATTCATTAAGTAAGTTAACAAACAATATAAGATACATTGCTGCTTAGCCAGGGTACTGGCAAGAAAATGTAGTTTAAAAAAAAACAGGTATTGATAGATACTAAATGAAATGTAAAACTCTCTTCATGATAATTCACAACTAATAAAATACAGCCACTAAATGTAACATGGTTAAAATGTGCACAGATCATTCACACAGTTAGTAATGATGACTAAATACTGGTGCCATTCTTGGAGAAGATGTTTTCTTGTAAGAACAACTTGTGTGTTTGAAGGCCCAATTATAAACCACATCAGTTCATTCTTGACTTACAGCCATACAACAAAACTATCACACAGTGCCAGGGAAGCCACTGGGTTTGGGACCACCTTCACCACCACCAAATTTGGTTGCCATTTTGTTTATGAGTGCCTGTACTTTAGGGTTGTTCTGATACTTGGAAATATTGGCAGGATTCATGGCCACATCCTGAAAAGCTTGAGCAACCTCAGGGTCCTGTGAACATTTGTTTGTTATTAAATACCACTGGGTTTGTGACTAAGATTTTAAGGGGAGTCATGGCTAAGTGTTGAGCCCTTGGGCCTTTCTAAATACCAGTGTATGCATAGGTCATGAATCTTATTGGGTATTAATTTAAGCCAACTTATTTCAATTGTAACAAAAAGCAAAGGTCGAATTTTTAGGGAAGGAAATAATGACAGTGCAAGTGACAAGTTGAAGACGTGAAGAAGTCTTACAAGAAGAAGAAGAATGCTATCTTGTCATACTGTACATATTGGATCAATAGTGTTATAATAGTTCAAGAGGTGACCTCTAGTTTAGTTTTATTTTTTATGGACCAATCAATGTGAAAATTTGTTTCAAAGTAAAAAAACAACAACACAATATTAACCATGATATCAGCAGTATGAAAGCTTTATCGCAAAATAAAAATGGAAGAAAAATCAACTTTAGGGTACTACCTGGAAAGCTTGCAAGAGTTCAGGATCCTGAAGTAATTGACTTAGTCCAGGCATGCCAGGCATTCCACCAGCTGAGCCTAAGTAACAAGAAAAACAAAAGTTAGGACTGACAACAGAGTAATTTAAACTAGTAGGTCATAAGGTACATGTTTTAAGGCAGCCTCTCAAGTTATAAATACCACTTTTGAAAAGGTCAATTAAAAAAAGAACCATCTTTCAATACTTTCTTGTAAATTCATTTATAATAATAAAGTCTAAGGCACCATTCAATTCCAAAAATATCTAGAACTTCTTTTCTTAAGTGTATCCAATAATATAATATCCAATCCAAAGATGACTTTAATACCATTAGTACATACATTAGGATATATATTTTTTTAATGTAGCTATAAGATGA
The DNA here is from genome assembly GCA_030265305.1 of Biomphalaria pfeifferi. Lineage (NCBI taxonomy): Eukaryota > Metazoa > Mollusca > Gastropoda > Planorbidae > Biomphalaria > Biomphalaria pfeifferi. The sequence continues at coordinate 1,999,232 of JASAOG010000041.1, read as the reverse complement.
TAGTTTGGCACCAGTATATATTTTACAATGTCTTCAATATTTTAACCATACCTGGGAATGCTCCTGGGAATCCAGCAAAACCACCATCTGCATCACTGTTGGCATTTTGCTGTTGAATAAAACAATGAAATAACTCTTTTAAAAGAAACCATTGAAAAGAAATTTTTATTGAAATTTGAGTTTGCACTTATCATTATGCTACTTTTCTTTATCAAAATGACAGCATTACATTCTTTAATTACACAGGTAATTTCAAAGGCTAATCAAATCTTAAACCTCTTTTAGTTTTTCATATTCCTCTCGAGATTTTTTCACTCTCTCTTGTCTCTTCTTTAACTCTTTTTCTTCCTTGATTCTCTCATACTTTCTCTTGTGTTCCATTATTTTTTTGGCCTGAAGAAGAGAAAAAACTTGAATTAAAATTCAAACATTCTTATATTTCTGATGAGGGATAGTATATATTGTTGGGATACATCAGAATTAGCGACTACCACCCAATGAAACCACTGACATTTGAGAACAATCAGATTGTCTTCCTGACAAACCCCAAAACAGAAGCAGGGCATTTTGGGGCAACTGTTTAGTACAAAATGTTTTAGTCCCATTTATTATACAGTATATGATCATTTCAAATTGAAAAGAATGATACATACCGGATATCTATGTTTTATGTTTGTTTTAATGTATTTTTTATGGTAATAATTATAGTTATTTTTGTCTATTAGATTTAGAATTTAAGTTTGTTGAGTAATTATTGTTATGTCACTAACATTATAATGTGTGTGTGTATTTTAATATTGACCAAAAAAAAGAAAATAAAACAAACAAATGCAATTTTTAGTGCAAATGATTTACTTAATCAAACAAAAAAAGAAATCTGATGAATGCCATCCTGTGTGTTTCGTACACTTCACCTTTATATCATGGTCTCAAGTAGGAATATGACCTTTCATAGTTTATATGTTATACATGTTTTGGATGTTTCCCCAGAATTGAAGATTATTACATCCTAGCCTAAACCTGGATAGCAATAGGCTGTGATGGGAAGGGTTCGAACCCGGGACCATTGAGACAGCATACCACATGACTAAGCAACCATACATAGTTTGCAAGATGTGTTCATGAAATTATCAAAAGTATTACAACTTTTTTTTTGGAAAAAAAAAATTGTTTTTTTAATATAAAGACTATAGCAGTGTTTCCCAAACACTAACCTTTGCAAGGCTTGTCTAGGTGTTCCATGAACTATTGCAGTAATTAACTATAGATGATTTTATTTCAAAAAGAAAATAAGACTTATGAAAGATAGGTTTTAAATTGTAAAACTTTACAGCATGTTTTAAACATTTTGTACTAACAAGTTTTTTCAATGTGTGTGTTCACAATACCAATAAAAGAGACATGTGTTAAAATTTGATCCAGAAGTCAGTCAACAAATGTGATTAACTTAAAGGACCTTTTCCTCAACTAACTTTAACAGTTCACCAAAGCAATTCTTACAAAGGTAGTTCTAGATCTAAATCTATTTCAACTTGTATTTATAATAGCAATATGTTTGTGTTTTTATAAATCTTAAAATGTATCAATTTAGAAGTGAAATTTTCGGTAAATCTATGTCTAAGTCTCAACCAAGTCTTCGTTAATGGCTTTACCATATATTATGTTTATGTCTGCTTACTAGATCTACAATTTTTCATTTGAAAAATCAACAAGGCGTCTTAATTTTTTTCAAATTTTAAATATCTGTATTTAAGTTTTCTTAATGCTTGGTACAATTAAGCTAATAAGTTACATGAAAATGTTGTAATTTTATGTTGTTATTTTTAATCTACCTGCTATTTTCTGTATTTAGTATGATTACTTTAATGTAAAATGGTGTAGAATTTGATGCTAAATTGTTCTTATTACAGAATTATAATAGTCTACTATTTAAAAACAACAACAAACTAACTATCCAATGGAGTTTTGGTTGATAGCAGAAACTTAAACAAATGAAAGAACAATAATATGTACTAAAGTGCTTGTCACTGAAAGAGAAAATAATTCAATAACTGTTGCTTCTTCAAAATTTAATACTTATAATAAATAATAATTTTGAATATAATTTTATTAGTATAGTAAAGTGAAAAAAACAAAACAAAACTTATAAAAAAATTCAAACTATATACAAAACTATAGAAAAGTAACAGAATTTTAAGATAGACCAGTTGTCAATCAAATTTAAAAAGGAAGATATACATTGAACCATCTCAACCTTAAATTTATGTCTCTGTAAGGTTACATAGAATGAGACAACACATGTTCAAAAAATGAAAATTAGATCTATCCTAAACCTGCCCTTGTACAGGTAGAGTGTCACCAAGGAATATAGATCATGACCTTCAAAGCTGCATTCTTTCTCAAGAATACTAAAGAACACCTTTTGAGAAGACAAACTGCATGGAGAACTGCCTATGCTGGAAACCAATTCATAGTTCTTATTAGATATACGACTTTACCCTCAAATTTGATGAGAAATAAAAACAAAAAAGAGAGATAGGTATCTCTAACCAGTTTCAGGGGAATGAAGGATAAACCAGCCTTGTCTATTTAAAAAGCTATTGTGATAGCAGTAGCCCACCTGCTTAAACACAATATAATAAAGGTTACTTTTTTTAAAATTAGTTAACTGTGGGCCACAGGAAACAGATTACCTTTACACTATCTGCCCCATAGATCACAAGGTCTGAAAAGGGAATACTTTTTTTTTTTAAACCAAATTAAAAAAGAAAAAAAGGCAAGGGGGAATTAAATAATTGCAAAAAAAATAAAATAAAAAAAAATCAAGTTCTATTGTCTAAATGATGATTATAATTATACGTCTTAAAGACTGAATGACTGTGTGGAACTTGCTTCACAGCTCTGGATCTAAATTCTAGATCTAGATAAGATTATGGATGAAAGCTGACAGAAATTGATCTGCAAGTTAACTAAATGCACTGGTGGACAAATAAATCTGAGAATTAGGCCAGAGACTTAAATTTAAAAGAAATCTAACAAGGACAAGGTCACTATTGTTTTTATGTGTCCTCAATATTTCTAATGAGAAATATTGCCTTATGCTTATTGAACAGAATAATGTAGTAGATCTAGAATCATCTAAATCATTTATGCAGTTACTTAAAATCATAAATACAAAAACAGTTTGTAAGTAGTATTTTTATATTCAGCCTTCTTCACCTTTAAAAAAATGGACTCTCCCAATCAAAGGTCAAGGTAGTTTTTTTTTGTTACGATACTGGTCTAGAATATCAACATAAAAACCTCAATCTAATACAAAAAGGATAATACTCTCAATAGTTTAATAGAAGATTATGTTAATATTCTTATGATTAGGGATCATAGATCAGGAATATATAGATCTAAAATTCTTTATTAATTTTCCCCTTTTCACTTGATTTACTAGATAGATCTAGATTTACCATTTTTTTCCCCTACAAAAACAAAAGTTACTATCTAGAATCACTTATATGTTAAGTATACTATATTGTTCAGTGTAATATACTGATCTAGCTTGAACAAGAGATGATATGTACAATAATTACAGTAACATTTAGTGAAAATAGGTGATGTAACATTTAGTGAAAATAGGTGACTAAGAAAAAATAATTTGGGGTTGAAAAGGTGTTTTCTTACCTACAAAATAATAAAAAGGATGGTGACAAGAAGTCTTTTTTTTTTTTAAATACATTGTCTGTTAATTTACAATGCATTAAAATAAGTGCCCAATTTTACTTACACACTCTTAAACATACAAAAGTATCTTAAGTAACAATAAATAATCCTGCAACATAACCTTCCTTCATTCTTAGCAATGCAAATAAAAAAAAAAAAGGTTTCTGGTAAATGTAACTATTGTGGTTTCCATCATGACAATATCTTAGTTACCCTCGACTAAACATAAGTGAAAAAAGGTTAAATTTTCATATTTTTTTGTCTGCGGCAAGTGACAGATTAGTGATGAGTGAGGGCTTTTAGAAATATAATGTCTTCATCTTCCTTGAAATAGATGCAAAGGATATTTTTGGTATTCTACTTAAATCTAAAAGAGTACTCCGTATTTCAATTCACTGGTTTTAATTGGGTGATTTATAATATGAAAAAAAAAAAGTGTATATACACTTTTGAAAGTGTTCCCTTTTGTTTTGTTTTTAAAACTAAATATTGTATATTGTATGGACATCTGTATATACATTGTTAAAAAAATAACTAAACTGTATTAATTTTTTATATATTTTTTTTTGCCTTTAAATCATACGCTTCATGCAGATTATCTAATCTGAGTGACACACTTTTTCGATTCTTGCAAAAGATTTTTCTTTAAAAAAAATTTAGATCATTATTTTTCCTTTGAGTTCCTCATGGAACATAGGGCCTCCGTAAAAACATGCCACTCTCCACTGTCTCTTGCTACTTTTGTTTATGGCTTCCCAGCTCTCACCGGTCCTCTTGACTTCCTCTAGTATACTGCGTCGCCATGTTCTTTTTGGTCTTCCTCTGCATCTTGTCCTCTGGGGAGTTCCACTCTAAGGCCTGCCTAGCTCTGTTGTTGGTATCTATTCTTAGGGTGTGACCAATCTATCTCCACCTCCTCTTTAAGATCTGCACCTCTATATTTTTTTGCCCACTCATCTCCCACAGTTTGTTCATTATTCTAAAATGGCAACATATTTTTAAAGAAATTGTTTCATAGTTTATTTACGTCTTGGATGTTCCCTCAGAATTGAAGATTATTACATCCTAGCCCAAACCTGCATTGTGGTGTTTCAGAGCCAATTGTCTCAAAAAACTCTGGTAATGACAGTTAATGGAGACAATTGTATTTCACCAACTATTTAATTGAGCCTTTTTTAAATCAATTATTTTGCTAAATATGTTGCTTAGGATTACAGAGGCAACTTTCTTTTTAACAATCTAGTAAAACAGGTAAACACTTGTCACAAATAAAACATCCCATTTTCCTAATCAAATATGCATTACTGTTATTCCATTTGTTTCTAAAATGTTCATTTCTCTTGGCCTAGTTGAACATTTGTTAATAAATATAAAGGTTATTACATTTGTTATACATAATTAGTTATCCATCTAAAAAATTACGTGTTTATCTCTTTTTAAACCATATATTTGAAATCCAAGCTATAGTTATCATCATCATCTTCAAATTTTATTATTTAAGTATAAGCTTTAGAGACACCTGTAAAGTAAATCTTGCAGTTGCATTTAATGTGTGTTTTCATACAGTCAAGAGAAAATTACTTTACTCCCCCACAAGCACTGCAGATATCTATCTATATATATATATATTTATAAACGTAGTGGCAACTGTAGAGCTATAGCTATAGTTATCGTCATCATCTTCAAATTTTACTATTTAAGTATAAGCTTTAGAGACACCTGTAAAGTAAATCTTGCAGTTGCATTTAATGTGTGTTTTCATACAGTCAAGAGAAAATTACTTTACTCCCCCACAAGCACTGCAGATATCTATCTATATATATTTATAAACGTAGTGGCAACTGTAGAGTTAATTGCGAGTGCAATCAGCTGACACAGGCCAGCATGCTGCTGGCGATCAACTGTGTCAAAGGGTAAGGGAAGGACCTACAGGAAAGTACTAGTATGAATACTAAACATGCATTTCACCAGTGATATGGTCATGGGATCATGTGGAAAAGACAAGCCACTCAACTTGAAGCACCAAGCACGTTTTTACAAGCTATGGCAGAAATCCGAGCACTCATTCATGAGAAGTGGTTAAAGTCCTAGGAGGAATCCGACAGACCCTGTGGTGTCTGGCAGACTATGCATCACGCAGATCGCGACAATCCATGGTGGCCGTTGAGGAGGTCAGACCAAGCAATCATTGTGCAATGTAGGACAGAATACTGACCTATTGGGGCATACTTTGTCTGGTTTTGTCCAAACTATGACTCCCGATGCCGTCACTGTGGAGAGAGCATATCTTGTACAAGTGTCTTCAGCTCCGGGAGCTGGGGTGAGGGACATGTTTGACAGTCACTCAACTTGTATGGAGGTTATAAGGCATTATGCCGTAAGGCCCAGTTTCTTGCCAGAGCACAACAGGAAGATTAGTCCTTCCTGCTCTGTTCCCAATCGGAGTTCATCTCATGCCATTCAGACTGCTACTGTTAGTCCACAGTAAAATCAGTCTAGTACAGTGATCCCTGAGTGAAGCAGTAGGAATCCAGGACATGATAGAGACTAGTAAAGTCCAGTACAGCGATTGTGTTTTTAATTATAAAGTATTTGATTGTTTACTTATTAGACTCATTAAGATATAATTTTATTTGGAGCAGAGTTGTCAAGTTCTTGAGTTTGTTGTTTCATTCGAGCACTATTTATATAAGCAAGTTAGTTTTAAAAACTTAATTAACAAAAATACATATTTCATAGCTATATAAAGTGATATAAATGTACCTTTATAAATGATAATTTAACTTCACCTCGATCATATAAAAAATGTTTACAAAAGAAATAATGGCACCTGTTGTAGATCTAATTTTTTCCTTTCAAAACAAATTTTCTCTTCCTTTTTTCCTGGACATATGAAATCTGCACTAGAGCTATGTCACTAAAAACCAGTCAGTGTACATACAATACTGGTCTGCAATTCAAGTCACTTTTACTTTTACAACAGATGTACTTTTTAGTTGGGAGGGAGAAGTATGAAAGAAAATGTAAGGCTAGATATTTATTTTTTGTTTAGGGTTGAATTAGTCATTATTGAACAGCTCAAAGCACATAGGTCTAAAGCTACTTTCAATAAGATTGTCTTCCTTCCTCTATCCTCGCAACAATAGAGAATCAGAGCAATCATTTCTTTGCAGCCTAACTGAAATATTAACTACTATTGCAATACAATGCTTTGTTGATGGTAGACTATAAATGCCGCACACCTCCAGACAAAAGTTACCAGCAGTTTTTTTTATTTTGTAAATCAAGAACGTTCATGTCTCATTCAGAACAAGATATACTTAACTAATCTTTTTTTTTTTTTTTTAGTGAAAACAGGATGTGCAGTTTATATATATATATAAATGCTGCTATGGTAGAGTATAAGGCGAAACTAAGAAACTTTTGTTCTCAAGTTCTGAGATTCCATAATGGGCACACCCCGGCAAGAATACCAGTGTGGACAGCGTAGAGGTACTATTTCCCTTGCACAGCTTTGCTGAGCCACACACATTTCCTGTAGGAGGGGTGATCATGTACCAGAAGGCTATCTTTTTTGGTGAGCCTTTCTCAGCTTTTTCTTTTTCATAGTTACTATCTTCATTTTTTAAAACCAGAAATAGAAGCTATTGGGTTCAGCAGCACAAGAAGCAAGGTAAGAGGTAATTAACACAAGGCGATGCTTTGAGACATTTTTTAAAAATATTATCAGCAACAAATTTTAAGATCATCTCATCTCTGCCTGTGGTCCCTTCTAGAGCATAGGCCACCAACCAGCTTCCTCCAGGCATCTCGGTTCTGGGCGAGTCTCTCCAACTGTCCCAATGTCCTGCCCATCTGCTTCCAAATAGTGGTGCCATGTATTCCTGGGCTGTCCCCTCTTCCTCTTTCTTTGGGGGTTACAGGTTAAGGCTTGCCTTGTTATGTTGGATGCAGGGTGCGAAAGATGCTTTGAGTAATCTTTCTTATATTAGCAACAAATTTAAAAAATTGATGGAAATTCAATAGTTTCCATCAAAATAGACGAAAATCCTAGCTAGCCGTAGGATAATTTGAAAATTTAAAGAGCTTTTAATTTTTTTAAAGAGATTTGAAATGTGCTATGTAATCTTCATGGAACTGCACTTAAATGTTGTTTCAAGTCACATGTACAAGATGTAAGGGAGACAAGAAGTAGTAATATGCTACTAGTTGTGAAGCCTTGGCTACTTACATTTGGTGTCACCTCATGCAACCATGCATTAGCATCATCATCATAATCTAACTTGCATGCTAAGGTCAGGTCATGATATGCTTCTTCCCACTGACCCAACAATCTGAGTTAAAAAAGAACAACACATGAATCAATACAAATTATCTTACGTTACAATTAATTGCACACAATTCTAGTTTATTTATAAAACTTACTCTGAACAAAATATTTTTTATTAATTTTTTTGTGGAAAATATACAGGTATCAACATATTTAATTTAAATGAAACAACACATGTGAGGGTATTGTAGCTTTTTCAGAAAGTGGGAAAGTATACAACATTTATTAAAAAAAAAAAAATGAAAAAAAAAAACAACAACTCATTAAACTGACTGGTTAGTTCAAAGCAATTTTGATGTTAAAGCAGAGATGCCTACATGCCATCCCATATGCTAGGACAAATTTGTACAAATACTCCTTCTTCCCTAGTGCTATTAGAGCATGGAATGGGTTGCCTGAGCTAGCCAGGAAAACCAGTGACCTCGCAGAATTTAAGTCATTGGTTATTATGCATGACTAAATGCATGACACGTAGGACGTAATTATCTTCTTTTTTTGAAGTAACGTCAGTATTATATAAGATAAGAAGAAGATAAGTCAAGGAACATCAGTTTGATTCCCTTTACCATGCTAGAGAGAGAGATTAAGCTCAACCACTATTTCTTCTATTAAAAACTCTTGCCTTTTTAACTATTGTATCAGAAGAACTCTTTCCTGAATTTGGTGGTTTATAGAAAATTGACAGAAGGACAGAAGACTCAAAAGTAAAGTAGCAAGTATACATAAAACACTGAACCATAATCTTCAAATACAAAAACAAAATTTAATAAAATACTCTGAAAGACACAAAGATAAAGGCACATTCCTCATTCCATATGCTAGGACAAATTTGTACAAATACTCCTTCTTCCCTAGTGCTATTAGAGCATGGAATGGGTTGCCTGAGCTAGCCAGAAAAACCAGTGACTTGGCAGAATTTAAGTCATTGGTTAATATGCATGACTAAATGCATGACGCGTAGGACGTAATCATCTTCTTTTTTGAAGTAACGTCTGTATTATATAAAAAAGAAGAAGATAAGTCAAGGAACATCAGTTTGATTCCCTTTACCATGCTAGAGAGAGAGATTAAGCTCAACCACTATTTCTTCTATTAAAAACTCTTGCCTTTTTAACTATTGTATCAGAAGAACTCTTTCCTGAATTTGGTGGTTTATAGAAAATTGAATCTAGAGCTAGAATAGGTCTAGATCTGTAAGCAGTTTCATTAACAGTTGATTGGCTTTTAATGTGCTCAGGGCTATTTAAGGTAATTTAACAGTCCCACAGAATAGTAGACTCTATCTACAGTGAATGTGAAATACTAGTTGTGAATGTGAAATACTAGATCTAGACCTATATGATGTTAGAACAGCTAATTTTTCCCCCTTTTTTAAATTTTAGATGAGATGAGAAAGGAAATCAATACTTCTCTTGAATCGATAAGATGGCAGAAATAGCTGTTTTTTGGTAGATCTAGAATTCTAGATATAGTTAGATTTCTAGAGCCTTGAGACTAGACCTAGTCAGTAGTCTAAATATATAATTAGATGTACTTTGATTTAGATTAGTTCTAAATCTAAGTCTAGTACACACCTGGTCACATCAAGATCTAGAATCTAGACTAGAATTAGATTCAAATCTAGATCTCATTCTAGAATAATCTAAAAAAGTCTAGTAATCTAGACTAATCTATTTAGGTCCAGGCCTTAATCCTAATTCTAGTATTTAGAGTGTACGTAAATTCTATTATAATAGGTGCCTGACATCGTAAAATATCTCTAGTTCTAGATCCAGTCTAGATGAATTTGAACTAATCAATCAATTAATTCCCAATCAGTTTGAAGACATAATATAAAGTGACACACAGAAAGGAACTGCGTATTTTCAGATGTTAAACCACACGCGCATATTTTTGTGTCCATTTGCATACAAAACATGCAAGATGTGTACTTGTAGGCAACTCTGTTAAAGACATTTTGAAAGAAATAAAATGACCAATTCAAAAACAAGAATTAATCTACTTAAAAGGTGGGTCACGGCTAAGTGGTCTAATGGTGTAAGGCTCAGATAATAGTTTATAAAAACACTTGAAGAAAAGCAATATTTTTTTAGGTTTAAAGATAACTTGCACAAACAAGAATAATTGAAACTTAAATGTTCACAATTGAAACACATAACAGAGAGAATGTATATGACAAGGCTTCTTCAAAAGTTAAAAACAGAAAAAAAAAACATTTACAGAAATAAACAGAAATCTAGCATAAATATAGATGCTGTGCCATAGATAATCAAGAATTAATCTGTTTTTAATGTAGTGAAACCTACCTGTAAGCTCTTCCTCGCCACTTGTATCCCTGAGCAGAATCTGCATTCAACTCAATGGCCTTTGTACAGTCATGTATGGCTTTCTTAGGCTTGTTTAACTTCAGGAATACCCTACAAGAAAAGAACATACAAAATTAGAAACATCCACTTGTGCAATAGTAACTAGCAATTTATAATATGAAGATAAAATAATTATAACTTTGGAATGAATGAAGAAAAAAAAATAATTAGAATTCCCCCATAAAAGTTCTCTAGGAATTTATCAGTGACACCATTTGATGATTTCATCCTTCAATCATTTCAAGCAGTTAATTTGAGGGGAAAAAAAGCATTTGTTCCAACTTCTTTAAAAAAAAAAAAGGAAAGAACTTTAAATATTTCTAAAACAATTAGTTGTAGCTGAAGCAACACTTACATTGCTCTCTTAGCATACATGAGAGCAGAGGATGGATTCAATTTGATTGCTTCTGTAAACAACTCAATGGAGTCCTCAAGACGACCTGGAATGATATACAGACCCCTCGAAGTCAACAATTAAATTAATGTGAATAATCAATTCAAAATCGCATAATTATTTAGAGCCTTATTTAAAATAAAAATTACTACAATAATAATAATAATACTAAATGTTTAGGAACAAATCAATACTAAAGTGCAAATTCATAGGTGCCAAATTAATAAGTAAGACAAATATTGAATTATATGTATGATAATGCTGGCTTATCATTCTAAAATGTGTTCAATTTATCTTTATTTGTTTAATATATTTACATTAGCAACTGGCAGATGGAAAAAAACAACAACCCGTTTTTAATGTTACTTTTGAAAAGTTATTTATATTCTCTAGGGTAACAATAATAATTTAATTTATCCAGCGCTGTTAACAAACATAATGTATTATGTGTAGGCTCATGGTGCTATGAGAACAAAAGACGAAAACATGAGTTAAAATGACAAACTAATCTAAAATCTTATCAAAGCAGCTTATTTTTATTTTTTAAACAAAAAGTTCATATTATTCATTAATGTAAACATTTATATCATAAGGCAGCTTCTTTTTTTTTTTTTAAATGAGGACAACTTTAACTATGATTTTACACAGGAGAAGTTAAATAAATTATACCTTCTGCTGAGGCATCCATGGCAGCTGATCTTTTGGCATCAGCTTCATCAATGATTTCATCTGTCACTTCAGCATTTTCATCTCCATACTCTGGCATGTCCTCATCATTGTCTTCAATAACACCATCAGTATTTAGCTCCAGGTCACTCTCCACATCATCATCATCTTCAATATCCTCTGTTGTTGATGCATCATTTGTGGCTTCAGGCTTATCTCCTTCTTTTGGGGATTTATCTTGCTTACGTGGTGGGATTGTTGCACCCAAACTAAAAGAAAAGGGTATAAAAAGAGTATAGCAGCCTGAGAAAGATGTAAAGCAATAAATTAGAGCAAGGAGCAGAGAGACTTTATATTAAATACCTTACATACGCAGCCAAAAAAAAAGTTGGACTTTGCTGATACTGTACATTGCCCCGGGCGCATGTTTTGCTCACTACGCCTCAGGGCCCAGTACAAGGTTGAATCTGGCCTATCACATATTTATTGATTATAATTGAAAATAACATAGCAAGGTCTGAAAGGGAAACTTACTTTACATTAAGACTTCAAGGCAACAACTGTTAGCTTAAAAATAATACACTTATAACTTTAATATTACACTAAAGAACACTGAGCTCTACAAGAAATGCTAACACTAGACGCTGGATGCATCACTCTTTTATCACACACTGTCATAGCACACAACAATACAAAATGAACTCTTGCCAAGGGAAATAAGTCTACATACTAATAACATACACATACTACATATTACCAACATACACATAAACACAATCTCAACAACATCACCAATTATCAACAGAGACTCAACCATGTTCTTTTCTGTATTAAGCATTAGTTAAACAGCCTGAACTCAGTCCAAATAAAATATTACTATCCAAAAAAAAAAGTGCAGCCTATAACTAGACCATTAATTATTTCACGATCCCAAAGAGTGACATTTTATATTAATCAACTTGAATTGTTGTTTTTCTATGTAATTATATAAAATTCTTCACCTTTCAAGATATTTTCTGTAAAAATCCAATTCTGGCAGATGTAAAATCTCTGGTGTCGCTTGGCATATTTTGACAAATGCCTTGAGCATCTGAAGCTGCTCTTGCTGAATGCTGGTTGCCATACTGTTTCTCTTTTATAGTGCACAAATACTTTTCAAGTATATCTTATCAAGAGTTTTTAAAACACTGAAAAATTAACCAAGCCTATATTAAAACTTTGTGACAGACCATCTCACAAAACATGTAAGTGTTGTTAAATATAAATTTGCTTGTAAACTATAAATTGTATAAACATCCTATACCTAAATTTAAGCTTTATTTTTTCTTCACATTTTTTATAAATGACCAAAATTTATATGCCGCTTACATTTGTGGTCTGAAACTGAAAATCTTACATTTATTGAAGCAATCATCCGCTAGCACTAATGGGACATTAAATTACTTTTCTTGTCTAATAATGATTCGCAAATGCTTGATTTAGTGTTTAAGACACAAATCAAGTGGTGTAATTTAAAAAGATAAATGAAATGTTTACAAATAACCTTGACACAATCTTTAAAAGAAAGGAAGCTAACCTTGCACCTCAAGTTGCAAAATCTGTCATTATTTCATTCCACTGTCCAATGACATGAAATGGAATACTTGTAGCTTAGAATAACATTTTTAAAAATCTTCAACACCTAAAAATAGGGTGATGCATACATTTCAGTGTTGCTTGAATTTAATAAAATATGATAATTGACTTTAAATGTGGAATTCTGATATCTTAAGAGGGTCTGTCATAATTATTACAATTAAAGCTTTATTTTTAATGAGATTAAAATTCAAATGGTAATTTCTTTTTGATAAGTTTTCAACCCAAAAGCTCCCTATTTCACATCCCAGGACACACTTTCCTTTTTTTTTTTTTTTTTTTTTTAAAGCTAATTATATTTATGGAAGACAATGGATTCGCCCAGATGAGTCACTGGCTTTAGTTTCGTATTGAGACAGGGCAGAATCTGGATTGACTGATCAACATTAGTTTGTGACAAATGACAAAACTTCATGTATAATAAATGTAAAAAAAAATTACAAATAAAATGGTTTGCTTTCAGAAGACAAATAATAGCCTTTGCACCTAAACTTTGCAAGCTACAAATGTCCTAATCAATATGCTAAATAACTATTGACATATTGATTTACCATGTTTGATAATAATCATAAAGTTGATTGACCATGAGTCTAAGTGATAATAAATAATTTGAATAATATATATGATAATATAATAATGTGATGCACTTGAATGTAGGCTAGTATATATATACAGGGCATTTTTATTTGTTTGTTTTACATGTTTCGGAGGTTCCTTCAGAGTTGAAGATAATAACCTCCTAGGTTCAAACCTCCCGCATGACGACGGGGGATAGGAGCGGGCAGGGTTTGAACCCTGGACCATCGATAAATCTGAACGACAGTCTAGCGTGCAAACCGCACGACCAGGCAGCCATCATTAGTGGAACACTGCACTGTAATTTAATAAATAGAGTTGTGCCAAGATGCCAATGAGATGCTTGACCATACAGTGGCTCTACAGCCCAACTGGTCTGATTGAACACATATTTCCATTCAGATATCTTCTGAGCTTATCACCACCTTGCCTGAACTCTGAGATGTTGTAGATCAGCATCTGTGTCATTAGAGATCCTTGACATAAAAAAAGGATTACTTCCTGAGGCCAGGAATGAGAAACATGCTCTTAGCCAAACTCCCTGTCATAGGTGATTATTTAATTATCATTGAATCACGTCTCTAAGAACATTCTAGTAGACACAATCCAGGACTTCAATGTTCCCATGATTCACATCTCTGTCTAAGGGTAGAAAAACTTGCAATGTTAATGCTGGCCATATTCAGTGAGGTGACAAGCAGAACCTGGTGCAATGGCATTTATTCAGAGTGATGGCAAGCAAAAGAAATATTGTATGGAAGGAGGAAGGATTGTGGTTATTGATGGTTTGTACTGTACTGTTATGTACATCTGTGCATTGCAGACCCATCTGCCCATGGGGCTGCGTCTTTACTCTTAGTAATCTTGCTTTATATAGATAGATCTTTATCAAAATCCTACAGAGACATCTACTTGGAATTAAATGTTATTCATCTAATCCAGTGATGCCTAAAATACGACCTGCGGTTCCATCCAGCCCTCCGAAATGTCTGTGTATAAAATTAAGTGGTTGAAAAATATATCTTTACCTAAGCTAGGGCTCTAATTTATTCTCTAATGGATTGGTACCATGACCTTTAACATTTGTGCGTTTATGAGATGGTAATGTAGAATCAACAAGGAAAAGTGAGAGGACATTATAAAAAGTCAACAAGTTTGTTCCTTAAAAGTGTGGCTGTTAAAAAAAAAAAGAAAAACATATAAATGGCATTCTTGATTTTAGATGCAAATAAAAGATTGTTAAACTACGGGTAATATATCCAAGTGTTTCCACTTTAATAGTTTCAGGTTAATTACATTTTCACTTCTGTATCTTTTTGTTGATGTGGCCAGCGACGCGAATGTTTGAAATTAAAATGGCCCACAGGATGAGTAAGGTTGGGCATCACTGATCTAATCTATCAATCATCAAGAATCTAAATCTAAGACTATAGGCCTACAAGTTATTACTAGTAATGTACTTAAATGTAGTATAGAGTATTGATCCATGACTAGGATAAAATATTTTTATATATAATATTAATATAAACTAAATCTAGACTATATTGACATGTCAATATCTAGTCTATAAAATAGAGGCTAAAAGTAAAGAGTTAAAATTAAGATCTAATCTGTTAGATTCTGCTAGATCTAGGAATCTAATCCCCTAGATGCCCTAGATTTAGATCTCTATCATCTAGACTCTAGATCTAGTCTAAAGTACTAGAGTCTAGATTCTAGATCAAGAATCTAGTCCAAATCTTCAAGTTCTTGTCTAAGTCTCTAAGCCTAAGCTTTTTCTTAGTCGACTTAGATCTATAGATAGTTTAGTAGACTGATATATAAGACTCTATAGTTCTATAGATCTACTTATAGTTATAGACTCTAGATCTAGAGTACTTTATTAAATTTTAATCTGGACATTACATGAATTCGAACACTCGCTGTTTTTGTGGTCATAGATCTTTATTTTGATATTTAATATGAAACTAGCGCACTGTATAATGTGCTTATATCCATTTTCCAATAATTCTGACCCAATTTCCTTCCATTTAGCTATCTTTTTATGTAAGAAAACAGAATTTCAAATTTGTTAGTCAGGTTGTTGTTTTTTCCTATGTTACCATGATGACTTTACCTCTTCCTAGGATTAAGACTATATTTTGATTGGCTAAGTCTATGCTAATGAGCCCGGCAATATTTATTCTGTTTTTGGAGCTGATTTACTTGATTCATAAACCAAGTTGTTTGATTCCATACAAAAAAAAATTAATAGGGTGTTTGAATTAAATTACGATTTTCTTACCAAAATTTATTTCAGACAGCTAGTTTTTGGACTGATGTTACTGATCTTATATTAATATTTGTTTTTTTGTTGCTGATGTGTTTTTTATAGAGAATAAATGGGCAAATGTTTGGAGTGAGCTTGGTACATTGAATGAAGTTAAATGCCTAGATTTAGACTATTCTAGACCTACTAGATAGATCTAGATTTATATAGACTCTAGAGTTCTATAGAGAATATAGAATATATAGAGGATTTATCAAATTTATGCATAATTTGAAAGTATCTTATCTTAAAGTAAGTTAAAGATTTCATGTGAGGATCTATGCCAGGGGATCTTAAAATTTATTTAATGTAACTTAATATGGAATTAAAATCTGAGTTTATTGATGCCTTAATATAGAGTAAATATATGAAAATCCGTAAGACCGGAAGTAAAAAATGGAGTCAAATTTTGAGTTCCGTTTTTCTTACTTTCTGTTCATAGGCCCTTGATTGAAATCGATTATAAAAAAATGATTTTAAATCCATTGAAATCGTTGCTAAAATGGGTGAATATGGATACATTTTATATTGAACATTTTTTTCATGTGGACTGTAAAAAATAATGTGTATAATCTTACTTTCTTTAAACTAGAAAGTATACGTATTTTTTATTTTTACTGATACTCGTTTTAGGTTACGTTTTAGAACTGGCCATATTTCTGCCAAGTTTTATCACGATACTTTGCTTACTTTAATTGTTATTGATTACAATGTTGATGCATAAATTTCCACTGCTCCCTATGGGATTTTTTTTTTTTAAACTAAACTATTTTAAGAATAAAATCATGCATAGGCTAGTAGATATAGCAATTATGTATAGGTCTAAATAGATTTTAAAGAGTTTTTTTGATCGCTTCTACTTTTTAAAATTTTAAAGCTCATTTGAAAAAAATTGTTTTAGGCGATTTTGATCCCACTTTTTAAATATTTTGTTAATTTCTCCCATCACAACGCCGCCATTTTGTCCACACCCCTCAGACACTTCTTGTAGCTCTAGACTCGATAATTTGTTTATTTAATCAATTTTTACATTCTAAACAAGTGAAGCTCATAATTATAAATAAAATCAGATTTGTGAGCTAGAAATTTACTTATAATTTTAGATCTACTATTAAATTTCTTATTTTGAGAGGGGGGGGAGGTTCGCTGGCTGAGCCAGCTAGATGCTCTCATCTTCGTTGATCCATGTCAACCAATGTTAGGTCAAAACGCCACAAAAAAAAATCATAACTTTCTGTTTAACTTACATTCATAATTTATACACCATTGGAAAGTTCTTTCAAAGTATTTTTATGATGTACATGAAAAATTGTTTTTTCAAAGATAATTCTTTTATTTCACATCCTTATATAGAGACTGTCTGAAATAAATTATGGTGTCCAGAATCAAATAATGTGGGTCAAATTTGTCTCAATTAAATGAAAACACATGGCCTCTTTGACCTTAAATATAATAACAAATATACTATAAAATAGGTCAGGGGTACAAATATAAGTAGTCATCCTTATTCTAATTAATGATTAAACTAAAGAAGATTTTGATACTTCATTTTCTTTTGTATGTCGAACCATTGTCAAATAATGCGCTGTCAAAGTCAAACTTTGAAATTTTGGCAATGCCTATGAACCTAGGTGTCCGATTACTCGAAATAGCATAAATAATAAACTACTCTAGTCACTAGACTAGTGAATTAAGTGAAGTGTCTCTTAGTCTCTAACTCTAGGTCTACTAATACCCTAGATTCTATGGTAGATTCTTATAATTGAACACCAGACTTTCGGAAACTAGGTCAAATTTTTATTTGGTGAAGGTTTAACTTACACAAAAACTGAAATCAGATTCTTAATCTGCAACTAAAGGACTATAAAAATAGCTGTGTTCCTTTGAATTACCACCCATAGTCAAGATTTTATTTTAAAATAAATTAGGTCACTTCATGCTCCTATTTTGAACGCAGTTTTTGGGCTTTCTCCCTTAGTTGAACAGTGAGCACCGGTGTTGAACAACACTATGTAATTGCTAATAAATTATATGTGTTACTTAAAAATTATTTAGATTGTAGTAAAAGAAGTAGATTCACTTTTGCAATATGTATTTATAGTCTATTTCCTCATATTCTCTCTCTCTTTATATATATATATATAGGCTATATATTCAAATATCCTATATAGTTTATTTATTTAAATACCTATATAATCTATGTGTAGAAACAGACAGAAATAAATTTATATAGATTATAGAACTATAAATTAATTATTTTAATTTAATAAACAAGATATTTTCTACTAGGCTACTTGTATTTTCTCTCTGTCTTACTTTTAACTCCCATCCAAGGACCCTCTTCTTGTTTTCATAATTTGGATGTTTGTTTTGTGAAACCTTAACATCCCCTCCCTCCCATAGATGCTTATAATTCTTTTCATGACTCTCTCCCCCTTCCCTCCACTGCCTGTTGGATAGTTTGTGACACTACACGCTGAGTGTATACCTCTCCTCACCGCCAGCTTATCTTGCGTGATCACATGCAGTGGGCGTGGTCTCTGGCTTCAATTAGCAGCCCACACATTTTCTTTCATTCATAAGTTATATATTCTAGATATCTCGATCTAGAGTACAGTGCGAAGTTCGAGCAGCCCTGATTTGTCAAGAGATTGGAACAGTTCCCTTTTTATTGCTAAAACTTTTTTATTTGAAAGTTTACCAAATTACTGCTATATTGCTACTGAGCATGCACCTTTTTTCTTTACTTCCGACACATACCATTTCCTTTTCCTTGTAAAGGCTAAGTTCATGGTGAGGTCAAACTCAGGAGGTGTGGAGTTATTCTTTTTTACTACCCGGTAGTGAAGGAAATGGGTAATGGGCTTAAGGCTATTTTTAAGTCTGATTGCTCATCAGCTTAAAGAGACTATTTGAAGTTGTGGAGGGTGGGAAATGGTGCAATGGATGGTGTTCTTGCGCTGGAGTAAAAAGAAAATGACTTTATAGTAAAAATTAAATATTAAAAAATGTTTTTAGATATATTTTCTTTGATCTGTCCGAACCTTCCATCAACCCGATCGAGCATACTAACTGGGGAAAAATCCGCTTGGCGATACTTACCCTACACCTCTTTGACTTCGTATTTAATTTTAACTAAGCCTAGTGATACATTAAATCCAATCTATTTTTATAGAAAAAAGGACGAGGAATTCAGAGATACTATCAGTTTTTTCATAGGTCAGACCGTTACGGTGCTATAAAAATCCAAACCTTGAAAATTGCTTCCAGCGGGCTTAATGCGCTCGAACTTCGCACTTTACTATAGGTCATGTTTATTCATTGAAAAAATCATAGATTTATTAATCCCAATAATATTTCTTAATACGATTTTGCTGTGTTCAAAAAGGAGAATGAGCTGAATTCATTATTATTTGTTTGGACACCCCCTTTTTAAATTTTATTTAACAGCTAACGGTATAAATGTGATTGGAATGTCTTTCTAAAGATGTTTGGAAGCTTATTTTGATATGCCTATCAGCCTACGATCAAACAGGCTCATAATATAGCCTTCATCCCTTGTATGGGTATGAATTGCCGGGGGAGGTTAAAACAACAGCTTTACATACATGGATACCGAGATTCTAAATAACTGCCATCTGCTTTGGAAAAACGGAACAAAATTACCGGAACTTATCTAAAATTGGACATGCGCAGTCCCGAAACGAGTTTAGCTCCAAACATAAAAACAAAAACAAACAAATAAGACCCGTTCAGAAAGGAGAATTCGATGGAGTGTTCAAACTATAATAAGAGCCTCCTCTAGATCTAAACGGAGACTAGACTAGATCTACAGAATGTGGGTGCAAATTAAAAAAATGCATAAAAATCTAGATCTAGACTTTATGAGTCGATCTAATCTTAAATCTAGATCTAGGAATACTTACAAAATTTTGAATAAAATACTTGCTTAAAATGCATAGAATCTTCTAGACGGTGACTCAAAACATTTCTCAGTAGATCTAATGGTTTGTGTTTTGTATAGTATGTACTGGACTATTTCTAGCGGTGGGTGGTATCGATTATCTCTCAACATATCGATTCCAACAGCTGTTGAAATGTTAAGATCAGCCCCTGCGTTTTTCTGTAAGTGGAAAAACTTCCGCGCTTACTTTACTTTTAGTATTAGTATTATTATTATCACTATAAGTAAGTAAATATCTTTTTTTTTTTCAACTATTGCTTTAAATGTTGGAATCTTTGAAAGATGTTGGGCGACTGGCTATATATTGTCAATTAATACATTTACCGATTCTCATTGGCTAGTGGGTAAAGGGATTTGGGGGCCTGGGAAGCTTGGACTCTTTGGGGGCCCCTGCATTTAGACATTCTACATCATGACATGAGATAATGTACGTAATAAATATTTAAGTCTAAAGTGTGGAATATAATGCAACTGCCTGCAACATGATAACTTATCTACATAACAATACGAATAGCAAGATAACATGATATTGGCTTAATTAATATTTCTTATAATGTAAAAAAAAATTCGTGGACTCATTTTGGGGCCCCCTCAAGTTGGACTGTGGGAGCCTGGGGGATTTTCAAATTTTGACCCACTCTTCAACTACCCTAGCTACGTCACTGTAATTGGCACACATTTAAGCTACTATATTATACTACTACTTATAATAATAATAATCAGGGAGATGGGGGGGGGGGGGACGGTGTCAAAATCGTCCCGGGCAATAAAATACGATTCAGCCCACAACTTATTGATTGCATGATTGCCAATGATATGTATAAAACTAAACCCTGTATGCAAACGTGATTTACATGTAGATAGAATTATTTATTTAGTAAAATTAAAATCTACAGAACAGTCGCAATTAGTATATTACAATATTTTGATATAACTAAAAGAGTAAAGCATACCACTTGATGGCGCCAATTAGTGTTTTAATGCGCTCTGGAGTGTCGTCTCGATATTATATTCCCTGTTCGAACTCCTTCTCCGACAGCTCGGGATGTTTGGGCTATTTTGAAGTAACAACCCAAAAATTTAAAACGAAACAAACCAAAAAATGTGAAAAGGAAGTGACATGAAACATTCTTGAAATAGATATAAATGTATCCGTAGTCAAAGGATAAGAAAGGTCCCTTATTGACCCTTATCAACACACTGTTTAACTAGCTTACAAATCGTCTATGCTTTTGTGTCCATAACAGTTTCTATTGAAAGTCAGCCGCCTTCAATATGAAACCCTGCAAGCGTTCTTTATAGGCCTATGTAAAAACGCGTAGAAGCCTATTACTTTACTACATAATTATGAACATTACAGCATTCAAACTAACTCAAAAGTGTAGTTGGTGATTTCAAAATATTCTCCCCCCTCAGTTCATTAATAGCCATTGGGATAATTATTACTAGACATCACTTTTTGCTATCATCTGTATAAACCAACTCCACTGACTCCACAATATATAAACATCGGCCTTCTATTCCAGGTGTCCTATTTCTAGTCATCAATTTCTTACGTCAATTGTTCATGCCTACTCCGGTAAGTCAACGTCAAATAACATTATTGTTTCAAGACACACTCTACTGTTTCGTGATCGCATTCAATTACCGTATTTAAAAAAAGACATGTATATATCTAGACAGGCCTTATTATATCTAGGAATTACAGCTACTAAGTCTGCATGTTTATGGATAGAAGTTGGTCTTTCGATTGACCTACTTCGTCTAACTTGGCATGATCTCCAGGAGTAAATGGAGTTGTGAAAGTTGCCATGAGATTCAGCAACTTTCCCCAATTAAACTGGCGAGGGAATCAGTCATTTGACTGCATCTCTCGAGGATTAAGCAATTTTCGCTTTTCATCTCTCAGTTTTAGCGGCCCCCGAAAAAGGAATAGATGCTATTAGTTCTGTGTGGTCTGTCTGTCCGTCCGTCCGCCCCCGTTTATTGAAAACCCGACATCATGATACTTTAGACCTTTCAAAGTTCTGATGCAACGGCTAAATTTAGTTTTTAAAATCTTCTATGCATGGCAAGCAGTTTTTTCCTAAAAATTCACCATTTTTACTATTAATAGTAACAAACTCAGGACGCTATTTAGTAAGGGAGACGACTATTTACCATATTTTTAACAAATTTATGCAAACGGTTTTAGATTTTTTGTAAAAAAAATAATATTTTTTTTTAGAATTGTATTGCTAAGTTAAGTAAGCTCTTTCGTAATGACTAACTGTGTGTGTGCCAAAAAAAAAATGTTTTCTTGTTTTTTTTATAACAGAAAAAATCTATTTAGTATGCATATTATAAGTGGAACATAATTTAAAACAACAATCAATAAGTAGTTTTTTTTTCATATTATCTCGTATACCATCATACAGCAAGCATCATTATTGCCCTTCGGGGGCCGATTTTGAGTTGTTGTTTTTTGTTTACCTTCTACTTTCGATTTTTATTTGGTTACATGTTAAACTGTTTAAATAATAATTGTGATTTGTCAATGACTTCGTAGCAGAGAAATCATGGGATCTTGCGACGAACCGACCAACCTAATTATATAATGCACATTAGACACGACAATCCATCTATGAGTCAAACTTGGTAACAGTGGATCTAAAAAGGTCTGTAAACAGTGCTACATCAAAACATCAAGGAATATTTCCTAATTTAGATTCACACTAGTTTGACTTCTATAGGACTATTAAAAAAATAGGTCTTATGTCATTTGTAAATCTGTTAGTGTAGAGCATTAAAACTCACAGAAGCACTGCGGTTACTATTTTAAGCGAATCCATTATTTCGGAATATGTGGCTAGTCTCTATGGCCTCCTTCAGTCACGAAGCGACTCATGGAAATGGGATGAATGCCTGGGCATTAGATGTGGTCGGAACGATGTCCCCACACATCAGTTCCCCCCTCTCCACGCAGCTGATGTATCCAAAGGAACGGCAGTGCCGTAACAGTTTGGGGTCAGCGGCGTCGCAGGTTCTAGATGCTGCAAACTGCCTTAGGGTCGCCAGATCCTGATTTTTTTTCTCAGGGTTGACTCCTAAAGCCTATCCCATGATTGGGTATAGCTGCAAGGCAACAGAGGTTTGAATTCAGAGTTTTCTTTCTCTTAGGTGGGTAGCCAGCCATGGCTAACGAGCCACAGCTGTCCGAAGCTTACTGGTTTAACGCCAGTTACTCGCCTTTGCCCCTTCTCCTGTTAGTGAGAACAGTTCCGCCGGACTCAATATCTGAGCCACACGTGAAGGCCAGGAGTTAGACTGGTTGTCAGAGGCTATTTGAGACGCATAGTATGCCATTAGGATGCATTTTATAGGTAGTGGAGTGCTTACATCCATTACCACTTCCGGCAATGACAACCTTGCAGAACCATATGGCTAGTAGGCCTATTTTATAAAAGGAAGACCTGGCCAATCACATTTACGGGACTTTCTGACATTTAATGTATCCCTTTCGGCCACACTCATCGGCCCACTTAGGCACCGGCCTACCGGGCATTTGCCCGGTAGCCTTATAGCCAGTCCGTCCCTGTTCCTAATGCATAATGGCATTTAATCCCTGTTACTAATGTATAGTGGGATTGAATCCCTGTTACTAATGTATAGTGGCATTTAATCCCTGTTACTAATGTATAGTGGCATTTAATCCCTGTTACTAAT
Organism: Biomphalaria pfeifferi; assembly: GCA_030265305.1. Lineage (NCBI taxonomy): Eukaryota > Metazoa > Mollusca > Gastropoda > Planorbidae > Biomphalaria > Biomphalaria pfeifferi. Next base: position 1,975,574 of record JASAOG010000041.1, on the reverse strand, counting down.
GTATAGTGGGATTAAATCCCTGTTACTAATGTATAGTGGCATTTAATCCCTGTTACTAATGTATAGTGGCATTTAATCCCTGTTACTAATGCATAGTGGCAGTCTTGGCGTCTTTCGTCTTCCTTCAGATATTGTTAAGCTAAAAACAAAGTGATTCCCAGAGTGTCTATAATATTCTATATAGGTCTCTAAGGGTCTGTGACGATTTCTAAAGGATCTGCGTGAGTAAAAAAAATGTATTGGAGGTCTATGATATTCGATATAATTTAAGCAGGTCGAGATTCCCCCCCCCCCCTCCATTAATGGAATTAATTTATATACTGTGCACACACGGACATCTTCATAAGATAAGAAAAGATAATTTTTATTGATCCAATCAAATGGAAATTCAGTTTGACAACTATTGACAACCTCAGCGTAACTACTGTAACAATAACATTATAGATGCAAATACGAACAACATTCACACAATAACACATACACACTCACAACCAGCGATTTATGAATTTGACTTCTATGTACTTCTTGATGATGGCAGATGATCTTGTAACACTCTGGCCGACAGTGGGATGAAGGAGTTTTAAAATCTTTCTATTTTAGTTCTAATGGAAAGGAGACGACCACTTCGTTAAGTTACGAAACACCATTTAGCTAGAATTAAATATGGGAAGACACATTTTTTGTCACCAGAAATTCAAAACGAGTTCATTAACTTGATGTGCAATAAAGTTAGGGAATCAGTTGTTGGGAAAGTCAAGCCAGTTTGTTACTTTCTCTGATGCTTGATTCCACCCCCAGATGTTTCTCACCAAGAACAAGTCTCTCTAATAGGTCGTTACTTGGATGTTGATCATTTCGATACAAAAGAGTCATTCATTGGTGACTTTGACATCTCTCTGAACCTGACAGCTCTTCATTCTGTTGAGATAGATCCAGCAATTGTCACCTTTTTAGGAACTGTATATGATTTGTTCAACTTTTTATCCAATTTACCCTAGAGATGGGCTAAACTAAAAGAAGCTTGAGCCGGTAGTTTAAAAAAGGAGATTATTACAAGGTGGTTCGCAAGAGAAGAAGCTAGTCGACAGTTTCCTTGCATCTCGACAAAATCATCAAGCTGTTAGAGAAACTTTCTGAATCAACAACTGAAAGAAGGGAGACTAGAAGCAGTGCACAGAATCTTCTTCATGCAGTGGGAAATTATGAATTTTTGCTATCTGTAATTCTGGTCGAATCTCCTTCGCCCAATTACTATAGTTCCGATGAAACTACAAAGGTCTGGACTGCACATACGGGAAGCTGCTAAAAAGATTAAGACCCTTTCATGCTTTCTGCAAAATGATGAGAAACGGACGAAACTGATCAGCCAATTCATCGAAAAAGCAAAAGAAGATAATGAATGCTATGAATTTCCTGTAATCTAAACAACCAGAAGAAAGAAAAGACTTAATGGGGAGTAGAGTTCTGATGTAGAAATGTTAATAAAACTGCAATTCAAACGTGTTGCGACAGAAGTGCTGGAGAGACTTCATGTGGAGATGAAGGACAGATTCCAAAGGCTGGGTTGAACCAAGACACCTCTTGGAGTCTATGGATGATGACATACTCATACGCTGATGAAAAACTGTGTTATTTTTTCCTGTTTGATGAAATACAGGTCAACGGCTTGTTCAATGATGTTATTGATGCACGAGCACTTTTCATCAACAAACCATTAGCACAAACACCAACTGACATATTGAGGAAGCTGGCTTTATATGGTAATGATGTGTGCTAAAACTTTGAAACCTCCATCCGAATACTGCTAACTCAGGCCACTTTCATTGCATCATGTGAGAGATCATCTCAAAAGCTCAAGTAAATCAAAAACTATCTCAGGAGCACAATGACGCAAGAAATTTAAGGCAGGGCCGCCGCGAAGGTTAAAAAATTGTGGTCGCCTGCGTGCGAAATTTTAAAATGCCCCCCCCCCCCCCTTTTTTTTTTGTAGAAAAAAATGTATTTACGACTGAGCTGGACCTTGTACAATTTGTGTAAATTATCCCCCCCCCCTTTCACATTCGCACCGTTTCCCTCAAGTCTTCTTAGATGTTTTATTTCCAATTTTAACTTTGTATTTTTTTTCTATTACAAAGTCCTTCTCCAGTTGTATCAGTAATGGACGAAACCCAGAAAATGGTCATGTATTGCAACATTAGGTATAAAAGAAACAGAAGCAATAGGCTAATAATAGTGATTAGCTCGTATGAGATATCTGGTGTACAATTTTTTGTGTGAAAGTATTTGTATGCTTATACCTACAATTTCAAGGATTTCATTTTCTACTGCACCAAAATTTTGAAATTACCTGTATTAATTGATAGAGGAGGCGAGGTGGCTGAGCTGTAAAGCGCTTGGCTTCCGAACAGGGTCGCGGGTTCGAATCCTGATGAAGACTGTGACTTTTAATTTCGGGATCTTTGTGTGCCTCTGAGTCCACCCAGCTCTAATGGGTAACTGACATTAGTTGGGGAAAATTAAAGGCTGTGAAAGGCGTTGTGCTGGCCACATGACACCCTCGTTTACCGTAGGCCACAGAAACAGATGACCTTACATCATCCGCCAGAATCTGCCTTATAGATCATAAGGTCTGAAAGGGAACTTAATTGATACAAATACCCTTTTAGTGTGTGTGTATCAAATAAACTTTTTGTGGGTCCTTTAAAAGCGAGACATAGATCTAGCCGATAATAATTTTTTCTTTAAAGGATTGCTAAGGCTGCTTTTCAAAATCATTCATTCTTTAATGCATTTTAAAAATTTTCTTTCTGTACTATATTCATGTCTTTTCAGAATTAATATGACCATAATCATGTATTCCTTTTGTTTCTGTAATGCCGTCTTTATTTATTTATTTCTAAAAAAAAAAAAAAAAATATGGACCATTCAGTTCAAAATATAGTGACTCGAAACAAAAAAGCCATTGACGGTAAACCATCTGCAACATTTCGTAAACTCTGATAATGATTATCACGATTGTACTTTGGAGAGTTGTGTATTGTTTCCAAAATTATCTGATTTACACGGATTCGGAGGTGCCTACTAATTTATTCAACACACCTCTAGGATAAAATGAAGTGCTCGGCGCTGAATTTATTTCTTGAATTGATGTAAAATAAATAATCCAAAAGTACAAGTCACTTATACAATGACTAGAGGAAAAAAAACATGTTAAGGCAGTGTTTCATAAACTATTCCGGGTGGCGGCGCCCTACATGACAAAATTTTCGTTCGAGCTCCTTAGAAGCTGGGGACCTAGAAGAGCGAGGTAGGCTCTCACAGTGGTCATAATTTTAACACAATTTTTCAGCTTTATTTTTCATTTATAGTTATTTAACACTATGTTTAGAATCCAAAAATGAAATTTCACTAAAAAGAGTCCGGTGTCTTTTGGTGTTTTTTTTTTTTTTGTGAAATAGTGTTGCCTACATAATTTGTAAAAAAGTTTGTTCTGGAGATAGAATTGAACTTTCGGTGGGTTTCTGCTCAAGACGGCAAGGGATCCTATTTCGGGGCCGGGTCCCAACTTATTCTGGCGTTGCTTCAGAAATTTTTTCTCCTAGCGTTTACATCTTGTTCTTGTAATAAGAAGAAAGAAAAGGCCAATATTAATGAGTTTTCTTTTCGAACGCACTATTCATCCTGGTAAAAAAAAATCTAGTAAAAAAGAGGCAGCCCTGGTCAATAGTATTATTCGAGGGACCAAGTTCAAGCGTACTTAGTTTCTCGACCACACTTCCCACTTTGGTAACATTCAGACACGAATTAATAACTACAACGAAAAAAAAACAACATTTTTTCGCCCCCCCCCCCCTTTTGCTGTTGCTCGAACGTTGGCTTGTTGCTCCAAACAGATAGTATCCTACAACGGGCTACAACTTAATGTAGATCTACATCAATAATGACCAAAAAATTTTCTACGCTTAAGTAACAGCCATTTAACATAAAAATGAAAGTTTTTTTAACATTGAGTTTTTAATTACTAGATCTACTTATAGGGCGAGGTACTCGACTAAACAACAATATTTATATGTATTAAGTATACATATATAGATTCTAAGAAGCCAAAAATGTTATCTGTAAGCGTCATTCTAAACAAATAGTACAGCCTATGGAAAAATCCTAGGGAATCCCTCGCGCGCCGTTTCATTTTTTCTTATTAACAATTTTCCAAAATAGTTTCTAATTACGAATATCATTATAATAATGACCTTCAACGTCACAACCTGTGGGCAGTGACGATCCCTTTTCAGGAAAATTGTATCTATCACACAAAATAGTGACAAAACGGATGCATTTTTTACAAACCTAATCCAGTAAAGCGTAGGAAAGTTTTACACTCAGGACCAAATGGTTCGTGGAGTAAATTTCTCCTTTTGGATCATCATGGATTTCTCCACATTGCACCATGCGCGAAAAAGATGCGCGACGGGGCTTCGCTCATAAAAACTCGGAGCTGTTGTTCCGTTAGTATAGTTCCATGTACTACACGACCAAGCAGGCAGGATATCACGAAGAAATAAATCAAGTCTAAAAAAAAAAAGTCTCTTTGACACTAGGCCTATGTAGGGCATCATTTATATACGCACTTTTATTTTTTTCGCTCCTCAGCTGGTAGCTGATATATATCATTTTTTTTCATCCATTCTCCTAATTCACGACCTAACCCACGGCTAACCCCAAGCATAAACGCGCGTACAGCATATATATATATATATATATATATATATATATTTATACATACACACACACACACACACACACACACACACACACATATATATATATATATATATATATTAATATATATAATATTCTAATACGAATTTACAGGCCCTTACTACATTGTAAATACAACCGATTCGTTCTTGAAAGATAAGATACCCATATGTTTATATTAAGGCTTTGAGGATCGCGCCCAAACAAAAATATTCGAAAATTTCTTAGGCTGCAAGCTTCCCTGTGGGGTCCGGGGCGAAGCCCCGACGCTACTAGCGTTATCTTGCATTCTTCACTGCAGAAACGCATTCTCCTGACATTTACAAGTCATTATTCATCATGGGCGTAGCGAGGGGAACCCCAACCCCCCCTCCCCGAAATGAAATCCCCCCCACTGGCTCTAGTGACTGATTTTTTGCTTTGATTTTGTTTATTTTAGGTGAGATTTTAATACTAAGCCATTACTTGCCCCAGCGCAGCCAAGGGGGTTTTGAGTTTAAAACTCCCTACCAGGAGTTTTTGCAGTTAAATCCACCTCTTCTAAAAAACAAAACAAAAAAAAATGCAATCGACAATCTCAAAATTCCAAGAGCACAGTTAAGGAAGATTTTGATTTTAAAACTCCCTCCAATATTTACGATAAACCCCCTCTTCAATATAAAAAAAAAAGCAAATTATGCACTCAAAATGTTATGAGCGTAGCTAAATGGGTTTTGACTCAGTTTTAAGTTTAAACTCCCCTTCAGTGAAGTTTGAAGCTAAAAAATACATCTTCAATATAAAAAAAAAGCAAATTAAACACTCTAAAATCTATGAGCGTAGAAAAGGGGATTTGAGTTTAAACCCCGCCAGCGGTGTTAGAAGCTAAAAAATACATCTTCATTGTAAAAAAAAAAGCAAATTACGCAATCAAAATGTTATGAGCGTTGCCAAAGGGGGTTTTGAGTTTAAATCTCCCTTCAGAAGGGTTTGATGCTAAAAAATACCTCTTCAATATAAAAAAAGCAAATTATACACTACAATTATTTGAGCGTAGCCAAGCCAATTAATTCTGTCAACAAGCTGTGATTTCTACAAATAAATTGGACCTCCCCCCACTCGAAAGTTTATGGGGGGGGGGGGGGGGGGGATTGATGCCAAAAAAATCTAAAATTAGTTTGAAATACAAATAATTAGTATATATTATTAACATAACTAATAAATTCGTGTATACAAATTGTGTGATTTCTTTACTAAAATTCGTCCATCACACCTTCTTCCCTACCGCCCTCCCCCCGATCCGCCAGTGATTCTAAGGCCCCCCTCCATACAACACACCTTAATTATGCCATAATTACTTTCCCATATGCTACACACGCACCACTTTTAGTCCGTTACTTGAAGAAGGTCTAGGCTACTTCGTACCAATTAAAGGTCTTTGCTTTGCTCTTACTTTGGAAGTCTTGAGATTTTTTATCATTCAACAAACTCTCTTCTTTGGCCGCTCACGTGGAGCTGATGAGAATGAAGTAGCTTGACTTCCTCCTTTAAAAAAAAAAATATCTTATAATGTATATTGTAATTTGTAATGCACAATTGTAAAGTAGGCGCGGCAATGAATGGTAGGCCTAAAGCGCAAGACTTAAATTCCGAATCGAAGGGTCCTGGGTTCGAATCCTGGTAAAGTCTGGGAATTTTTATTTCTGGATCTTTATAGCGCATTTGAGTCCACCCAGCTCTAATGGGTACCTGGCGTTAGCTGGGGTAAAGTAAAGGTCGTTGGTCTTTGTGCTGGCCACATGACATCCTCGTTTACCGCGTGGGCCATAGCAACAGATGACCTGGTCTTTATATAGACCACTTTGAGAGTCACTGATCTAGACTCTATATTCAATCAGAGTGTTAATATATTTTATTTGTGTGGTAATATATATATATATATAGTCTAAAATCTAAACATTTGATTCGTCCAAGAAAAATGTATAAGATAAAACAAAACACTATTTGTAAAATAGCAGACGGTCATCCGGAACTGATGAGTTAGTAAACATAGATTCGATTCCAGTACATTTTTAAAAGCCCATTTCGAGTTAGATTGTCGTCCTTGAATCTCTGACTTGTTTTGTCATGTGTAGTCTAAAATGTTTGTCTGTTTTCAATGAAACGAAAGACGAATTGGAGAGTGAATCTAGATTTTAGATCTAATGAAAGATCAAGATTTGGTAGATAGAGAGTCTATTGTGTAGTAGCTCTAGATCTAGAATTAATTATTAATCAATAATTGTAGATTAAAAGATTGATGTTTAAATTGTAACTAGATTAATCTAAATCTAGACTAGATCTATAGTAGTTTATTTATTTCGGACATTCGCTGTTTTTGTGGTCATTAAATAATTATTTTAATATTTATTATAAAACTAGCGTGCTGTATAATGTGCTTGTCCATTTTCCAATGATTCTGACCCAATTCCCTTCCATTTAGCTATCTTTTTATGTAAGAAACTAATTTCAGATTTGTTAGTCAGGTTGTTGTTTTTTCCTATGTTACCGGATGACTTTACCTCTTCCTAGTCCTAGGGTTAAGACTATATTTTTTGATTGGCTAATTCTATACTAATGAGCCCGTCAATATTTATTCTGTTTTTGAAGCTGATTTATTTGATTTATAAGCCAAGATGTCTAATTCCATAAAAAAAAAATTAATAGGGTGTCCGAATTAAATTACGATTTTCTTACCAAAAGTTATTTCGGACAGCCAGTTTTGGACATCAATAAAAATGATCTTATATTATAGACTCTAGATCTATTTGTTCATTTGTTGCTTTTTTAAATAGAGAATAAATGGGCAAATGTTTGGAGTGAGCTTGGTACATTGAATGAAGTTAAATGCTTAGATCTAGACCTACTAGATAGATCTAGCTAGATTTATATAGAGAGAATATCTATAGAGGATTCAGTTAGGCAAGAATGGCTATCCTAACCTGTACTATACTACAAAATATCATCTGTATTAGAAATTTATTAAATAAATAAACAAAAAAAAAACACAAACATTCAACACACATCTTAATATGCAAACCCAAAACATTCAACACACATCTAATCATGCAAACATAAAATAAGTCTAAAAGTCTGTGTAGAAGTCACTATCCCAGTGACCTAATTTTGGTAGAATAAGTGTGTTCATATTTTTATTTTTTGTGTTCGAATTTATGTATAATATGATAACATTTTAATGATTTCATATGAGGGGCTATGCCTGGGTATCTTAAAATTTAGTTAATGTTAATATAGAATTAAAATCTGAGTTTATTAATGCCTAAATATAGAGACTGTCCGAAATAAATTATGGTGTCCGGAATCAAATAATGTGGGTCAAATTTGTTCGAATTAAATGAAATCACACTGCCTCTTTGACCTTAAATATAATAACAAATATAGGTTAGGGGTACAAATATAAGTAGTCATTTATCCATCCTTATTCTCCTTTAACTAAAGAAGATTTTAATACCTCATTTTCTTTTCTATGTTGAACCATTGTAAAATAATGCGCTGTCAAAGTCAAACTTTCAAATTTGGGCCTATAGGTGTCCGAATAGATAAACTATATATAAACTACTCTATATAGATCTAACTAAAAAATTTAATATAATTCTAGTCTAGATCTCTTCTAAATATAAGGCTAAGGACTCTTAGACGTCACACTAGGGATAGGGTACACTGAATTATTTTTTCAGTTACAGCTCTAACTCTATAGTCTAGACATTTATACTATAGATTATAATAGACTCTAACTCTATTCTAGTCTCATCTAGAGTCTAGACACTATTCTACTAAATTGTCTAAATTCTATAATAATGCTGCACTTTTCAGGTTTGTGTCATATTTAGACTTAATTCTTAAGTTTTTATGATTAATTTAGATATGAAAGTTAACCCTTTTGAGACTTGACTTTTGGTACCAAGAAGATGGAATCCTTTTTACAAACTGATCACTTCTATTACAAAAAGAATTCATAATAAATAAACTAATTACTTTACATGCACATAACTCTATATATTATTGAAGAGAAATGAATGTGCTAATACAATCCCATAAAATCCAACTGAAATATTAACATTTATTAAAATTAGCCTAGCTAATTTGCATAATTTATGTGCAGAAATTTACAAACAAATTTTCGAAACTGAACAGAATAAAAAATTTAATAAAAGTTTTTTTTTTACAAAGTTTTAGGCCTGAATAAGTCCTAATACTTGTCTTTGGGGAAACAAGACCCATGGAGACTCTTCAGACACTTCTGTCATATTATTCCCCCCAGTATCCTGGAAATAAATGCCTTCATTTTGGCCACAGTGACAGTCATCCATTTATGACCCAGGGATCTTCTTGTGAGCTGTTGGTTGGTTCGAAAGTTGGCATCATATTTATTAGTCTCCCTGACAATATCTTAACTAAATTGATAGTAAAAAAAAAAGTAATAAAACACTCTGCAAGGTGCTAAACCCTTGGAGCATATTCTCTATCCAGCTCCTCACCCCTAATTCTAAACCATGTTACCATGGATGGTATCGTCAATATTAATACTAGATCATAGATCGACTAGTGCTAAATCTAAATCTAATCCCTCCTAAATACTGCCCTCATTATTGTTAGGGCTATCAGAGCCAGTGAGTATGTTTTCATCAATTTCACCATCTGACGTTGAAATTTTCACCTATCACTAGCTGACTTCAAAAAATCAATTCAAACAAATTATCTTATAAAAACAGCAAAGGAAGCTGCCATTACAGTTTACAAATGTGTAAAAATAGTAAGAATTAATATGATTGGCTGTTACAAACATGATAGGTCAGCCTTTTGTCTTTTTCGCCAACCATACTGGGCCCAAGGATCGTCCACGTCGTCTCAAAAGGGTTATTCTAGACATTTAAATTTAAACGAAATTCAAGTAGACTCTAGACTGTTTAAATTGTTAAGTGTATACTATGTGTTTTGTCTGTTTTATTGATGTTTCTCTGTTCCTTCAGAATTGAAAATTATTTCATCCTAGCTCTAACCTCCTCCTGGAAGGTGGGGGATTGTGGCAGGGAGGGTTTGAACCTGGAACTTTTGATAACAGTGCATCCTACACAACCAGGCAGCAATCCTCCTAGATCTAGATCCTAGTTATCCATGTTGTAATCATTTATTGGTTTAAAAAAATTTGGGCATAAAACTAAGCATTGATTATGATATCATTATGATTTCCCAAGCTTTTCCTCCCCAAAGTTTGAAATTGAGTGCACTTGCATTCTTGTACTAGATCAATATAATCTTCTTTTCCATTGAACTTTCTCGTAAGTAGGACTACTCCATTCTAACTATCTTCTTATAAATTACAAATGTAACTTCAAAAGAGAAAATTACATCTTATGCATTTCATTTATCTATCAGTCAGTATGTGCAGGCCCCTACACTTTTTCTAAAGCATTTTTGACTTAGGTGTTTATTTTAAAGTAATTTTTATGAAAGGTGATATATGATCACACCTCATAAGGAATAGGTGCCCTGCCCTGTCCAACAGTAAGCAGTTCCCACTGTCCACTTCTGGACATCACTGTGGATTGATATTTTAATGTTCTTTCATATAATTGAACTTTTTTCAAAACTTTGTGTTACCTGCTGTATGATAAAAACTGATAATTGAAATATGTTTTAAGTGATACTTAAAGCATTGCATCAGATGAATAAGAAAGATTTGTAGATTTTTGTGTGGGTTATAGAGTGTCAGCTGTGCTTTTTTATATATTTTTGTATTTAGATTGTTACATTTAGTGAATCATAGTTATGAATGTTGTATTTGTTTCAGGAAAAGCTGTTATTATGAAAGTGATTAGTTTTCGGCGTTTGTTTCTGCCTTTTACTTCCCATGTGAGATACTTTGGCCAACCTGCTGCCCAAACACACCCTCATTTGATTGCAGAAGGTGAAGTGACTCCAGGAATAAGCAGGAAAGAGATCTACACACGCAGATGTAAACTTGTTACGACAGCTTTAGACATGTTCAAAGGGATGAAGTCAGCATACTGCCATTTGTTCATTTTCCCATCAGCAACAACCCAGTTCATGACGAATGATATTCCCTATGTATTCCGTCAAAACTCAGACTTTTTATATTTCAGTGGATTTCAGGAACCAGACAGCTTACTTCTTATAGAAGCATCTGGCAATAAATCATCCAGGGGTGAGCACATTGCAAATCTTTTTGTTCCCCGTAAAGATCCAGCCAAAGAACTATGGAATGGACCCCGCTCAGGAACGGAGGGAGCCATTGCTCTCACAGGCGTTGATGGAGCTTTCAACTCTAATGAACTAGAGAAATATCTACATCATTATAACAAAACTCATAAGGACTTTGTTTTATGGTACAATCATGCTAAGCCCATTCATCAAGAGTTTCATAATCAAGTGCTTGGGCAAGTTTTGCATGATAAGCGCTACAAATGTGTGGAGAATACAGCTGCTCTAGCCCACAGGCTTCGTGTCTTAAAGTCACAACCAGAAATTCTACTCATTCAACAAAGTATTACTATTGCTTGTGAAAGTTTTATCGAAGTTATGAAGTTTTCTAAACCCCAGGTACACTATCCATGCCATAAGATCAGAGTTTTGTTATTTGTACAAGTTTTACAAGTCACATATTAAGAAACCATTTGTTTTTTCAACTATTGTTTACAATCAAAGCATAGTTTTAGTTAATATCACTCTAACCAATTAAGTCTACAGTATTAATGTATTTTTCTATAACAGTTTAATTAAGACTTTAGGAGTTTGTCCCATCACTATCATTATTTTGGAATCAGGCTCATTCCTATTTCAATTTGTTTTGTTTGAAAAAAAAGTGAAAAGTTTGAAGGTTTTAGAGCATATTGAAGTTGTTGGCCATAAGAGGCACAGTGTACCATGCTGTCCTATCATCTTTAGTGAGCAGTTTGGATCAATAGTTTCTAGTCGTGTCACACTTTCCCCTCAAGATTCTGTGGTACCCTTCCCCAGCATTCTGTTGGCCTCAAGCCCAAATTTGAAGCTATTTCATGACCTCATAGTGACCACAAAGTTCATTTCAAAATTGGGGTTCTCATCATTTTTAGACTCCAGGACTACTTAGAATCCAATCAGACCACATGATTTTGTTTGATGTTTGTATTTGAGAAACTTTTTCATTTGTTACTTAATATTCTTTTATTCTAATTGTGCAATAATTATGTTATTTTATGTGTGTTGAATGTCAACCAAACCAAATAAAGCGTCTGGACCTGATGGTATTCCAGCTAGATTACTCAAAGAACTAACCAATGAGCTAGCCCCAGTGTTCAAAATACTCTTTCAGGCTTCACTTAACCAGGGCAGAGTACCAAAGGACTGGAAAGAAGCTAATGTCACCCCCCTATTTAAAAAAGGAGAAAAATCTGACCCAGGGCACTACAGACCAGTATCACTTACCAGCATCACATGTAAAATCCTAGAACACATAATATGTAGCAACATCATAAGCCACTTAGACAAACAAAATGTCCTCACACCATACCAACATGGCTTTAGGAAATATAGATCATGTGAAACACAACTAATAGGACTAATTGATGATTTTTCTAAAGGTTTAGATAATAGTGAAAAAATAGATGCTATCTTACTAGATTTTTCTAAGGCTTTTGACAAATTTCACCACCATAGTTTGCTTAGAAAATTAAAATATTTTGGCATTAATGGTCCACTGCATCAGTGGATTAAAGATTTTCTGATAGGGAGAGAACAAACTGTAATAATAAATGGCTCTAAATCAACACCGATAACAGTAAACTCAGGTGTAACTCAAGGAACAGTCTTGGGTCCACTACTATTTTTAATTTACAGAAATGATTTACCAAATTGCATTACTTCAGGAACAAAAGTCAGATTATTTGCAGACGATTGCATAATATATAGAACAATAAAAACAACACAAGACACAGATATTTTATAAAGAGAATTAGATGAATTACAGAAATGGGAATCAAATTGGAGCATGTCTTTCCACCCAGAAAAATGTCAGTTGTTAAGAGTAACAAAAAAACTAAAACAAATTAATTCCACTTATCTTATTCATGGCAAACCAGTAACACAGACTAAAAACGCAAAATACCTAGGTGTTATAATAAATGAAAAACTGTCATAGAATCCACATATTGATGAAACTATAAAAAAATCAAACAAAGCATTAGGATTTATTGAAAGAAATTTCTATAACTCAAATAAGAACATAAAACTAAAATGTTATTTAACCTTGGTTAGGCCAATAATAGAATATGCATCCTCCGTTTGGGACCCCTCAACTCAAGAAAACATTAAGAAACTGGAACAAACACAAAATAGAGCAGTGAGATTCATAACAATTGAATATTCACATTTGACTAGAGTAACACCTATAGTAAAATCACTAAATTTAGAAAGCCTTCAGGACAGAAGACTCAAAAGTAAAGTAGCAATTATACATAAAACACTGAACCATAATCTTCAAATACAAAAACAAAATTTAATAAAATACTCTGAAAGACACAAAGATAAAGGCACATTCCTCGTCCCATATGCTAGGACAAATTTGTACAAATACTCCTTCTTCCCTAGTGCTATTAGAGCATGGAATGGGTTGCCTGAGCTAGCCAGAAAAACCAGTGACTTGGCAGAATTTAAGTCATTGGTTAATATGCATGACTAAATGCATGACGCATAGGACGTAATCATCTTTTTTTTTTGAAGTAACGTCTGTATTATATAAGATAAGATAAGAAGTGTCTCATGTTTCAGGCCAATGAAGCTCACCTTTGGGCTAAAATGGACTTTGAATGCAGAATGAGAGGAGCTGAATTTTTAGCTTACCCACCAGTCGTAGCTGGTAAGTAGTAGCTTAGCAGTTTTATTTTTAGCTCTTGAAATGTTTGATGTATCCTCTCTTTAATTCTTTCATGTTGAAATGTTTGATACATCCTTTCTTTAACTCTTTCATTTTGAAATGTTTGATACATCCTTTCTTTAACTCTTTCATTTTGAAATGTTTGATATATCCTTTCTTTAACTCTTTCATTTTGAAATGTTTGATACATCCTTTCTTCCTTTGTTTCATGTGCAGGAGGACCCAGAGCCAACGTAATTCATTACATCACAAACAATCAGGTTATTAAGGATGGACATTTGGTTTTGATGGATGCCGGATGTGAATTTCATGGTTACGCTAGTGATCTAACACGTACATGGCCAGTTTCAGGTTTGTATAGTCACAAATTCTTTGAATCCCTTAGTGCTAGCAATGCTGTGCTAAAGTAAGGAATGGTGATACAACATTTTAACTGTCTACTATCATGGGAAAACAGAAAAAAAAGAGTATAGTAAAGTAGCAGTCCGCATGGCAATGTTCCGATCACCTTAGAAAGATAGTTCTCGCCAGGATTTTAAAAGAAATCTCATACAGTATCTTATCTTATATAATGCAGACGTTACTTCAAAAAAGAAGATGATTACATCCTACGCGTCATGCTTTTAGTCATGTATATTAACCAATGACTTAAATTCTGCCAAGTCACTGGTTTTTCTGGCTAGCTCAGGCAACCCATTCCATGCTCTAATAGCACTAGGGAAGAAGGAGTATATTGGTTGTGACTGACTGTGGAGCATCTACTCATACCAGTCTCTTAACTTTCAGGTTATAAAAAAATGGTAACTTGATGTTGAGCCTGAAGACAATTTTATTTTGTAGCTGCCAAAAGATTTCTCTTGTTGAATGTGAGATGGAGGAAGTTGGCCTAAGATAGGGCACATGTAGAGAGGAGAGGATGTAAGATGAATGATAGGTTTGAAAGAACACTGTTCACACTTTTGGATTGTATTTTTAATATCTGAATTAACTTTTTAGAAAACTGTATTTTAGAATCAAATTGATAAAAAGTAACTGGGCTTGGTGGACATAACCAAATGTTTGTAATTTCTGATTATTGTTCTCACAGGTAGATTCACAGAGTCTCAGAGGCTGCTCTACAATGCCACATTGAGAGTGCAGGAAATGTGCATACAGATGTGTACCACAGACTATAGTTTGGATGACATCTACAATCAAATGGTGCTCTTATTGTCTGCTGAATTGACTCAACTTGGAATTATCTCTCCTGATACCTCGTATGAACAGAAACTAAATGTAAGTCATTGTTTGTTTCTTTTTATATAAGCTTCTATCAACTCACTCTGCTGTCTGTTACAGATTTTTGTCCACATTATTTCTCCCACTTCCCATTCTCTGATCAAGTTGAAACTTGGCACACAATTATTGATTGTTCCTAACAAAAGATGAATCAATAGAAAAATTAACAAATTATTTAATTAAGTAGTGGTAATTAATTAATCTTGTTTGATAGTGATAAAGGGAATAAATCTTACAGCATTGAGATATATGGCTGTAAATGTGACGTTCTTCTTTTAAAATATTTTAAAAATATTTTGTTATTTTCTCAAAATGTTTTTTAATCAATGAATTAGAAAGCAGTTCTAAAGTTCTACTAGCAGACACAAGTCATTCTCACATGAACTAGTTAGTTTACTTAATGAAAACTAGATACAAACTTTTGCAGTAGGTCCCAATATCTCTTGACAGCCTGATAACTTTGTACTGTACAGTCTTAAGTGTTGAAACACTCTGTTTTGATAAGAAGGAATAATTTGTTTTAATTTAAATGTCAAAAATTAAAATTTTTCACTTGATTCATTTTAGCATTAACAAAGAATTGTTTTTTATTGATACAAACCTTACCAGCCCTAACCACTGTTTCATTTGGGAGATCTTTTCACAATGGTTAAGTTTAAGGATTTTTTCACAGTGGTTAAGTTTAAGGACTCTTGGAGTGGTGACTTGCATAATGAATCACTTCTGTGATTTTCTACTTGAACTGAAACCAGAGATTTTCAGACATGTTTGTGATTTTAATGTTTTTTTTCCATCAGTCCCCAGTCTAATTCTTAACCTTGTTCTCAGCCTAAAACACCAATGATTAAAAGACCAACTGGCCAACAGATTTTGGAAAAAAGTGGCCCATTCGTTTGATCTATTTTTATATTTTATGTTTACGAGTGCACTGGTATGATAACAGCTAGCTTTGAAATCTGATTGTTTAGGTAAAGTTTGTACATGCTAGATAGCTTGTTACACGGCTGATACTTTATAACCTTCTCTTATATTATACATTTTTTTTTCTTTTTCTGTTTACTTTGCTGTGACTCAGCTGACAAGAAAGTTTTGCCCACACCATGTTGGTCATTATCTGGGCATGGACATTCATGACACCAGTCTGATCTCCCGACAGATAAAACTTCAGCCTAATATGATAGTGACTATTGAACCTGGTATGTTTTAAGCACTTTTTATGAGTGACATTGCTATGAGTGATTGTTAACCTTGTAATGGTAACTTAGCAGTTGTAAAAAAGGTCAAATTTTTTTATTTTCAAGTTATACCAGAAACTAATGCTGAAAAAAAAATTGACACATTTTTTATGTAAAAAAATATTAAAAAGACAAATTAATTGGTGTAAAATGTTGACTGCTTCTAAAAATAGACTTACAAACAGATTTTTGTTTAACTTACTTTTTAAAGTAAACAATGTACTTGTAGTGAAACAAATCACTAAGTTACTTTTTAAAGTAGACAATGTACTTATAGTGTAACAAAATCAGTAAGTTACTTTGTAAAATAAACAATGTACTTGTAGTGTAAGAAATCAGTAAGTTACTTTGTAAAATAAACAATGTACTTGTAGTGTAACAAATCAGTAAGTTACTTTGTAAAGTAAACAATGTACTTATAGTGTAGGAACACAACTTAAAGAAAGTGATGACAGACAGTTAAGAAAGAATACACAAACGCTCAGATGTACAATCTTCCTGTGCTGTACTGATTAAAAGCTCAATAGGCCATTAAGAAAAAAAAACGCACAGAAACTCCAGCTCTTTAAATACAGCAAAATATTTTACGTCAAGCTATTTTCTACAACATTCTGACTACAGAGCTGTATCATGTACTAGTACTTCAATCACATCTCAAATATTGGTAGGGCTACTTTTATAATCTCAAGGCTACCATTTTAAAAAACTTAACCTTTATGATATTTAAGAAAAATACAAATTATTATAAGCTGCAAGGTTTCAATAAACAGGATTCCTATTTTTTTTTTGCTTTCAGCTTTTAGCAATTTGGACCCATGTGACAAGATTTTTTGTTTTAAAAAGATAAATAATATATCCTAGCTTGAAAGAACTAACTAGATAAATGTTTTGGATCTAATAGAAAAATTATAAGTGCCTAATGAAAAACCTGTACGCTTTCTACCTCTTTTCATGTTTTTTTTTCCCCAACAATCATCATCTGTCTCTTAACTTTGGTTGTAGAATCAGCAGCTGTTCTTAGCACAATATTAAGAGAGAGGAAGGTCCATTCTTTTACGTTGGGATCGTTCTCTAGCCAGCTATTCTATATACCACCAATATACATAATTTTTCTTTTTTGAACAAAATACAAAAAAATGTTTTTTAAATTTCATTTACCTAAATACAAACGCAACCATATTTCTCACAATAAAATAGATTGCATTAATTTTCACCAATTTGCAAAAATAAAACTATATTTTGTACTAACTTTTTTTTTTTTGCCTGAAATTCAAAACCAAAGTTATTTTTCTTTTCAATATAATGTCAAAAAATCTCTTGTATTGTTTTATTTCATTAGGTCTGTATATAGCTGAAGATGACTACACAGTAAGTCCTGAGTTCCGTGGCATAGGACTTCGAATAGAGGATAACATCTTAGTCACAGACTCTGTTCCAGTCAACATGTCTGCTTCCTGTCCTAAAACTGTTGACGACATTGAAACTGTATTGTCATCCCAGTAATGCTTAGCCATCTTTTAGAGCTTCTCAGTTTGACTACTATATCACTGTGTTGATGCAATGAATGCAGCCACCATTTTGACAAAACAATGTTTATGTCAGTCTGAAAGTGCTAAAACAACACTATTCTTATGCTCTAGATTTATCAGATAGTTGGTGAAGTGAATGTGATGTCGTGGTTAGAGATTTGGCTAGTTATGCGACTACTTGCCCTCTAGGGGACAGAGGTTCAACTAGTTAACACTACTGATTTACAAATATTCTGGGAATCTTGATGGTCCTTTGGGATTATCCTGTCATCACTAAATAACTGCTAGCTGATGTTGGCCAGTCTTGATGCCCTGGTTAGGAAGATTTACTGCTACGGAGTATTCTCTCTCATTCAAATCTTGTATTCTATTGCCGCTAGTATTGTGCAACTTTTGACATAATGCAGCCAAACCTCATTCTGAATAGACATTTACAAGTTAATTGTTAGAGTGTTGCCTTTTTTTAATAACCAAAATTTCATGTTTTTTGACATTTGTTAATGTTGCTTATAAAAGTAAATGAAATTCTCAGATTGTCTCTAGTGTATATACACACTGTTACGTTTTTTTTAAAAATGTTATTGGTCAAATTTTGTTTAACACTCACTTTGTCTCCTCAATTAGGTTTTTATGATAAATATTTAAAAAATTTTGTAAACAAAAAAATCTTTTAAAATGTGCTAACTTATTGTAGACAAAAAATATTTTTAAATACATTTGTATAATTTCATACAATGCATTTTTATATGGCTCCTGAGAAATGTCCCCACATTGAATGTCCTGCTTATAGAAGTACATACCCGTACTTCAAATGTATTGGTGCCTTCCCTTTTTCCTGTTTGCTTTTATGGCTACATTAAAAAAAAAAACAGACTTCTTAAATGCAGCAGGAAAAATGTATTTGTAAATCAATTGTTCTACTGTTGATAATACAAGCTGTTCATTCATTTGTCTATTTTAATATTATTCGCTCTCTTGCATTTAAAATATTTTTTTGTTGATTTTGCTCAAACTGTCAGTGTCGTGGAAGTCTTTTTTTTTTGTAGGCCATTTTATGATGCAGATGTTTGGCAGACTTGAATAGCTTTACATTATACTTTAGCATACTTTTGGTTATCTAAGGAAAATGTTGAAGGTGAAATATTGTTATACAAAATTGTGCTTTTAATGACCACTTTGAATACACTGTTTGAACTCCGTATTATGTTGTTTAAAATATATTTGTATGCCACAAATTTAAATTAATACTTTTTTTTAATGGGCTGTGATTAATTAAGACAGCTTTCAAACAATGGCTATGTGTCTGGTTCAGTTGCTATATAGGAAGTAAAATGCTGAATTCTTATCTTTGGTCTTATCATCTTAGTATAATTATTTCCTTTAATGAGACATGTATGGAGGGGTGTGGGTGGTGACAACATTCAAATGCCCAGGCTCAGCGAGACAGGTTTTTGACATGGACTGTAGGTTGTGTGTCTTATTTTCAAAATAAGACTTAGTTGTAAGGTATTTAGTTCTCTGGTGATTTGCCATTGAAAGCCACACAGCAGGCATCTTTTAAACACTATGTACAGCTGCATTATCTATACTGTAAAATCTATAGATTTTACAAGTTTATTATCCTTTTAATTGAGACTCCCTGACCCAATAAAACAAACAAAAGCAGCTTATGTTTGAACTATTTTTAATGAACAATCTATTGTTGGAGATGAAGCCTGTCCATGAAAGACTGACAGCCAAACTGTACAAGGGACATTACAAACTTTCGGAATGAACATATTAACTCAAAGTGTACACTAAGATCTCTCTCTAGTCAACACATTTGACTCAAGGAATGCTGTTGTCATAAGTTAATGAATTCTTCACTTGAATACAAAAGCCTTTGATTTGAAATATAAAACAAACAACACAAAAGAAAGGAGAGCAAAGAAAGGCCTATAACTAGAAACACTAAACATGCTGGGGATAGTTTGTAAACATAGAATTCTCTGCTGGCAATGGCAACAAATACATGCAACAATCTTTCTGTTTTTCAATAAAACAAAGAAAAAACATTTTGACTTCAACTTCAGAATAAAAAAGCATTGCAATGCATGATACAAGGCAAACAAAAAAAATGTAAAAAATACAAATGTTTTCAACTAATTACAATAAGGCCAACAAGTTAATCAAGAAATTTGGTAGATATTCTTTCTATCACACTTTAAGGCACACAACAAAGTGAGAATGTAACAGTTTTCTGAATCCATTTCTAGATCTATCTATTCAACAATGACCATGTCCTTTCAGGCCAGCTGCTAGTTGAAAAACTGACACACCATGAAAGCTCTATACATTTGAAGCAGTACCCAACACAAGATGAGCAGGTGGACACAGTACACACACACATCACCAACTGCCACCAGAAATATTAGTGTCACAGGAGCATATCAAACTTTAAATAGGTCTTTTATTTGAAAAACTTTGTAATACACTGGCAGTAAACTCATCAATGTGACTGTACCACTATGTTGATTTCAAATTCATGTGTATATAGATACTATACATTGTACACATCTTATTAAAGAATAAAAACTGTTTCAAAGATATTGAGAGCAGATACAGCTTTAACCATTTAAATAGGCCAGGTTTAGCAAATAATAATTATGTCGGATCAAATGTATTTTTAGAAGCAAGAATTATGCAGAACAAAACATGAAAACAAAATGATTACATCATATTAAAAAAAAAGTGTTGCTACCATCTGAACAAGATCTCCTGATATGATACTATCTTGATATGGAATGCTCAACTTGAGAACAAGATAAAACTTCAAACAGCATTGGAACAATGCTATCTAGACTTAGACATGCTTTAAATACTTCAGGAACTAAACAAGATAGAAATCAATCAAATGGAATTCTAGATCTAAGGTTCTAATCAAACTAGACACAACTTGGTCTTAAGCCTGTAGAAATACCAAGTGGAAAGAAAAAAAAATTAACTGAATCTCACTTATTTTCCTATAATAATGAAACCAAAAGAAAAAAAAGTCCTTTGTATATTGGATAAACTCATAATAGATTTAGTTACATGTTTGTATGTTTAACCTAAACATTTGTTAAATGAACAGTTTATGTTTATCAGAACAATGCCCCCCCCCCCCCCCCCCAAACCAACATAAAAGCAAATGAACAAAAAACCAAGAAAAATACTTGGTTGTGAAAAAAGCTAATAAATGCACCTCAAGAGAGAAAATGGATGATGTGTTATATTCAGTTATTTATGGCAAGCTTTGAATGGAAATTTGACATTTCTAATATGATGAATGGGATATTATGTACATGGTAGAGCAAACATTAACACATGAGATTAATTGTAGCTTCCAACACAGCTTGACCAATGAAGTCCATAGAAACCAAAAGTCATCCTTTATACATATGAACAAATAAGAATACCAAGGGAACTCCATTCTACACATGCATACACTCAGCTGCTAGATTTCTCACAAACCAAAACTGTTCTAGCTTTTTGTTGAATATAAATCTAGATTTAAAAACACAGTTTCTTGAAAGTAATTTCTGACACTGTCAAATTTGTTACTTATAAAAATTTGTTTTTCTTTATGCACTAAGAATAAAATGTACATGTTAAAATATTCTTACATAAAATTAAAATGGTCTCATTACACTTACAACTGTGTGTATTTTTCCTAATGCTATCAAATAGTCATATTCCAGCACTAAAGACCTCTTAGTGTCCAGTGGGTACAACACACGAGGCAATAAGACAATAAAATCCATTTCACAGACAAAATACAAGTGGAATCAAGTTAATATCACAAGTATGGCAACAAGAAATCCCACAAGTCTAATAGCCTTTGGATTGAGTACATACAATTTTTTGTTTCAATTGGTGAATAACTTCACAGAATTGTTAGTCTTTTTTTCCTTACAAACAATTGTGTCATTGTGTAACAACATTTCACTGACCAGATACTTAATGTCAATCACTCCAATGCATTCCATTGTCATGCAAATATTACAAGCTAAGTATCCTACTACAGACTTGCTTGTAGCCCACTCAGCAGTTGGCACATGGTGACACTCCCCCCAAATACTGGGAAAGTCAAGTAGAATATGCAAATTCAATGGTCATCAGCACACACTGAACAAATAGCTTTAGATAATGTCCCTCCTGTACAAACACAATAAAACAAACAAGATTATTCTTAAAGAGTCTAAGGTAGTGGAGATATTTCTATAAATCATGAAAAAAAAAAAAAAGAATCTTTTACTGCCAAATTATTGGTTATCCATGACTGCTTTGAAGACTTGTGTGTTTGATATGAAAAACATATAGGACAACTTGAGTTCAATCCCTTGAGATAAGACTTGGAGCAACTTGTCTACATTATGCCCAGTACTATATATAACATCACAGAATGCTGCCAAATGAGCCCAATACCCCCCTCCCCCATAGCATCTAACACTATACACCTGAGCAGTCTATTTCAACAATATTCTTTGGAACATCTGCAAACTGGTACACTAATCTTTGTCCGTCCACCTTGTTAAGAATACCTCGAGCATAATAATACCTGCAAGATAGAAAATAGAAAGCATTCAATGAACAATCAACATAGAGTTATACTTTCCCCCAGGCAACAGAAATAACCTTGAATTTCAAAGTTAAAAGGAATCATTTTAATTATCCTCTTGAATCCTACTAATGACAATGATTTATTTTAAAACAATGTTTCTCATGACTAATAAGTTTTTTAAAAATAAATTTTTCCCCTTGAGTTTATTGATGAGAAGCAGAGTTGATTTGATTTAAACACAAGCCCAGCAAACTATAGCAATCATTCTGCTCACCTCAAAGCACGTCCCATTGTCTCATAATTCATATCTGGTTTATTTTTGTGCTGACCCCACAACTTGGAGACTGCCTTGGAATCTACCAACTTGAAAATACCTTTCTCTCGATTGGTCCATTTTATGTAGTGTGGACATGTTTCATGATTCTGTAGAAGCTGTAGCAGAAACTCCCACAGATATTGAGCATTGCCTGGAATCCAAACAAAAAGAAATACTTTGATTAGGTTGATTTGATTTGATTTTGGGCACATCGGCACAATTTAGGCCGTGTTGTGCCTGCAGTCCCTTAAGGACTACTCTCTCTCTAAACAACAAGGGCCAGATTCTATAGTCATATCATTAAAATCAAGGTCTATTCACAGTTAATTAGTAAAGGTAGTAAAAATGTAATTATTTGGTAAAAATCTAATGTAAATAGTACATGTTCACAAATTCATAAATCAGATCTTCGTAGATAACCCCACTTCCCAGATAAAGCCCAGTACCTTCCCAGAGTCGACATTATCAAATAGTGTTTTTAAGTTAGTGGCTCTAAAATATTTCTCCCTGACATCCTGGTATCTGGGGCAATCAATGAGGATATGTTCCACGGTGAGGCAAGAGTCACAGTACTCACAAAGTGGGGGCTCCTCTCTCTTCAGACTTTGATTAGAGAAACAAGCAAAGCTTATGTTGTAAGGTCAAAGAGACACAAACCCAAGAGTCAGCAAAGTGGCCTACTTTGCTAGGTGGACACGCTATACATCTACCAAGAAATACCAACTCTTGACAAGAGGATGGAATAATTGCAACTATAGATAACATCAATACTAATGTAGCCTTTGCCAAAGACAGGAACAGACTAAAAAAGAAATATAGACTGCCACTGGACAATGGCTTTGTCTGCATAAGGTGTGGCAAAATATGCAAGTCACAACTGGGTCTACATGGTTACATGAAAAATTGTACTCATCCCTAATCTTCAGAAGTTCCTTATTATTATTATAAATGTACCAGAAATTACCTTCTCTTTTCCTTTTTGGGGGTGAGCTGTAAGGATAATCTGGATATTTGGGCTTCCGACCTGGCAAACAAAAATATTTATGCATGATTACTTAAACAAGAACATTGTTTCATGTTTATAAAAGTAATGACAAAATATTTTTCTGTGTAATCAAAGTAATTTTTTGTTGTCCAATTTACACCAAGGTACAGTGTAATGAAGCAGTAAAAGTAATGTTTTGAATTGGTCCAAGAGTGAAAAGTGATGAGAAATACACAGTACTTATTGTAATCTTAAACTTTTCATTTACTAACATTTTGGTAGGACTGTGATGTCTATATAAGACTGTATTACTTTGATAAGAAACAAGTTTCTAGCTGCACAGTGTGTGTGTGTGTGTTTGTGCACTACCAACAACTGCTAGACCATGAAGAGATGAAATGTTTACCTTTCTTTGTCTTGGGCTTGTCTGTTGTGGGTGTGGCCTCCAATGACGCTGTCATTTTGCTACTGCCTTTTGAGTTTTGATGGTGACTGTAGCTGGAAGCTTCCATGCTTGGCTGAACTGGGGTAAGGGAGGTAAGTACTGGACTGTTTTCATAATGATCTGAAAGTAGAGAACCACGTCTGTAGGCTGATGGAAGGCCAAGCAACAAATGCATTTGTAAATAAGCTCTAATACAAAAAAATAGGTCATGATTCCTAAATACTGCCATACTAAATTATCCACAGAAATATGACTTCTCCTTGCAAGCTTGTGAGGCCAGTCTAGGAGATTTTTTTAAAAATTTTTTGGCACAATTAGGGCCATGTCATGGCCTTAATTTTTCAAGGATTCTGTCCTCTATTCAATAAATACTTACAGAATGTTAAAAGATATAGAATAATACAAACATCTGTCCAACAGTTTACAACAGACAGTGCCAGCACAGTAACACATTTGATGACAGATAATGAGATCTGACACCAACACACTGACTTTGACCTGACACCAACACACTGACTGACTGACTGGACAGAAACATCCCTTAGCAGGGCTCTAGCTTTAGAGCTTCATTTGAACACTACATTTGAGGACTCTACCTACCTGGCCTCATGGCAATGTGAGTAGCTGTGTTGAAATGTGCTGGAAGAGGCTGGTGGGCAGGAGGTGGCTGACAAAAGGAAGGCACAAAAGATCCTGACATTTTGTTGCCTGGCAGATACAAAAAAAAAATAATTGAGTAGTGAAATCAACTTATACTTGTATGCCAAATCTAGATCTACAGGTCTTTAGAATGATGCAGACAACAAGTCAACTATATCTTACCTTGGTGCCTGTGTTTGAGGTCATCTATAGAGCTGGTGTCCAGTTCACTATCTAAACCACTGTCTGGACTTGGGGGAAGTGAGGCTGGAGACAGACATGGAAGACATGAAATAAACCTTGGAGATGGAACAAGACCTAAGGTAGGACAGGCTCTGATCTGATGTACTGGTCTCACAATGACATTGCAGGTCCTACCCTGAATAAACTAGTGCTAACAAGGTCATACCCTGAATAAACTCTAATGTTAACAAGGTCCTACCCTGAATAAACTCTAGTGCTAATAGCATATATTCTTTCCAAAAATCTTTTCCTAATAAAATGTCTGTTTCTTAATATGATATCTGATATTTTGGCACATCTGCACAATTTAGGTCATGTCTTCCCCATCATGTTTCTTATAAGCTTCATACAAATCCTTGTGTTATTCAATGTCAACTGGCCTTGGCATTATTTCATTTCAATTTTATTAGGTAATCACAGTCCATTTATGAGAGCCAACCTGATACAATGATACTGTGAATGGACATGGCCAACACAATGGACTACTGTGCAGTAGTAGTCACTTCATAATGACCTACACAGAATGAGGAAATATTAAAGCCATCAATAAGCCCAATAAGCAGACTGTATAGTATAAGGGAGCTACATAAGGAGACTGTATAGTATAAGGGAGCTACATAAGGAGACTGTATAGTATAAGGGAGCTACATAAGGAGACTGTATAGTATAAGGGAGCTACATAAGGAGACTGTATAGTATAAGGGAGCTACATAAGGAGACTGTATAGTGTAAGGGAGCTACATAAGGAGACTGTATAGTGTAAGGGAGCTACATAAGGAGACTGTATAGTATAAGGGAGCTACATAAGGAGACTGTATAGTATAAGGGAGCTACATAAGGAGACTGTATAGTATAAGGGAGCTACATAAGGAGACTGTATAGTATAAGGGAGCTACATAAGGAGACTGTATAGTGTAAGGGAGCTACATAAGGAGACTGTATAGTATAAGGGAGCTACATAAGGAGACTGTATAGTATAAGGGAGCTACATAAGGAGACTGTATAGTGTAAGGGAGCTACATAAGGAGACTGTATAGTATAAGGGATTTGGATTTGTGATTTTGGGCACATCGGCACAATTTAGGCCATGTCGTGCCTGCAGTCCCTCAAGGGCCACTCTCCCTCCACACAGCAAAGGCCAAATTCCATACAGTCAAATCATTAAAATCAAGGTCTATTCACAGTTAAAATAGTAGAGGTAGTAAAAATTTAATAATTTGGTAAAAATCTAATGTAAATAGTACATGTCTACAGAATTCATAAGTCAGATCTTCGTAGACAACCCCACCTCCCGGATAAAGCCCAGTACCTTCCCAGGGTCGACATTATTGAATAGTGTTTTTAAATTAGTGGCTCTAAAATATTTTTCCCTGACATCCTGGTATCTGGGGCAGTCGATGAGGATATGTTCCACGGTGAGGCGAGAGTCACAATACTCACAAAGTGGGGGCTCTTCTTTCTTCAGCACAAAAGAGTGCATGATGTAGGTGTGGCCAATCCTAAGTCTGGACATGGTCGTGCTACCACGCCTTGTCAGACCCTTAGATGTGGACCGCCACCTGACATCCGCCACAATCTGCCTGAGTTTATTGTGAGTCTCAGCCTCCCATCGGTCCTGCCACTCTCGGTAGATGGCAGAGGCAATACTTTGTCTCAGGTCTGAGCAGGGAATTTGAGTTCCTGACACCGCATGATTTAGGGCTCTCTTTGCTTCTCTGTCTGCGGCTTCGTTTCCCTCAATGCCCACATGGGAGGGGACCCAGATGAAGGTGACATCTACATAAGGAGACTGTATAGTATAAGGGAGCTACATAAGGAGACTGTATAGTATAAGGGAGCTACATAAGGAGACTGTATAGTATAAGGGAGCTACATAAGGAGACTGTATAGTATAAGGGAGCTACATAAGGAGACTGTATAGTGTAAGGGAGCTACATAAGGAGACTGTATAGTGTAAGGGAGCTACATAAGGAGACTGTATAGTGTAAGGGAGCTACATAAGGAGACTGTATAGTATAAGGGAGCTACATAAGGAGACTGTATAGTATAAGGGAGCTACATAAGGAGACTGTATAGTATAAGGGAGCTACATAAGGAGACTGTATAGTATAAGGGAGCTACATAAGGAGACTGTATAGTATAAGGGAGCTACATAAGGAGACTGTATAGTATAAGGGAGCTACATAAGGAGACTGTATAGTATAAGGGAGCTACATAAGGAGACTGTATAGTATAAGGGAGCTACATAAGGAGACTGTATAGTGTAAGGGAGCTACATAAGGAGACTGTATAGTATAAGGGAGCTACATAAGGAGACTGTATAGTATAAGGGAGCTACATAAGGAGACTGTATAGTATAAGGGAGCTACATAAGGAGACTGTATAGTGTAAGGGAGCTACATAAGGAGACTGTATAGTATAAGGGAGCTACATAAGGAGACTGTATAGTATAAGGGAGCTACATAAGGAGACTGTATAGTATAAGGGAGCTACATAAGGAGACTGTATAGTGTAAGGGAGCTACATAAGGAGACTGTATAGTATAAGGGAGCTACATAAGGAGACTGTATAGTATAAGGGAGCTACATAAGGAGACTGTATAGTATAAGGGAGCTACATAAGGAGACTGTATAGTATAAGGGAGCTACATAAGGAGACTGTATAGTATGAGGGAGCTACATAAGGAGACTGTATAGTATAAGAGAGCTACATGAGGAGATATAGTAAAAGGGTACAACATTGCCAGCATAAAGTGTGACATAAGAACAATATGAAACAACATTAATCGGAAGTACACACATAATCTGGTGGAATTGAGTCTGAAGAAACCCGCAGTCATCATTTAGATGAAAATCACAAAATGCTCTACTGCTCTAAAGGTGATCATGTTTCCTACTTGATGGGTGCTCTAAGTGTCTCAAGTCTCTTGTATAAGACAAGTTCAAAGGAGCAGATCAAAACCATGTTGTGTTCTAGTGTGTCGAGGCCTCTGGTTTGGAAGAGCTGCTCACAAGCCAACTGGTACAGACAAAATGGCTACATTCCATGTCTAACCACAGCCTGTCTGCTGACCATGGACGTTAGCAGGTTATCACAAGAGGTCATTGAACTTGAAGAGACACCGTGCTCTAGATCAAGGCTTCTCACACTTAGTTGAACTGTCATTATTAATCTTCCCCTCCATTGTCTCAACAAGCAAGTGTTTAGTACTGCAAACAGAAACTAGCCGACCATCGTTAGAAGCAACTCTCTTATCTCACCTACTTACCCCTCTCCCCCCAAGTTAAAATAAGACGACTGTTCTAGATCAACTAATAGCTCACCCCCTCCCCTCAAGACGACTGCTCTAGATCAACAGCCCCCCCCCCCCCCCAACTCTCTGAAGCAGTGTGCTAATTGTTGCCGGTGATGATGGTAAACTTCCCCTAATCAATGTTTTCTTCCACATCCTGCTGACTCATAGACTCACTTGAAAGGGATGACGACCCCGGAAGATTTTATCGATTACATCTCTCAGCTGCTGTCTCCTTAGTTACTGCGACAATATGGCGGTCACGGGGAGGAATCTACAGGTTGCAACAGACACTGTCTTTGTTGGTCTTTTTCTTTTTTTGTTTTTCTGTCTGAATAACGCTACTCTCAGTCGCCGCGGGTTAAATATATATGTGTGTGTGTGTGTACTGATTGTAGGTGTGAATATGCGAAAGTATTATTTAAAAATGAGAAAAAATAAATAAAGGGAAGCAACAGTTCAGTTGTTCCGATTGACAATGAACTATACTAGCACTTCCCCCCCCCCCATATGCATCACACTAACAGAGGGAGCCATATGCATCACACTAACAGAGGGAGCATTGTTGAATCAGTTTCTGACACGGTTCTAGCTCATACGTCGGGCGTTCTTTGGTTTGGGCTCAATGGCAGGGGGAGGCAGACTTGAAACATAGATCGAAATGAGAGGCCATAGACCACGTGGTTTACAAGTGTCTACAAATATCTTCAAGGTAGCAAAACTACCATGAAAAGGAAAAGTAAAAAGCAACTTTTTTTTTTTCAGAGTTGGCGACAATTCTGTATAAGTGCGTGAGAGAGAGAGAGACAGAGAGAGATTTAACGACATTTCACCTTCCTCCTCTTTACTTCCAACACAAAAGTCAACAGTCTCTTGAG
Source organism: Biomphalaria pfeifferi (assembly GCA_030265305.1). NCBI lineage: Eukaryota > Metazoa > Mollusca > Gastropoda > Planorbidae > Biomphalaria > Biomphalaria pfeifferi. The sequence goes on along the minus strand of JASAOG010000041.1, from coordinate 1,946,483 downwards.
CGTCCAGTCAAAAAACACAAAATGAGAAGAGAGAGAGAGAGAGAGAGAGAGAGGAAGCTATTTTATTGATTTGTATCTGGGAGAATGCTCTTCCTTTGTCATCTCCGTTCTCCACCCCTCACCCCCACCCCAGATTTCTATTTCCTATGCGCGCCACAATATCTCCAGTCTGTTCAGAAGTCAAAGAAGCCTGCCAAGTGTCTCCACGTTACACAAGGTACACACAACTTGTACAGACAAATGATAAAAAGAATAGATGAAAATAACATGACATTTGATTCCAGCGCGATGTCAAGAGAAATGTCAACGACATTTGCTATTCAACTCCACAAGTAGCATTCTGGAGAATTCCAAGCTATTCCAGGAAACATCCACGTCTTCAAGTTCCTTAAACATGAACGTTCCTTGAGTGGGAAGGGGAAGGGGGAGGAGGCATCTACTATTACATGTTAATTTCAAACAACACTGGGGGAGGGGGGGGGGTAGAACGGAAGAAAATGTCATTGATTTCTGACCTACAAATGGCTTCCACAGGCATTGCTTCCCTTTCCTGCCCACATAGCCACGGATGTTGTTCTGTTGGTGTGCGCAGCGGACACAGGGAGCTTTGCTGACATATCAGATTTAGATAACGCTTTCATTCTTGTCACTCAAAGATGTCCGCTTGGTGAATGAATTATTGAGTGGTACTGAATGGAGCAGCTTTTTCAACTTAGCGTCACAAGAGCACACTTTCAGGACAAGAAGCTCATAACAGAACGTCTCTACAAGGGTGCTTTTACACATATTAATAAGGGGGTATGGGTGGGAGAGGGACTTTTTTTTTTACACCCAAAGAAAATGATTTTAAAAAATGTTCATGTGCGAAACGGATTGAAATCCATTAAATAGTTGACATGGTAACAGAATGTCTTGTAAAAAAAAAAAAGGTTAAATTAAGATGTGTTGGTTCACTATACAACTATTTGGTTTCAATCCAAGTAGGTCATAATAGTCACTACCTGTAGTTTAAAACACTTAGTCAAAGTGTCGACAATGCAGGGCCGGATTTACTTATAGGTAACATAGCCCCCCCCCCCCTCCCGAAATATATAGCAATGACAAATAATATTGACTTATAAAGGGCCCCAAATATCTGAAGATGTGTTTGTTTAAATGCCTTAAGACAAACAATCATTATTCGTTATTTCTGCAAACTCTATTCTCAGGTCGAAGTCGACTAAATCCAAGGGCAAGTAACCATCTACCCCGGTCCAGGTTGCCCTTAATTTTAGGGCAAGTCACCATTAGCCCCAGCCTAGATAAACTCCCAGGTACTGTCCAGATCAACCCCCGCCTCAGGTCGAGATTAGTTCCAAGGTCAGGTCTCAACCGATTGACATTGCATGAGAATAGTCCAAGATGAGGGTCAACGGACTCGGTGTGACGTTGTCGTACTCCCAAACGGCGGGCTACAACTGTTACACAAAGGACATTGATTTCGACAAAAGTCCAATATTTCCTTAGGTGGCCTAAGAAAGACAGCAAGGTGGAGGGGAGATGAAGGAGAAGACAAGGAAAACTTACACAGAAACAATCCAATAACTAATTGCACTCAGTTCGTATCGACTGCAAAGATAAGTGTGATTGACAGACAGTGGGTGGGGCCTAAGGGTGGCACGTGATACTGCACACAAGTAACTCAAGGGAAATATCGAGCTGACCCTTTGTTACGAGATTTCCCCCTTGAGGTCGACTGTCAATGATCTCCGTTGTTAGGAGAGCAAGACGTTTAGAAAAGTCTGACTATTATGTGATGGTCGCAGGAAAGGCTCTGGTAATATATCTTGAGGAGGTTGTCCCCAGAATAGTAGGCTACATATTTCTCCTCCTGACAGAGGTAGTGAGATTAAATTGTAACAAACGCTTGCATTCATTGTGCAAATATTGACAAATAACAAAAAAAACAACAACAATCTGTACAAGTCATGAGAAATCAACCAACAAGATGCTGCCCCAGTGCGTGCCCCGATTAGGAAATGAAGTCAGCACGTGTTTGATTATAGGAAGCTATTTGAGAGATGACTCGTTTCGCAGATTGTACTACCTAAAAGTACAACAAGCCAACTATTGCTAGATCTGATAACAATCAACTGTTAGTGATCAGAGTTAGGGTGAGACGTATTTGTGTCAACTAAGAGACATGACTGTGTAGAAACAAGTTACGTACCATGGTGACTGTGTTGGGAATGCTGTTCGTGTAAGATGCCTTGTAAAAAAGTTCTGGCCTCCACCCCTGTACTGGGCGAGTCCATGCTGAGCAAAGCTTCTGCTGCCATTTCTCTTCCCCGTCCATCCTGGGACTGCTCGCATGCGTCTACTGAAACAAAACAAGAAGAGACTACTGAATGAATGTAGACACTGACCCATGAACCAAGAGAAAGACCTTGTTTCAGTCAATGACTTCCTCCTAGATCTACCTCATGAACTTGACCAGTTGCGTTCAACCTTGAGTAGTGTCCACTTGAAACCACAATGTGTAGAGATTTGTTGACTGAAGAAATGTGCCTTCATTTTTACTCTAAGAGAATGTTTTTCTACAAATGTTTCTACAAATATTTACACTGTTCAATTACCGTGTTTCTGTTTTTAAATCCTGGAAAACAGTGTTTCTAAATGTAGAGGCCCTCTGTTGAACTATTCAGTGGTGATCACTAGTCAAGGGTTTGTTGTTAGAAGTGTTGAGACTTTGGGATGAGGGGAAGTAAGACACTGCACAAAGAAGAAATAGAAAGGTGACTACAAACTCTATTCAAGTCACAACTTCATGGAAACTGGAGGGCGGCCGGAGGAAAATGGCAAAAAAAACAACAAAACAAACAACCTCTCTTAACAATTTTCCAACAGTTGATGTAGATCTATATTGTTGAGAAAAGAATAACTAGCTCGTTAGCCACATGGGGAAAACACTAGTTTGACGGTTATACTTTTTCATAGTAAAAAAAAACAACAAACCCTTAAATTTGTCTATAGAACTAACCTAGATCTAGATCCAACATAGGCTTTGAATTTTTTTAATTATAATTTCTTCTTTTTTTATATATATTTTAGTTATAAGTTGTAGAATTGTCTTTAATTAATGCTTTTCGTGTTATGCATTTAAGTCTGGATCTACATCACCCAATTAGAATATCCTGTATCTCTAACTAGATCCAGTAGTATAGACTACTGTCTTATTCAAGTATAGATCTATCCACTAGATTTGTTACACTCTAAGTATTATACACGGGCGTAACGGGGGGGGGGGGGGGAGAGGGGTAAACCATGTTCCTTTATTCTATCATTCATTAGTGATGAAGAGCAAAGTCATTGCTTCAGTTTCAGGAAGAAGGAATTGTCTTTAAGAAACAAACAAATCGGGAGACTGTGTGGCTAGAAAGTGTGTGTGGGTGTGTATATTGAATGGACACCACATCTACAAGTAAAATTGTAAAGACAAATTGTCTGCGTAGCAGCTTTATGTCACACAATAATTGGTGGAACAAAAACAATTACTAAGCTCTATACAACTTCAATTACAAGTTTGTTTGTTTTTTTAATTGGGGGGGGGGGCAGACTACATTGCAAGCTCTGTAATAGAGCTCCATGAATTCATTGTAACAGAAAGGTTTAGTAACCATATCAAAAACGTAGGAAGACTTGTTACTCTGACAAGATGATTTAGACGTGTGGAGACTGATTCGTGTCTAATCGTGTGGGGACTGATTCATCTTTTATTGTGTGTGGTCTGATCTATGAATCTTTGTGTGTGGACACGTTTCGCGTTTTAATGTGAGTGGACTGATTTGATTCATGCATCATTGTGAGTGGACTGGTTTGATTCATGCATCGCTGTGTGTGGACTGATTCATGTCTCATTGTGTTATTAGATATTTTTTAACGCTTCACTCGGGTCTCGGCGGCTACTCGAAACAAACACACAAACTAGACAGCAGTGCGGTGCTAAGTGCGAGAATGTGTGTATGTGTGTGTGTCACTCATTAAAAAAAAAAAAGACTTCCAGGTGGAAGTAGTACAAACAAAACAGAGATAACTGCGAACAAAAAAAAATCATGCAGTCAACAAGAGCGAGATGACAAGCTGGTCGTCCTTGACCCTTGTCACAGAGTGGGAGGGAGTGCTTGGCTTCCACCTAATTGAAAGCATGCATGAACAAATGATTTATGTGGAACACATGTCGGATGTGACACTGAGGCCCTTCCATCAAATTATGTTCTACAAGTTACCATGAAGTGGAAGTGTGTCTATGTGTTTTGTTCCTATTTTAATAGTATTGTAACTAGCTAAACTACTGGTACTTATGTAGGTCATTTCTTTGTGCAACTAATACTTACAATAACGTTTCATTAAATCCTTTTTGAAAGTTACTTTTTGTTTCAAGCCGTCGCCAGATGGACAAGGTCCACCGCTGGATACGCTGTCCTCACCTGGAGAGAACTGTGGAGCTGGATAAGGCAGATGCTTCTCTTCCTCAAAGTTGCTGACATCCACACAGATGTCCACAGCTGGATGAGGAGAGTGAGGGCGCCGAGGAAGGTGGTTAGCGGGTTGAGCTAGGGCGGTCACGTGACCACCCAACATGGCGTCTGGATAACGTATGTATCTTCTACAGCTATCAATGTCTGCTAAAGTAGACTGGGAAACACCGGAAATGCCAAAACGAGGCGAGGAAAGACTTTCTTCATTTGTACAGTCCTGATCCACCTCTTCCTTGGAAGAATATTGTAGTCTAGGACACTCAGTTTCTGTCAGACATTGTAATCTAGGACACTCAGTTTCTGTCAGTCTTTTTAACGATAAATCCAACACAGGGCTTGAAGCTTCTGGCGGATGGTATGACGTCAAAGGGGGAACAACCTGCCGCCGGGAAGAAGCTAACCACAGGGGGTCATCTGAGGAACTCTGTTGTTCGAGCCTGGCGTACGGGTTAATATCTGCCGAAACAAAGACAGGGTAAGGCGCTAGCAGGCACTCAGGTTTAACGGCACTTGTGGGATAAGTAACACCGCTCACCGGGTACGCCACCGGCACCCTAGGGACGTGGCGAGCCGTAAAGAGGTCCCGCGATGGAGGCGGAGGGTGATACAACAGCTGTGGAATGTTTCGATCGATTCCTTGGGGCTTGCAGGGATGCACCAGCAGTAAGTCTGGTGGTGATGTTAAGTGGCAGCTCATGTCCGATTTATCACAGCAGCTGTACAATGCTACTCAATAATGACCACAGGTTCTTCACACCAGACACTTTTGATGTTCTTGTCAACGCCCCACCTCTGTCATTAACAACATTATACAAAGGCCATTTTAACATGCTCGATGTAGTAGGAGTAGACTACCAGTTCTGGTTAGAGCCATTGCAACAGGAGCAATGAAATTCTACACCCTATAATTAGGCACACTTAAGTAACATTAGTGAAATTGTTCGGAGTGTTCCGTCGTGTGTAGATTGACATCTCTAGGTGAAGACAATGAGAAACAATATGAATGACAAAGTAAAGCATCAGTTACGCAAACTCTATACTTAATAATACTGCTCGTCCGACAATCACAATCATCTATAGCTATCAACCACTTCAGAACAGTCACCAAGTTATGACCACACAAGGCATAGATCTTAGCACCAAAAAAGTATTCACGATTTAGCACCAAAAAAAAAAAAAACAGGTAAAAACAAGGCAAATCAACTAGAAGGCAGTTCTTGATGTCACATTCAGTTCTTGTAACACAGATCTCTGGACACGCCCCACTACGTAAACATTCGAGATCTCTTGTTATCTTGTCTTCAGAGTCTCCACTACGACAGTTACCAGTTCAAAAGTAATAGTACGAGTCATGAGCCAACAGTCAATCCACCCTCTGGTCCAAACCGGTTAAAATTAGTATGTAGTGACATTATAAATAGATTTCAAGTGACAGGAAGAAAATTGTTTAGGTCTAGAGCTGGCTCTGTGTACTAAATCTATAGTCTAGACTTCATGCGTACTAAATTTATAATCGAGAGCTAAATTTTGTACTAAATGTATAACCGAGAGCTGAATTAGGTACTAAATGTATAGTCTAGTGTTGGTTCTGTGCATAGAAAAGGGAGATAGATCGTTAATCCTCCACTTTAACATGGTCGGTTTAGCTAGTTACGACGTCAACTTGAACGCATAAGTAAGCTGTAGTAGTTCAAACCCAGACTAACTTGATCCAATACAGAAATATGAGCTACATGATTGCTTTGAAATACTAGACAATAGAACTGGTTCTAACAAGAGGATTTCTTCACATTTGTTTCTGGTTGTGTTGAGACACTAGGTCACGTGTACAAATACAGCTCATCCCATAGAGAATACTTACACACATTGCACTCAACTGAACCCATTTTCCAATTCAAGCCCAGATGAAGACTAGAAGAGAACAAGCCAAGACTGATGCTATTTTCAAGAGATATAAGCTGTACAGTGGAGACACAAAGTACTCGACCCAGAGGTATAGTCTCACCATTACACTCAACTACTGACCAAACTATTCACTGTTGGGCTGAAATAATTAACCACTGTAGGCTGAAATAATTAACAACGGCTATCATATTATCGATTACTTCATTATGTAAGACTACAAAAAAAAAAGGGGGGGGGGGAGAACAAATCAACTCAACTAGGTCAGACGTAAAGAAGACAAAGTAAAGGCAAGCTGACAAGTCAATCTGATTGGTGAGGCAATACATGACACCTTAGGAGTGCTGGCACTGGCACATTCATTCAACACACAATGTTTAGTAGCCAAGTGCTGACCAAAAACTGCAACCTAATCATCTCCAGTTCACAATAATTAAATACAATGGAAAGTTCACTGAAAGCTCGTTTGATTATACGGAAAGACTTTCTTCCAGGATGTGACAGGACTATCTAACGACTTCCGCCATCACTTAAGCAACCTCTAATGACCGTTTTCTGGCCTAGCAGCGTTGTTCCACTTTTCTCTAGACAATACTGGACAACATTTTTTAGAGGGCTATTAGAGAGGAATGCTGGGAAGGACACCAATGTGAACACGTGACACACGCCCATATCGTCTGCACAACTTTTCCTTTTCGCCCCCACATTTAATGAAGACAAGACAATAGTTACATTTTTATCAGGACATGACTATTTATAACAACCTAAAAAAATGTATCACAGTTTCTGATCTACGTAGGACTAGATCTATATAATTAGCCGAATAAACTCAACCAATCAACAGAGTGTCAGCAGTAGATTGGACATTTCCACCAATCGTGTCTCACGAGATAAACTCTACACTCTGTCGTGTAATTACTTACAAGTGTTTTAGTGTACAGGAAGTACAACACGGACATTGGGCCAGACGACGGTCAAACTGCCCTGGTTTAGTCCCGATGTTTCCGACACTTTGACCACGGCCAATCAAAGTGAAATCCTTAAGCATTAAAGTACACCAGTTTCTTTCCCAGCGTGCGGTCTGTTGACTGGTAAGGCAAGTTCTCTTCACGTCGGCAAACTGTCACGCGGACACACACGCAAATCAATAATCTATTTTCAGATATGATACAACTCACAAAATTTTGTTCCTAAATACATTCAAGTCTGGCTAAAAGCATGCACGCTACAAAATGAAAACTATAAGCTACAGGGAACAAAGTCATTCTAGACAATGAGTGTCTACCAAAAGGTAACAGTTCTAATGCAGAGAGAGCAATACATTATCAAAGGAGTCAAAAGAGGTGTCCCAAGCCTTGAACAACTAACAGATCTGTGCAAGTCTCAAGTGACTATAGATTGACTACATTTAGTACGACTCCGCTTGTAAGATTCTAAGACAAGACTTTATTGCAACCCAAGAGAATCATGCACCTTCTAGCTAATGACACCTTGGAAAGAGCGTTGGGGAACTATCGCCGACTCTTTGCGCAATCTGTTTCTGTCCTCTGCTGTTCTTACTATGCTAATGCATTAGTGAGTTTTAACTTGTATAAAGAAAAACAGCCTCAACGGCTACCGACTTAAAAAAACAACAACACTATGTCAGTCAAGAGTTATGCAGCAACAGGTAGATACAAAACAAGATCAAATGAGGTGTGTAGGTTAACAAAACAGCTCCCGCCCCTCAACTTGCCATCATTAGTTAGCCACAGACACTTCCACTGAAACACGGATGTAGCAAGTCGGTGTGTGTCTTATGTACATGCAGAGCGTTACAGTTTCTTCCACATTACTTTTTTTATATTTTTTATTTCACATTGAAAGCTTTGTCAACTTTTTCCCCCCTTGACAACACAGCTCATCAACATGCTTGCTGGAGCTACACTGTTACACATCAGCTTTCTCAATAGTTTCCAGTGCAGTCCAATAGGTTAGAGACAAGACTGCGCATCCCTCAACTTTTTTTTTCTGAAACAAATACACAGAACTCTATCGCTCTATTGTTCAAACTATCCATTTATTCGATGGTTCCAATTGAGGTCAATAACGGAACTACTGACTAGTTGCGGCCCATGAATTGAAATCCAATGATCGATTTCTTTCTTCGTGTGTCTCCTACAAATACTTCTCCTTACTGTCCTACATTTACCAACGAGTCTGATGTTTTCATCCTATGTGCTTGGTTGTAGTAAGGGCAGAGCACAGCTGTAGAATGTGTGTCATTACTAGTCGATAGTTCAGGACAACGAACTCAACAGACGCAATCTTCTCTCCCCGCCTGGGCTCAATAATTAGTTTAGTAGGTTACATAAGCATCAATAGTTACTCCCCAAAGTGTGGTATAACTACAACTGAGAGAATTAACCTGACTTGAATCAGTGCTAACTAGTTACTGCCATGGTGAACTAACTGGTTAAAATGTTGCACAAACTAGTTACTGCCATGGTGAACTAACTGGTTAAAATGATGTTGCACAAAACTAGTTACAGCCGCGATGAACAAACTGGTTAAAATGTTGCACAAACTAGTTACTGCCGTGATGAACTAACTGGTTAAAATGATGAACAAATTAGTTCCAATGACGGTGGTGAACTAACAGGTTACAATGATAGTGAACTAACAGGTTACAATGTAAGTGGAATATCTCCCACCTATTGACTGACTATTTTATGTGCCCTAGTGACTAAGACAATGATTTGCCCTCAAGTAAAGAATCCTGTAACATTATAAGCTACGTTTTACGAATATATATATCAACATGAGGGCACAGCAAAAAAAAAAAAGCTTCATGTTACAGTGGACTGGCAACGCCCCTGACAGAATCAGAAGAGACAAGGTATGAGACACGAAATAACTGTGTGCACAAGTTCCTCTCTAGCTAGACACTGCACAGGCTACAAGTAATTATTCATGCAAATCCAATGTAAGGTCGAGTGTCGACGAAATAGTCAATATCACCTGCCCCGTGGGTTTATGGGTAAATCCCGGAAGAAAAAAAGCTTGGGCTCTATGCCCGAAAGTTACGTTGTCCCAGGCATGCTCCTAAGAGATGGTACCTTCCAATGTTTCCACCATACTTTGTAAGACTCCAGACCAAGACATAATGCATGTATTGTTCCTAAAAATGTGCGATGCTAAATAAAGTTTGTTCCTAAGATACAGCTACTTGGCACTAGGTCTACAGTCTGATACAAAAGGGGCCATGATTCAACAGTGCCAGGTGAGGCTAGATATAGTTTGTCTTTGAAACACGCATCACGGTAAATCTACTGCTTCAATAACCAGGAAGGCTATTGAATAGATATGATTTCATGGACCAGACACAAAGTTATTGTCAAATACTGAAGCCTTGTAGAATGCGAATGAAACAAGTCGAAAAGGTAATTTTTTTTCTTAGTCAAAAGAAAAACATAAGCTATCTCGTAGAACTCTCTACAAGAAAGGATTTTTTTCCTCGGTGGCACGGCATAAAGAGAACTAAAAAACCCTAAAGAAAAGGAGCCATATAGTCCTTTTATATGCAGTAACATGAAGAGGCTATTTTTAGAACTTAATTGGAAAGAGGGAGGTAATGCGCCTTTTTTTTCTTATAAAAGCTAATTTTTTAGCGTTTCTGTATTTTTGTATTATTATAATTTTTTTTTAGGTAAATCAAATGATTTTACTTCGCACATGTAGTGGCTATAAAAAAAAAAGCTTACAGTGACCAGATGTAGACAAAAAAAAATCCCTGAAGCCAAATAAAATCATGCCATAGTGTTGACATTGACAAGAAAAACAAAAGGATTACCATCTTGAAAAAAGCATCGGTATTGCCATGTTGGACAAATGACAGTGTACGTACGTGTACAAAGTCTGAAGGAAAAACGCTATATGTGTACAAAGTGTTGACAGGCAAAACATTTCCCGGAAAAGAAACAAGTCAAAAAGCAAGTGAAGAAAGGCTGCTGTAGAAATGTCCAGGCATGAACATACTTCCTGAATACCTCAGTTTCAAGGAACTTGCAATGGTTCTCTACACGGACAGCCATCAGTCGCACTAGTTGGGCACATTTACACCTAAACTATACAGGTAAGTATTTCAGACGTGCGTGGATTCAAACCTAGTTAACATGATTACACAGGTTTGGCTTTCAACACAGCACACAGCCCAGCGCTCAAGAGGATGTCAAATTATGCGATTTACTTTTTCTCAAACAGTCCTCTCCCAGAGTTAGGGAAGAATAATGTCAATAAAACAAGCATTCAATTGTAAAAGTTATCTTGTACGAGGGATATGTTCTATTACAACAGAAAGGTTTATGCTATTAAATGGTATGACCACCATACAATACACCCTCAGTCTGTAAATATGCATGTTTTCAGTACATTTGTTCAAACTTAAGTTGTTTTTTTCTTGTACGAGGGATATGTTCCATTACAACAGAAAGGTTTATGCTATAGTGTTGCTCGATATGTCACAAATAAAACTCTTTGGCCAACATTCTTTTGTTTTGAGTCCCCGCTTAGAGAGAGAGAGAGAGAGAGAGAGAGAGAGAGAGAGAGAGAGAGAGAGAGAGAGAGAGAGAGAGAGAGAGAGAGAGAGAGAGAGAGAGAGAGAGAGAGAGAGAGAGCGGTAATCCCACTATTTTAGGTTTGTAACAATAGAAACTGCTTCATTGCCTACAAATAATGACAAACAAAACAAAATCTATCTTCCATAGATCTAGTACAGTGAAGAACAGACAATAAATAGGATCTATTTTATTTAGCCACCCACTTTGAGGCATTGAGATTAAAGCAGAAATTACCATTGGACATACTGTGTAGCCCCAGTGACCTGAAAACTAATTTGGAGATTGCTTATAAAAATCAACACCCCCGTAATTTTTGCTTCTTTAAGCTTTCTATTTTCCGATGATTACAATTCTAAAGAACTAGAACTAATCATTAAAAACAAGACAAAAAAACAACAACAACTGTTAGTCTTTCCTGTCAAGTGCAGTGCATATACAAGTAATCCAAACAAAATATGAAATTCGGTTACTACTGGAATCCTCGGTCACTGACTGGGCTTGAAAAGTTTTTGCAAACTGACTAGATTTAAAGCAGGCCCTATCATGTCTCTTAACGTCCAGTAGTTCAGACACAACATTTTGTACACGTCTTTAAGACAAAGAAAACCAAAGAGTTCAGAAAGAAAAAAAAAGTTATTTCCTGTTGAATCAACTCAATTTAGAAAGAGAAGGTGCCGCTCTACACATGGGCTTGCTTGTAGAGACCTAGTTTATACTGCAGACAACTGACCCCCCCCCCCTCATCTTAATGGGAAGGAAGAGATGACCACATGAATTGAGCTGCAATGACAGTCAGTATCCTCCCACTTTTTTTTCTCTCTTATTCTAACTAGATGTCTACATGTAATAAAGGCTAAATTAACATCACATGTAATAACTAACAATTCATTCAAATCACATCTCTATAACACTAGAAGATCTATCTAGACTTGATCTAGATGCAAGTAATCCGCAAACCATCAGAATTTCAAAGACAATTCGAGCACACGCACACCAGTAAATCCATCATTGGAATGTTATCTAACCATACACAATTTTTTAAAAATTCTTCACCACTTGGGGCGACGCAGACGACACAGCACATAAAAGCTTGCCGACCCACCAAGCCTGGTTACTAACTGGCTGACAAGGCGTGAGGAAGTTTATTCCCGACAGAGGAAGTACTCCGAGGTCGCCCCTGCACCAGGTCAATACAGCACTTCCCTTGTGTGAGGACGAGTCCACCTTCTGCGTAGCGGGGGTTGACAGATCTTGGTGACACTGCAAGCGATGATGAGCCGAGACCGCCGAGAAGAAAAAAAAAAAAGAGAGAGGTAATGCGTGCAAGCGGTCATCACGGTTAGGTAGGTGGAGCCAAGGACTATGTAGTTACGTCTTGCCTGGCTAATCTTGAATAACAGCTCTCACTCTCCCCTAGTTTTGCATAGACCAACACACTTGAACTTTTGTGACAATGCTAGAGCTACTACATGGTAAATAAATCCTAGGCCTGATTTTTTCCTCCTGGTTTAACCCAATATTTTTTTTCTTCTAAAGACACAAATAGCAGAGAGCGATACAAAGCAGCGAGTCTCCATTTTTTAAATTGGAGGACCCCCTACCTCAAAAAACTAATGTCATTGACACCAGGTCTGCAAATCGTGAAGATAAGAAATGGTAGGAAACTAGTTCAACTAGATTTGGTCCAACAGTACAATGTCTTAATGACTAACAGAAGATAGGAAGACATGGCTTGGCCCCCACAAGCATAGACACACAAGAAAGAACTTTAGGTTATATATATATATTGTAACAAACAAAAAAAGATGTTAGATTACATACACCAAAAGGTTTAATGTTGAGGGATCTTTAAGAAAAAACAAACTAGATATGTTAATAATAGATAGAACTACATATCAGACTGCCGTTAATTTTTCTAAAAGACCATTAGGTGTTCAATGTTAACACCAACAAGACAAGACTACAGTAAGTAAGAAGTCCTGCAGTCCACTTTGAACATTGATAACCGAGTCTATAGATAACAAGGGTCTAAATTAGTTTAATTAGCACAACATAAGCGGCATTCACTTCACATTGTGAACAGTGGGACAAGAAAAACAACCAAGGAGTTAGGTTTGAACAGCGCTCCAGTGTTCTCAATAGTTAGCTGCATATCTAGGGGTTTGGGTAGTCTATGCATCGTGACTAGGTTTATTAATCCAATCAAAGCTGACGTATACACGTGTATAGGTCTAGGTTTATGTCTATGAATTGTCCCGACCAACTGTCCCAGTACCTTTCCATGACCTCCAGTCAATATGCTGACAGTGTTGGACCTGGAAGTGGCTGTGATGGGGGATCAATACAAATGATATACAGTTGGAGCGGTTCCCAGCTTGTTAGACGATGGCGCTTCTGTTGGGATGCAAAGCTTCAAGCAAACATAACGGACATACTATTCGGTTTCAATGGTTGAGAACAGTTATAAATAAAGGAATAAATCAACTGCAAAATATTTAAATTGGTATTTCCAAGGCCTTTGTTTTTAAACTAACTACTCTAAGAGGAAGTAACTTTCTCTGAGGGTAAATGTAAAATGAAACTTTGATATTAAAATGACAACCACTTCTTGAGTATTTCTGTCTAGTGTAGAAACATGCCACAGAAACAGTTCAGGGGGGAAGTGAAAATTATATCAAAGTTTTAAGATGTTAAGGAAAAGGTCACTGAATGGGCGCGCTACATACCTCAACAGATTGCTATCTGATTAAGTTCGACAGTGTCGATTGAGCCAGAATAGCCAGTCTGGATAATTAAAAATCTTTGATTCATGAATGTGACAGCTGGAGCCCGGCAAGTTCACTAACTGCTGGCGGTACTAAACCTATATAAGACATTAATAACCGTCTTTTCTTTAACACAACCCGGAAATCATCCAGTGACCAGGACACTCACTCGTAGCTCCCCTTATCGTAGTACAGTTTTCTGCTAGCAGGACACAATGTTAGACAACTAGTCCAGTCATGTACTTGAAACCAAGCCCTCAAGTAGACCCAGAGTTGATCAGGTTCGGATCAGTCGGAAGTGAACTGTCTACGTTACCAAAAAGGGAAGGTAGAGCCAAGTACTGACAGACCACTACCGGCCTATCTTAACCTACTTTATCATATACAGCGACATTAGCTGCTATCAATATCTACAAACGGGGTGCAATATCTACAAATGGGCCGCGATATCCTCGCACTCTTTTCAGATATACCCCCCCCCCCCCTTTTGACTATTTGCTTAGAATCAATCAAGAAGGGCATGGGGGTGAGAGGCCCCTATATACATTTTTTAACCTTTTGAAATGTTACAAGACTAAGAGGAACAACAGGTAAAGCTCACCTATACTCTTATCAGTTGTCAATAGTCAGATATTACACTTGGGTTGAAGGTTAACAGGTCATTTGGAGACTGGCCTAGGGAGAGAACTGAATAGAATTTGTTACTTTCATGCCAGTTTTCTTTCCCTTTCAGATTTGGATACTATCAAGAGCCTAGTGACAGTCCTAGAAAGATTCCCTCCTTCTTAGTTTCTACCTGATCTAGAGTGTGTTTATTTCATTCTATTTTGACAAGGCTAACACAGACGTAGTGCACACCACGCTACTAGATCTAATGTTATGTGGTTGTTGAGTGTCACAGCCAGTGATACTATCCAGTGACACCTACAGCAGTAAGATATAACCTACATCCAGCTGACTCTCTACCTGGAACAGTAAATAAACGCCACGACACCAGTCTGTCAGAACAGGAAACTGTTTGTCTTGTTACAAGGGGGCAGCGCTTACCTGAGGACGAGGCAACTGTACCGTGCAATACAACGCTCGAGATCAGCCACTGAAACTAGCACCTACCACACGGGAAGGGAGACCATAGTGTTGCAACTTAAGATGGTGACTATTACAATTCAACAAATAGTTTCGATGGCCCGCGTTTTTTTTATATACTTTTCCCCCAAATATTTTTTTTATTGATGCTTATGCAAGTGCTGTACGAGTTTTACCAAAGCTGCCAATACGTCCACGACATGCTTAAGTCTGACATTAGTATACTGAAGTGTGTCTGACATTAGTATACTGAAGTGTGTCACTTTATAACCGCTATGAAATGAGACTCTATTACAGCAGTAAATCACTATGCGACAAAACCATACAACATGTCGCAAGATTCAACACCTCGTTCAGACATGTTTCTGCGTTCCAAGACTACTGGTGTCCCCACACAGATACCTAATAGTTACAAAGACTTAAACCGGTTAGAAGTACTATTACATTATCAACACTGGTGAAATATATATGTATTACAATCAAATATTAGGCTTAGGTATTCAACCTAAACTCTGTATTGAACATCTCCAAGCAGTTCAAAGTATGCATGAAGGGATTACACACATGTCCATGTAGCTTAAGCTACACAAGTATTTCAAAAAGTTTTATACACAGGACAGTGTCAAAGCAGGAAGTTTTATACATCAAGATATAGTATGACGTGTTATACATCAAGATATAGTATGACGTGTTATACATCAAGATATAGTATGAAGTTTTATACATCAAGATATTGTATCAAGTCAGGAGAGGAACTTCTTTTTTTCCAATGGCTGTCAGGTATACACGCAAGTATAGTAGGGAAGAAACCAGACTTCCAGGGGAAATCATAAACTATTACATTCATTCACAGGAGCCAGATACTATTAAGGCCCGACACGACAAAAGCTACACGGGATGCCTTAAGGATAATTAAGTTATTTATAAATGTATGCAAATAAAATGGGATAAGCTGAGCAGGTGGGGGGGGGGGGGGGGGGGGAACAGCAATGCAGACAAGATGTCAGTGGTTTTTTGTGTTAATGTCTGAAAGCATTACGACCTGGGAGAAGGCAGTGATAAATGGGTGTTGTCCCTTACATCTTAATTTCCTGCAAACCATTGGATCACCTGGAGCTGTCTGTCACATACCCCCCCCCCCCCAACAATGTTTTCAAACAAAGACGATGTCCTGCCACCACTGACTAGTTATCAATAGAATCAAACACTGCAGAAAACAAATAGACAAATGTGACAACGCACTCATTAATTAGCTACGTTACAAGGTGTATCCATCTACACACACAGACAAGGTGAACAAAACCAGAATTTATGGAAGATCGTGTATTGAGGAGTGCTATGATCTATTCATACCACCTCATTTCTTGTCACTCATTGGAGAATGGACCTCATTCACCGAAACGTATTGTCACGTGACAACCATCAACGATTCACTTGTGTGTATAGATTAGTACTGGAAAGATGGGGAAGCAATGCGTTGCATTTGACTAATAATTATGAACATAAAAAAGAATGTAGAGAAAAAAAAAGTTTTCATCGTTTTCCTGTGAACAATCCAAAGCTATGTAAAGAATGGGTTGTAAAACTGAAACGAAAAAACTTCACTGCAAGTGCACTCTGTAATATGTTCAGAGCATTTTGAGGAGGACTGCTTTATTTACCAGCCTTTTACAAGTAAGTAGTTAGATCTATAATCATATAATAATCTATAGAATCTAGATCTAATCTATATTTATATTTTACATCTAGACGTATTATCTACTAATAGTAGTAATACGATGATATGTAAGTCTTTGACTAGTAGATCTAGATGATAAGAATCTAGATCTATATAAGTCTAGCTCAGAATCTAGATTCTACTTCTAGAATTTCTAGATATAAATAGTTTAAAATATTAATTAGATCTAGTAATCTAGATTATTCTAGATCTACTCAAATCTACTGTATAATCTGAATCTGTAGACCTATTCTAGAGTCTATATCTAGAAATTCTATTAAATTTACAATCAGATTTGATCTAGATTTTTAAATCTGATTATTATTCAAAGTTTATAAATTAAATTTAAAGAGCATGTAGAAATAATAAAACAACTAGTCTAGATTATAATATTTATTGATTAGACCAGTGTCATTAGTGACTAGACTAGAAATTAGTAGAAATAGATCTACAAGTAGCTTAGATAGCTGCTAGATGCTCAATCTAGATACTATATAGAATAAGATATAGACATAGAATACTATTAGCGTTGATTCGACTTTAAATAATACTAAACAGCCTATTATTATTACTATTAATATTTGCTAAATTCTGGTCTAGTTACAATCTAGTAGTAATATATTCAATATCGACTTAGATTCCTACAAGTAGGAAAAAAAAATAGTGGATCTAACAATGTTAATATTTGATCAGTAGGCCTCCCTATTCATATATGAATTATTAGGTTTATATGGCTTATTTTCAGATGGTATATAGATCTATAGGTCTAGTAACTTTTATGTAGATTATTTTGAAAAAAAAAATTTGTTTTAAAACTAATATACATTATATTATTATATATTCCATTTAGATCACAGACTTCTAAAGCCTGGGGCTGTGCCGACCAAGTTTTCTTTTTCCAAAAGTACACCAAGCCGAAAAAAGACCAAATATGAATTGAGGTCAATGTTTTGAAATGTAGAAGTAATTATGTTTTACATTTTTTTATCTTAATAGTAAATATTTTTATGATGATCATGTTTGACTGTACACTTTAATATATTTTGTTTCCTTTTAGACAACCTCTTTTACCCCAAGATACTACCATTGAGGAGAAGACTAAAGATGTCACTGTGCAAACTGATGAAGACTTTATTACAGATCTTCTAAAGAGGGTAAATACTTTGGAACCAGGCAATGCTAGCCTTCTGGAAGAAGTTGCTCAGTTGAAATTGTGTTATGACTCTTTGAAACTAAAAGGAGATAAAGCCTTTAAAAGTTACACTGGCTTCACATGCATACAGTTTGATACTATATTTAACTTTTTTGTTTAAGTAGCTGTTTAGAAGACAAATTATTGTTAGATTCTCAAAATCAGCTACTGGTCACAATGATCAAGCTTAGACATGGCTTGATAAACAATGTACTTTCTTATTTAATAAATGTAAGTGAGTCAACTATTTCTAGGATTCTTACTAGATGCATTCAGGTATTGTGTGCGAAATGTCAACATATGGCCTAGTACTGAACAGGTCAAGGCTTTCATGCCTTCTACTTTTGTTAACCATTTCCAAGCATGTCGTGTTATTATAGATACTTGTGAGTATTTTATACAGCAGCCTAAAAATCCCAAGCAACAGCAAAGCAGCTTTAGTACATATAAAAATCACAATACTGTGAAGGCACTAATTGGCATTACACCTTGTGGGGGGATTTCATTTATCTCTGATCTATATAATGGCTCTATATCAGACAAAGAAATCACTTTAAGAAGTGGACTGATAGAGAAGTTGGAGCCTTGAGACTGTGTCCTGGCAGACAGAGGCTTCACTGTTTTAAAAGATAATTTTGACTCCCCACTTTTTAAAAAAGTAAATCTCAATTTGAGGTTACAGAAAGAGGAGAAAACAAGAAGGTTTCTTGTCACAGATGTCATGTAGAAAGAGCTATAAGCAGAATTAAACATTTTAAAATATTGGCTGTGGAAATCCCATATGCTCTATTACATATCATTGATGAGATTCACTATGTTATTTGCTTTCTGGTTAACTTCCTAGACCCTTTCATAAATATAGCTTAATCAAATCTTCTTCTAGTCAGCTTTATTGCTGCAGTGCCCAAGAATTGAAAATAATATTACTTTGCCTTATAAATATAATGTTTACTCATGACTTGATTTTGCATTTTTATGACTAATGAATTTTAGCAACATTTAAATTTAAAATTGGTGTGTACATAATTTATTAATATAAACTTTTTTATTATGTACTTCTACAGACCAGTGCCCAAAAATATTAAATATTACTTCCTTATTAATATAGTTTTCCCCTTACAATGTTGTTACTTTGGTTTATTATGACATCAATTTTTTATCTGACAACTTGAAATTTAAAATTGGTGTGCATATTTTATTAATATAAGCTTGTTTATTTCATGTTTAAAATTTGTATATATTTTTAGTAACAATATCAGCTTCTTTGTGTACAATATACTTTTTCATATCATTCAATAAAAAATACACTTGTAGAGAAACAAAGACTTTATTTTGCTATAACAATGTATCATATCTATTTAAATGAATCGCAAAAATCACAAAGCTAAAAAAAAATATAGATGCATGTATTTAAAAAAATTATTAAAATTAATACTATATACAGTATTATAATAATAGTTGGGTGGGTTTAAGATGATGATTATTAACCAAGTTGGCTCCTGTTTCAATTAATTGAACAAGGCATAAAACATCTAGATATCCCTTGAAACAAGTTCTGGAAGATAATATTGAAAGTAAAATTTAGATAACAGAGACAAGGCATTTTTACAAAATGGTTGATCAATCTGAATGACTTCTAGAAAAAGAGGCTGTTTGAAATCATAAAACAAAGCAAATAAACAAGTATCTAAATTTGTACAGAACAGTTGCATCTGTATCTGGGTGTAATAACTATGGGTTGTTTTAAGCACAAAGTTACCTTTGTCTTTAGAAAATTCAAGACAAAAATCTTTCCTTTTATCAGATAACTGAATAAGACTTTGCCTGGAAGGATTGTATATACATTTGATCTCTACAATCAGTGGATTGTCAGAATGGTAAAGCAGCCAGTGCTGCACTCAAGTGAAAACAAAACAAAACATTGGAAAGACAGAAGTAAGATGTCAAGAGAAATAGAGAATAGAATTATTGAATGAAATAACTCCCTCCCCTACCAAGCATTTGCATCATGGTGAAAAAGAGTTGCATCAAAAGAATGAGACGGGATAGGATCTAACTCAAAAAAAAAAATAGCCTCGGCTAATTTCATTACACTTTTATATATTTTTTTTAAAGTGCATTCTTGTAACAGGAAAGGGTGATGCCATCGTTTTTTTTGTTTGTTTTCAAAATCTCGATTTGCAAGTATTTAATAAATATGTGGGGCATGAACTGAGGAGGAGTTGGAATCTGACAAGTATCAAGGTGGCCAGATAAACTTACAAAAAAAGGTATCCTGTGAAGAACAAGGTGGCCAGATAAGCATGCAAATGAAAAAAAAAAGCTATAAATAAATCTATACTAAAACAAATTCATCATGGTGGAGAGTCGAGGTTGACAGATGGACATAAAAACAATGAAACTTGTATGAATGTTAGGAGATCATTAAAATGCAAAGCACAAACTCGTTTTCCAAAGCCAGTTGTCACAGTTGCACATTTCGACCCCCCCCCCCCGCACCCCCATCCCTTCTTTCTCTATCTGCCTCATTAAGAATACTAGGTTGAATAAGTAGTAACAAAACACTTGACAGCCTTCAAGCAAACATTTCAAAACTGGTGGAGCATGGCTGGAGATAGGTAAATAAAAAATGTACTGCATTTACTAACTTTAGTGCAGCGCATTCAATGTGCGTCGTGTTTCTTCACAAGCATATCCAGTAAGGGGAAATAACCACGTTAAAGAGCTAAATACGAAACTGGTTAGTGGTTCTCTCCCTTTGAATTCCTCTTTAAATTATGTTTTAAAAATTTCTCGTACCGGCACTAAAAATGTTTTAAAATTTCAACACGTGGATGAAAATTTTTCAGACAATTTAATAAAAACATGTAGCAAACGTTTGTGTAGTCACCAAAACAACTTGAACAAAATGAAACAACAACAACAAAAAAAATAGTCAGTGGGTTGACCTGGTAGTTGTGTACTAAGTACAACCAACTGCTCTACCACAGCAAAGGTGAGACCCAGCCATCTACATTCAAATACTCTATGATCATATAACCACTTGGACTGTCAACCAATTCCCAAGTGTTTAATAATTCAAAGAGAGAATTACTTCTAGTCACTAAGTTGTTTATATTTGATAGAACTAACTGTACATATGCAACACTAACAATCTAAAAAACTGGCTCCATCTTTTCTTGCAGTCAAAATGAAACAAAACAATTATTAAAAATACTCATACAACACTTATATTAACTCCTTCTGTATCTTTCATGGATGTTTGCAATTGATTTTTCAAACACTTCTACTCATCCAATCGTCACTAAATTTTACTTACATGCTCATTATCGATGACAACACATGAATCAATAAAGAAAATAAACCAATTAGTTTCTCAATCAGTCGTAATTAACTAATTTTTGTTTTAATAAAGAATATATAGGAAAAAAAAAAAATGCAGTAAGCTAAGGGAGGTAAGTCATATAGAAAATAAGACTATAGGAATTGAAAGATAGCTTTAGTAAAATAATGTTAATTATGAAAAGATTATATAAAAGACAGTATGGTAATGCTAAGACAAATGTATTTTGTTTTATCATGCTCACATCAATATTACTGCCAGATATGGCATATGAACATTACAAATAAACTTCACTACATCCTGAATTTATGCTGCTGGTAAAAAACAAACGCTATTCGGACAACTGTTGGAGAAAAACATTCATAAGAAAGCTAAAAAAGATTTTAGACGAAAAAAAAAACACCCTCTGGGTCAGGATTTTGTGATTTTACTTTCACAAAAGAGGTTCAAGACATTGATCACAAAGATAAACAGACACAAAACCTTTGTTCCCCTGGCAATCAAATCATTAAATACAACTATCTGATATAATCTTTTCACATGTAACTTTTGTAGAATCTGGTGTAAACGTATATTTTGTTTTCTATATTTATAATGTTTTTATTGGTGTAATGCAAAATTTGTAAGAAAAATTGTTAATATTTTTTTTTAAAGCTTTAAGTGGGAATTTCCCTTTTATTAAACACACCCAAACTTAAAAAAAAAATTTTCTACTTTTTAATGCATTTAAATATAAGCCTTGTTTTAAAAAAAATATTTTTTTGGATACTTTTTATAAACCGATTTACATTTTTTGTTCATTTCTTTTAAAAATCTTTTTAAGGTGGAAGCAAATATGAATAGTCAAAATTACTACCGGTACTGTGTGAGACTATATTCCATCTCGTCCACCAACATGGTGTCAAATTTAAAGTCATTCTATTCAATCTGTATTGTTGTAGCCCATCACTTCTCTTTTGTTTTGAGTCTCATTAGCACAATTAAATATATATTTTGCTAATTTACAAAGTAATAAATCGAACATTTTCTTATCAGCTTATGAATGAAATGATTTCAATCATCTCAATATTGCCAAGAAAAAAAAATTTTAAATTAATCTAATTATTTTTACTGAAAATTTTGGTTATTTACTAAATAAATATCTAATTTAAAAAAGGGCAGAGGCTAGAACTGCCTGGGTGTGAGACCTTACAAAAACCCTTATTTCATAATCATTACCCAAAATGTTATATTTGCACTTTTTTTTTGTGTTGATTTGACTTAAACTGGCACATTTCATAGGACACAAACATAACCCTACTACAAGGGCTGGTATATGTATATTGTGTAGAGCAGAAAAATTGTTGGGCAAGAAATAAAAATGAGAAAAACAAACGCATTTGCAGCATAACAAGAAAGTTTTTTTTTTAAATTTATAAAAACTAAGATTTATTTTCTAAAAAGGTTTTTAAACAAATTTAATAATTAATCGAACTTATTTCTTACAACTAAAAGATTTTGTATCTTAAAATATCTTATACTTATAATTTTTCATACATCCTCTATCTACATTATTATTACTAGCTTTCATATTTAAATTAAAAAAATTTTTTTAAAATAAATAAAGAGAAACATAAAAACATTTATAGCAATGTCAAGAAAGTGAATTCATATATATATATATATATATATATATATATATAACTTTTTTATTTATGATTTCTAAAAATAAACTATACAGCTAAAAGAGCTAAAACTGATTTAGAACTAGAAAAGATTGGCTAGATTTATTTTAGAATCATACATATGAGTACTAGATTTGACTTAAGACTATTGGAATAGATTTCTAATAATAGATCTACTATAATCTAAAATCTAGACCTTCTAATTTAAATCTGGATCTAGAATTAGAGTGTAGTCATGTAGAATTAGAACTATGATAAAAATATGCATTATTCTAGATCTAGATAGATAATACTGATAATTAGTCATAGATCTATTAAAATTATACTAACTAGATTATATAAATGTATTACACATAATGTATATAGTCTAATAAATATATAGACTATAAATAAATATATATATATATATATTAGATATAGTCTATAAATCATTATAAGATTATAATTTTCATAATCATAATAATACTAATAATAGAAAAATATCATCACTGTAATCATTAGATTAAATTATATTGAGTATAGATCTATGATTTATTGATTAATCTCAATGATTATGCTAATTATGGATTAAAATTTAGATCTAGAACAGATCTAAATCTATATCTATACGGGACAAGTAAATCTACAAATCTAGATTCTAGTCTAACTCATTTTAGTAACGGTCAAGGTTTAATGGAGCAACGATGAAACAGGAAATGAGTGCTAACTTTTGTCGACCACTTCCTGGTTTTCATAGATCAATGACAATGTGCTAATAGACTAGATCTAGAGAACTGGAATTGGTACCTTTAAAAAAATACGAGATTTAAAGATGAAAAGGGCTTCTAAAATAGATAAGAAAGAAAAGACAAACGGAATCTTACCGGCTTGAATCAACAAATCTAGAGTCATCTGTTGTGTATTTAACCGTTTCGTACAGCTTGTGTTCGCTGCCATTGTTTCCAAGTTTGTTTCCGGTTTCGTCACCTTTCCACGGCGGAATAATTTTATATAGGTAGTTCGGGGAAAAAAAAAAAGGGGGGGGGGGGTATTTTTATTACAGAAACGCTGTTATCGTGAACGAAATACTATTGTGAAGTAATACAATTTGAGATACTATTGTGACAAACAAGCTTAGGTTTTAAAGGTGCGAGAACGATAGGTGTGTAACGCGGAAGCCACTTAGTTCTGTTAGCACTAAGGCAATAGAATAACAAGATCGATCGTGACCTCTACCCTTAGGCAACACGTGTGTAGACAGATGGCAAAAATACAAATAAAGCGAGCGACCGTCTATAAAAAACGGAAGTGCGTCTTAAAAGCCCATTAGTGGCATTAGAACAAAAGAGAAAAAAAATACATTCTATATGGTCTAAATCTTATAAGAAGAATTTTTAAAAGTGTAAATACTTTTTTCTAAAATTAATTTAAAGAAAAAAAAAACTAAAATTAAAAAATATTAATATACTTTTTTTTAAACAAAAAAATAAATAAATAAAAATCAAGTAGGACTACACGTAAGCGCAAACATATATAAAATTCTCATATGCAGGGCAGTTAATTATAAACGTATTATATACTTTTAAAAAATGTGATTTTCAAATTGGATCTCATGTGGCCAATGTGAATGTCTTGACACTGTATTAATGAGTCTGTCTAATTATATAGTTCCAATAAAAATGCTAGAAGTTCTGGCTAGCCTTGTAATATGTTTTCAAAACGCAATGGTTTCAAGCATGATTCCATCAAACTCTTCCAAGAAATAAAATGATGTATTTATCCTATTGATTAGTAATCAGATAGAAATTAAGGTAGCTTTTTAGGACAACTACCAGATTATAGACTATTATAATGCCCATGGGCATAGCCAGGGTTTGGAGTTCAATTGGGGGAGGGGGAGTAGAATTTTGTGACTATTTTTTTTTTGCTTATTGTATGTGAGATTTTAAGGTTAAACCATCACTTGCCCCAGTACAGTCTAAAGGAGTGGGGGGGGGGGGGGGGGGGTGAGCTTAAATCCTCCTCCAGGGGGTTTTGAGGTTAAAAACTCCACTCTTCATTAAAACAAATAAAAAAGCAAATGAATGTCACCGAATTCAATAAGCATAGCCAGGAGTTGAGTTTAACCCCCCCCCCCCCCCACATAGGGTTTTGAGGTTAAAAAAACCCTTTTCAATATACAACTAAAATAAAATACAGTTACCAAAGTCTATGAGCATAACAAAGGAGAGTTTTGAGTTTAACCCTCCCTTCAGAGGGTTTTAAGTTTAAATCTCCCTTGAAAACCCCAAACAGAAGGTTTTGACAATAAAAGGGGTTTTATGTTTAAAAAAAACCTCTAGAGGGTTTTAAGGTTAAAATAACCTCTTCAATTCAAAACTAAAATAAACTACAATCACCAAATTCTATGAGTGTAGCCGGAAGGGGGGGGTCTGAGTTTAAAACCCTCCTCCAGATGGTTTGAGTTTTAAACCTCTAAACAGATGTTCTGACAATAAAACTCCCCTTTTCAATAAAAAAATCTAAAGCATACTTCAGTAACCAAGAGTGGTTTTGATGTAAACCCCACCACCATCCAACAAAAGGAAATGGAAGTTACAATTACTAATTCCATGAGCGTAACCAAGAGGGGTTTTGTGGTTACCCTTCCCCCTCCAATAAAACACTAAAGCAAAACTAGAGGTAACAATTTCTCAAAGCTGATGGGCTGGATTAATAAAGTGAAGTGAGTAATTATAGATTTGGTTTTTGACCTACACTTTTGTTAATTAAAGAGAAGCAGGGTAAGGCACTGTAGACACCTCCTCTGAATGTTGCATTTTTAAACAAGTTTGAAATACCAGAAATAATGCCTGGCCAGAAGCTCTGCTCGGGACCCCACAAGGGAATCTTATAATGCTCCCCCAGCTGCTCTCTCTACAATTCCAGGAAGAATGTATTCTAGTGTACAAAAAACACATACACAGATATATATGTAGGTATGTGTGTATGGGGGAGGAGAGAAAAAATTCCCTTCTGCGTCCATGAAAATGCCCCTTAAAACTTTAATTTATATGCTTAAGTTTATAATTGGGTCTAGAAGATGGCTTTATGAAGATTAGTGGCTGCACTATGTGATTGAACTTATTAAGTGAGATGCCAGATTGAAGGACATTGGTAATAGTATTGAGCTAAATAAATTGTTAAATGGTATGTATATTCCATATTCATACTTATTTCTTTTGGAACATTTATTGTATTTTCCTATTCATTTCCAGCAGGATTTCCTATAACATATTTGTTATATTTTTCTATATTTTTCTTGCACCAGTAAATATTTTCAGCCTTGAACATTTACAGTAATCTAACTCTGTAATTATCAAACTAGTCAAGCTGCTGAAATTGGGCATTAAGCTTCATATTGATTTGTTTCAACTTATACAAATAAAATTTTCAAATACCAAAAAGTCCACTCACCTCCATCATCGTCATCATCTGACATTTCCTCACTACTACTGTCATTACTACTGTCAGTGTTATCATCACCACTCTCTGACGAAGAATCACCTTCAAAACTTTCATTACCATCTTCGTCCTCCTCCAAAACATCATTGTCCAATCCATTACTATTTACATCCATATTATATAAAGTATTTTCCAAAATATCATCATCGTCCAAAATTCCCCTCCTACCAGAAAAGAGGCTGACATTTGTGAAACTGTTTAATCCTGAGTCATCACTCTCAGCCCCAGAGTCCAAGAAAAGTTTTGTATCAAGCGGAGAAATGTCAACTGGGCAAAAGCCGCCTGACAGTTTCTCACATATGCTGAATTCAAGAGAGTCCGAGTCAAGACGATGAAGTCTTTCACTTAATAATTCAACAAAATCACTTGGCTGTGGCAAAACGATGACAGATGGATTATATGAATTTGAGTTCTGAAAAAAAAAAAAGAAAACAAAAGCTGTGTCAATGCCTTGTTATGAAAATATGTATCACAATGTATAAAAGAGAATGTAAGAAATATTGACCTAACCAGCATTTAATATATATTAGTAAAAATTACAGAAAAAAAAAGCAATTTTCATATTTATAAGCTACAAAGGCAATTTTTAAACAAAAATTGAAACCAAATTTTTGTTTAAACCTTGTATAATAATAATAATAATAATAATGAAAAATATATATACTGTGTGTGTTTTTTCAATTCTTTTTTATTTGTAGTGCAGTCACGTTATTAATATTTTTTAATTTAAAAAAGAAGAGAAAACTTTTATTTTCATTTGTTCTTAGACTATGCCAAATTTATATTGAGTTATTCCCCTTTTCTTACACTTTTTTTTTTTCTTTCTCTTCGACGTTGAACTTTTTGATTTTAGTGTTAGCCTTTACCCTTCCCTAGAGAACGCTACACTTCAATCAAAGGGGGGAAAGGTCACTGTACTGTCCTGTCAGGGTAGCCATTACATTTTTAATAGAATAAGCCTAAGTATAATAAAAGTGATTGCTGACTGTGGTATGAGATAACACTTACATTGACAGTAGAGAACAGCAGATCGCAAGTCTGTGGTAGGAAAGGGTCTGCCTTTATATGAGGCTCTAACCCCGACTCCTCTAAAACTTCCATGGTCGTCTGGGCACTAACTCTACAATCTGTTGAAGAAAAAGAGTAAGCCCTTAATAGTACCCGGTAATCTCAAGAGACAAATGGCTGAATAGGCGACTGACATGTTACAAACATAGTTTAGTCCAGAGTTGTCTGCGATACACAGCACAATAGACGAGGCTAGTCTAAATGTATCAGTGTACAACTCAACAAAGCAGAAATGTAAAAACTCCTTCCATTTGAAAGTACTGATTTATCTTGTGTACATCGCGAATGAAATTTAAAAAAAGACATACTAATGGCTAGCAGACTTGAATCTAGATTTCACTGAAACTAAATCAACGTGACCTGAATGACAAGAGAGGCACACGAACAACCAAAGCAGGGCACTCGACAATAAACTGATAGAAATAAAAGAGAATTCATGAATTGTATCAGAGAGTATGTTGAATGGAAGATGACTGTACCGCACACACTGATCTCGTGACATTCCCAAATCTATCAAACTCGAGATTTTAAAATTACCGCTGCTTACAACTGTCAACGTACGTTAAATGTGCCGACAGTGCATTTTTTTTTTAAAGCGGTAAGAACGATGGTTCCCAAACGAATTCTATCATTTACCGATTCAGCAAACTTGTTAGCTCTTGTGTCCCCCACCGGTTCTCAGCGGGAAACGTGGTCCACAAGGGGAATATGTGGTCCACAAGGGGAATGTGTGGTCCACAAGGGGGCCGCGTGACATTGAACTTGAGCCACGGGCCTAAAAATAAAAATAGAGATGGGGGGGGGGGGGCAGTTTTTGTTGCTGGAGAGAGAGAGGGGGGGGTGTCTGGGTGGATTCTGTAACAAGTTTTTCATTGTCAATGGCCAGACCTGAATTAATAATAATAAAATAAAAAAAATAGCTAATCAATTAGTAGTAATAATTTTGTTTTATATAGAAACAGAGGAAATAAGCCTTGCAATATTGAGATATATGGCAGCATTTTGACGGTCGTCTTCATTCAATCAATACAAGTTTTGTTGTTCAATTTCTTTTTCAATTTTGCTTCTATTATTTTTGAAACTCAAAGACAATGTTTTATAGCCTTAACGCTATACACAACATACACCTACTCATTGGAGACGTCCCAAACCACAGAATCTAAATGTAACCTTCCACATCTAAATGTAA
This sequence comes from Biomphalaria pfeifferi, assembly GCA_030265305.1. Taxonomy (NCBI): domain Eukaryota; kingdom Metazoa; phylum Mollusca; class Gastropoda; family Planorbidae; genus Biomphalaria; species Biomphalaria pfeifferi. The sequence goes on along the minus strand of JASAOG010000041.1, from coordinate 1,917,959 downwards.
CCTTCCACATGTAAATGTAACCTTCCACATGTAAATGTAACCTTCCACATGTAAATGTAACCTTCCACGTCTAAATGCAACATGCCTCATCTTCTAAATGTAACGAATCTAAGAAAATGTTTCGTAATGGACATGAATGTAAAAAATGATGTCTAAATTCTGAATCAGATTTACATATCGACAATTTATGGCTGGTTAGCGTTTGCTCTACTTATAATAAGGAAATGTTTAGGAAAATATATATGGCAATTTCTAGACAACTGGGTATTCTCATCCAGTGGAATAAATACCACCAATTTGTCTTGAATTTTGAACAACGCGCAAAATGCAGTTTGTTTTTGGTTTAAAAGACTTTTTTTTTACTATTATCATCAGGAAAATCTAGGGTTTTATGAGAACAAACTTAAGTTTCAATGCATCGATATAAGGAAAAAATGTCAAGCAGAAGTATCGCAACTGCAATGAAAGTAGTCCCACACAAGCATGTAAGCATAAAAACGATCTTCCAATTTTCATTTCGCACTTTTCCCCTGAGTTTTTCTTTTTGTGCTGTGGATGCCCCATAAACATGGCACGCGAACCGCCGCAGCCAGGTGAAAATACATTTTTAAAAAGTGTAACACCGTCGCGACATAGGTATCTCTTATTTAATGTGCACACTCATGGGGTATTTATAACTCTCAAACACACAGAAAGACGAAATGGGGCCGGGGTGACAGTGAATCCCAGAGCTAACACACACACAGAGGCGACACCTGAATAAAACATTCTGTTGTCTGAATCAAACCTACTTGTATGTATTACTCCCTCTCTGCGTGCTGCAAAAATGTTTGGACAAGTTTTAATTTATGAATAATCATCGGGAAAAAAATCCAACCACGGTAATAATATGTTTATCAATTTAAAAAAAATTGATGTACACTAACTTAACTTAACAAAATTTGATCTACACGAGTCGTGACTAGTATATTAAACATACAAAAAAAACAATACAATGATGGAAACATCCATACCACAGTCTCACTCAAAGTTGACAAAGAAATTGACGTCCGAAATTTGGTTTTTATTCAATGATTTGATTGGGACACAAAAAAAAAAAAGAGTCCTTGTGTCTTGTGATCGAGGTTTTTTCTCTTTCCTGTGATTGTCAAAACCATGGAACATAAATATTTATTCTGGAAAGACCTATATAGATCTCCAAGTATATGTGTGTGTGAACTCTCGTGCAGACTGCTTCAACGGGTGACAAGAGTCACATTCAAAATGTGTGTTGACATATCACATTTAAAAACAAAATCTCACAAAAATGTCATTATGGGGGAAACGGGGTCAAGCAGACGAACTGGTGCTCCCAATTTAGTTCTCCGCTGTCACTTTGAGAGTGTCTTCACTCAGGTCTAAACAGAACCACAAGGGTGCGTAACTAAGAGGAAATATTACATTATTTAACACTCGGCTGTTTAGAAAAAGCTTCTGGGAAAATTATCTCTCCTCGTACACACACACACACGCGCGCACGCACGCACGCACGCGCGCACACACACACACACACGACATAGATGAAGTTGCTAGGAAACAACACATCAACTTTTTGCTGCCGCCAGTCCCAATGACTTTATAATGCAAATCACAGATATATGGTCAATAAGAAAACATTTTCCGAGGGTTTAGCATGTCACACGAAATAGTTGTGCAAACTGTGCATTGTTCCAAAGAGCTGCTGGCAGTAAGCTCTAACCACGATACATTCGGGCGAATAGGATTAATAGACTGCCACAAAAATCATTATCCAAATGCTATATTTGTGCTAGGACAAAATCATACAAGTACGATTATGCAAGGAAAGGGTTGCGTGAATCAGCCAGGAATAACTAAGTCTCTAGTTAACATGAAGGAGCACATGTTTCAAACGTTGGTTCCGAAATGAATATGATTACGCCTTAGCTTAAATCTCCCGCAGGACCTGCAGGGTTAGAACGTGGGACCACCAGTCCGAAGTGCATACCAAACGAGGCAGCCATCTTATCTATCAAATAAGATGACAGGAAAATAACAGATGCAGATCAAAGAAATCATTGGGGGACAGAAATAGATATTTAGAATAACCCGATTTATAACGTAACTGGCCCTCTAATATAAAGACTTCATACATGGTTATGACTTATTATCTGTTCAGAATCAATTAACATCTATCTTTCAGTAATCTATGCCAATATATTTTGGGGACCACAAATTCTATGTAGGGCCACCTTTAAAATCGATTCGATGTTGGTAAGGCTCAACAATGCTTTCATAATTCTGGATTGAATTTTGTTTTATTGTGTATTTAAGAAATGAAAACAATTTGGATGTGTGTTTGAGTAGGGAAATAGAGGTGGGCCCTTTAGGAAAATGACCTTTGTAAGACATTTACTTAACCACTTATTACTACAAAGATGCTAACAGTAGGCTAAAGGCTAACAACTAAAGAAGACATATGTACACTGACTGCTACATAGCTGCAGCAACAACTAAAGAAGACACTTGTAATCTCCAGGTATGATGACATGTGACATGTATTTCTTATAATGATCTATGGTCGTTTATTTAAAAGTTCTAAATATCTGCCTCTCCTGCTTTCAAAATTAAATTATAGCAATCCGTCAATATACGATATTTCAATATTGTAAGCGACTAGATTTAGATCTATATCTATACATCGCCAGCACTAAACATAAATCGACTTCTGGCTATAAATAGTAAACGTGTGATCCAAACTGTGGTCCACAGGAAGTACATGAGGGCCAAACCCATTCACTCCCCATTGCTATACAATAGGATCATAAAACGATACAAACAATTAATCATTCAGATGTAGGGTCACACCAATCAGCTTAAAGGGTTGATATAACAGCAAGGCGTGTGCTTTAGTTTGGGTGCATATGTTGCGTTGTGTGTATAAAATACTTATACGGTGTCACATGTTTAAACGTACTTGATCAGCTTCAAAGAAAAAATGTTTACTTATCCGGAGTTTACGTGACGTGGGTGTGGCCAGCACATTGACTTGTCTTTATATTTATGTCCAATGTTAGCATTAATTAAAGAGAACGGAGAATAAGACGATACCAACTAACGTAAAACTAGCCGCGCTACAAAATCTAAGAATGGAGCAACCAAGTGACCTATCACCTGCATACACTACCAAGAGCAACACACACATACACACGTGTACAGTGAGCCGAGCCCAATGATATAAACGTTTATAATGATAAGTTTTATTATCTGCTCATACCGTGTCGACATCAACAGTTCGGTCATAAAGTTCAATGCATTGGAATATCTCGGGTATTCCAGTTTCAGTATCGCCATGCTTCATTGCACAATTAGACTAATTCACTTGACCTGCCTTTCAAGTACACTTTGATCTAGACACGGTCTTTGGGGTTCAATAACAGAACATCCACTATCTCGTGTCCAGGGTACAGGCAAAGCATATGACATCCCAATATGAATGCGTGTTTCTGAGCACTTTGGGGGGGGGGGGGGTGCGATTGGGTCAAGATGCCCCTGGCACAACATTGGGAGGGGGCGCCACTTAGAGAGATGCGCCTAAAAATAAAATTATTGTAAATATTTTAGTTAGGTATTTCATTCTAAGGATATTTGTGTTATATTATTGTTAAATACTTTTTATTTATAGGCCTATATTTCTATGTGATGTTCGTGGAAAATGGGTTGGGGGAGGGGCGGCCAATACCCGTGCGCAGATTTCGCTCACTACGCCTCTGCCAAATACGAAAAAAAAAAACGAGTATTAAAAGAAACAAAAACTTGCCTTCTCTCTTCTTGAACTATTATACAACCCTAATTCATTTTAATCACAATTAGTACCAGCTTACAGCCCTATTCTATGCTTTAAGCTCCGAGATGTCAAGATTTCCCGCTCAAATATCGTCTGCTGAGAGCATTTCCTCTTCACTTTGAACGGCTTTAAAAGTCAATCCAGCAGCAATGTGTCTATTGTGATGGCAGCGTGTTGTACCCTACATAAAGAATGTATTCCAATATATGACTTGGAAAGAAATGTCATTGAAGAATTCAAGAGACGTAGGCTTAACGTCGGATGTTATCACGGATAGACTTTACCCCAACACAAGCAGAGGTTATGGTGATGTCACTGACACTTGCAGGCTTATCCAGGAAACTAATCCATCAACTCATTCTTTAAAGACTGGATTATACAAAGCTACATTCACAAATCTTAAGGTGGCGGTCGACTATAAGAGATTTGTATCTATGCCGGAAATAAAATAGCTAGCTGTGTGTGTGTGTACAAAGTAGTGGCAGTGTTGATAAGCTTGGTTGTTTATTTTTTAAAAAATGTAAGCACTGCAGAATTAAATTTTCTCAGCTCTTCCGTTGGTAGGGGATAATTTAGAGCAGGCATGTCAAACATACCGTTCCGGGGCCGCATTTGCACGCGGCCCGCTTGGCCACCTCAAGAATTATCAAAATAATGTGAAATTATTAAGCATTTAACAGTCGCCACTACTTTTAACTGATCAGATTTTTTAAAGCAAATACTTTCACGAAAATTTCGTTTATTAACTTTGAATTACTCTCAAGTTATCTTTTAAGTTTAGTGTTGATTTGTTCACTTTTTGATTAAGTATTAATTGTTAATAATCACATTATAAATAAGCCAATATGTTAGAGTTAGACTTACAATTGAAACAAATCATTTAGTGAAGGTGATTTTATTAAGGAGTGTGTCGAAGTAATTTGTCCAGAAAAGGTGAAAGCATTCAAAGAATTACCGTTAACTAGGAACATACTGGCATATAAAATAAACGACATGTCAGTCAGCTTGCGTAAACAATTAAAGAACAAAATAGCTGATTCTTAATTCTCTTCAACTTCTTCTCAACTGATGTAACGGGTTGGCTATATTCATAAGGGCCCGAGACAGGAATTTTGAGATACATGAGGAACTACTTGAGCCCTGTTCTATACATAACACCACAACAAGCGAGGATGATTTTGAGAAATTACAGGAGATGATATTGCAGTACTATTTACCTTTGGTAAAGCTAGCTAGTTTAGCAACGGATGGCGCACCAACCATGATTGGGGTTAGAAATGGTGTTGGTGCAAAGCTACTTGCAAAAATAAGAGACTGAGGACAATTTTAAATTTGATCATTTTCAGTACATCATTTACCAAGAAGCATTATGTGCAAAGCAATGACAGTTCCAACATGTGTTAAGACCAGTTCCAGTCGATATCAATTTTATTCGTGACCGTGGCTTAAATCATCGCCAATTTTCAATGGTACTGGATGACATTAGACACGAATTGGATTGTTTTCAATGGTACTGGATGACATTAGACACGAATTGGATTGTTTTCAATGGTACTGGATGACATTAGACACGAACTGGATTGTTTTCAATGGTACTGGATGACATTAGACACGAATTGGATTGTTTTCAATGCTACAAAGAAGTCCGATGACTCTCCTGTCATAAAGAAGTGATGAGATTTTTTGCACTGCATGAGGAAATTGTATTGTTTCTAAAAATGAAAGGTGAACCTGTTGAATATTTCCAAACTGAAGAATATGTTCAGGATTTTGTATTTGCAGAAGTAAAGACAAAATTGTCACCACTGCGTGTGATGTTGTGAAAGGCTTTCAAGCAAGTTACGACTGTGGACCAAATATCAAGAGAAAACGTTGTTCACTTCTCAACGTGATAGGATCTAAAAACATTAAATACGTCTGCAACATTTGGTAAAAATGTCCAACACCTGGAACCGTTATTAGATGCCGTTTTACCGTTTTCGTGACTTTGCTTCATACGAGCAAGAAGTTTCGTTGTTTGTATCTCCATTCTCATTTGATTCTGAAAATGCTTCTGATAATGTGCCAAAAGAGCTGATAGAATTGCAGTCAGATTATTACTTTAAATCTGAAGTATATAGAAGTGGCTGTGCCAAATTTTACAGTTATTTATCTGAACGGTACGTTATATTTCGGAAATTTGCAGACAGAATTCTGGCTATGTTAGCTTCTTTCTCTGTGAGCAGTTCTTTTCCATAATGAAAGCTACAAAAACACCTCACCGTTTGAGATTATCTGATCCACATTTGTCATCAGTGAAGAAGAGGCCTATCAAACTTCAACCTGACATTTATAAACTTGTATCCCAGAAAAGATGTCAAGCATCAGGACAACGAAAATAATGCGTAATCATAGTAATTTTTAATAAACAAAATAATAACTAAGGGACAGGTATACCATTTATTATTATATTATATTGTATTGTTTCTAATTTACATAAAACTAGTAGCTGCGGCCCTTTAAGGCAAAGTAAGTTTCTATGCGGCCCATACACCTTAATGAGTTTGACATGCCTTGTTTAGAGGTTCAATTTAGCGCCCTTGATATTGTTTAGTTTATCCCAATAAGAAACCAAAATGTAAACAAAACAAGGTTACAAAGACAGTTTGTGTGGAAACACAAACTCAAAATCGGCCCCCGAAGTGGTCCACCCAGGCAGGCTTCAATATTTTCAGAAAGAACATCCAAATGAAATTATATCAAAGACAAATGAGAGATAAGAATGGAGAAAGAAGGTTGACAGATCTTGTGTAGTGCCCCAACGGTGCAGCAGATCAAAGGATATGTGCAAGTGAATGCAAAGTTAGATGTGAACCTGGCCTAACTAGTTCCTCTTTCAGACCTTGTGGTCTATAGGACAGATGAAGTAAAGTTCATCTGTTTTTTTTTTGTGACCTACGGTTAACGAGGGTGTCATGTAGGCAGCACAACGACCAACCGCCTTTACTTTTCCCAACTAATTCCCATTAGAGCTGGGTAGACTCAGAGGCGCCCAAGGATTCCGAAGTTGAAAATCCCAGTCTTCACCAGGACTCGAACCCGGGACCCACGGTTCGGAAGCCAAGCGATTTACCGCTCAGCTACAACGCCTCTCCTGGCCTACTAACTGAAGTCTTATAAATAATGTAATTGTTTTGAAAAGGCTCAATCTCTTATTCGAATCCTCTTCTTTTTTTTTTTTAAATGTTTTATCATTTTTCTCTTGTCTTTTATTAGTCAGCTATCTTTAGCCCCACGCGCACGTCAACCGAATCCTCAAAAAGAAAAAAACAAAAAACATTTCGCATTAAAAAGATATTTAAGAAAATGAAGTTTATAAGATTACTATTCGTTTTAAATTAGGTCTAACTTATAATGCATACTAATTAGATTTTTCTCTTTAAAAAACTGCTTGCATAACTGATTTTAAAAATTAGATTTTTCGCTTTCAGGAAAAAAAAAAGTAACTGTTGCATCAGAACTTTGAATGGTCTAAAATATTGTGATGTAGGATTTTCAATATCTTTTCTAGTTTACGAGATCTAAACGGGACGGACGGACAGACAGACAGACATTTCACACAAAACTAATAGCGTCTTTTCCCCTTTCGGGGGCTGCTAAAAATCTCTTTTATGTATGATAAGGAGGTTTGTTTAGATCAATGTTTATTTAGATCCAGTTTTCAGGCGATAACGCACATTAATGTATTAAGTCCTAGGTTGATTTTGAAATAAAAGTGACTGCAATAGTTAAGTCGGAATCAAATCACTGTGAAACAAGTTCAAATATCCAATTCATTATGAAAGATGACATGTAATCTATTCATTATCAACAAAAATTAGGTAACTCATTCACTCTCTAACAATTCAAGTGAATTATTGTGAAATGTGATACAATATTCATTGCGAAACAATTTATGTAAACTGTGCATGGTTATGGCATCGAGTACAAATTAAAATGTTCGTGTCTGTAGATCTATTCAGATCGACATCATTTGACGATGAGGTTGACACAATAACACTGGTGTCGACCTATTCAACCACGCTGTAGAGTTTTTGTTATCCAACGGTACCTAGTTCGATCCTTTTTTTTTTTTTGGAACCTTTTAAAGATGTTTTAATAATGAAGATTTGGGTATCAACCAAACAAATGGACTAGTTCTCACACAATAAAGTTCCCCTTTCAGACTTTACGGTCTATGGAGCAGATGATGTAAAGGTCATCTGTTTCTGTGGCCCACGGTTAACGTGGATGTCATATGATAATCACAATGACCAAACGCCTTTCCACAACCTATGTTAGGTACCCATTGAAGTAGGGTGCACTCAAAGGCGTGCTTAATATTCCGAAATCAAAATCACAATCTTCACCAGGATTCCACTTCCACCCCCCCCCCCAACCCCTCGCTTTACCAGCACGCTCCCAGTATAACTTCGGGAGAAATGTTTATTACAAGCTATCCGAAGAGAAGAACCTGGAAAGAACTGGGGGGGGGGGGGGGGGAAGAAGGTAGCGTAGCCCAAGAAACATGCCTGTGTGTGGTCGCTGAATGAACTCTTTTTGTTGTGTCTGTTCTATTTGTGTGTACGTTTCTGTTGTCCTTATGTGAGAAAAGAGTCCTTGTAATCACAACACATTTCCATAAGAATCATAAAGCAGTCTCAGTACTGACCACAGACAGTTCAGAAATTTACATCACCTTGTAAACCTGTTTTAAGTTTAAGTAATATATGATTACACAAGAGCACTAAATACGGAAAGACCGCAATGATGGACTTCCTTTTCGGGCACAAAACGGCCAGCCAGTGATTATATAGTTCTATACCAGTAAACAATTACCGCCCACCAGTATGACACTGACAGTGCTGGACAAAGTCACTGAAAGCCTAGGTATTTTAAACACGTGGTTTGAATCAACTACTGGGCTTACCAACAGGACAACAATAACAAGTAGGAATCGCGGTATAGGTGTGACCTAAGAATCAGTACAGCTCAATAAATGTCATGGTGGTTACCCATAATGCCGTTTGGCTGAAGCACGTAAACGTTTGAAATTGCGCCATACAGGTTGTGGACATCATCGGATGTTGAAAGACACGTTTTCCCTAACGACTCATAAATATCTCACATTAGGACTACATCGTCTGACGTTAGGACACACAATCGACTGTGTAAAGACCCCCAATCTGGGTCTGTCTGTGTGTGTGTTAAGCAAGACAGGTATAAATTCAAACTAAACGACACGACGAGAGTGTTACGCGGGGAAGGGGGTGGGAGGGGGAAATACAGGAGGACAACTATTTTTAGAGCTGCTTTAGGACTGCGGAATGTTGGGGTTCCAGTGTATGTGTAACTTTATAAACTGTTTACAAATACTAACATACTTTGGAACACAGCTCGTGTCATATATAGTGACATTGCATCAATGCACACTAACTACACACATACATAACTAAGAAATTCATTCGCTAACAAAGAACACACGCGCCTATATACACACATGATTTAGAATAGATCTAGTAACACGACCTTTAGAACTATCAAGAAACTCATTAATTTACTTTAAAAAAAAAAGTCAAACTGTAATCCTTTCAAATGTTTTCTAGTAAGAAAAACAAATACCCGATAATTCCTTTCTGCATTTGCTGCTGACTTTAAAAAAAAGTGTTCGGGTTACCTTGTACTAAGAGTGGTTATTTTCTACAAACAAGAAGATAAGTGCGGTATCCGCTTGCGATTACCAAAACATTGATAAGGGGGTTCGAGTCGCCCCCCTCCCAATGTCAAGGTTAAAACTCAAACATAATAATGCAACGAAGTTCTGTCATTTTGAAAAAAAAAATTCAGATAATATTCAGTGTTTTACTAGTAGACACAATGCATTGCCCAAATTCAAAAATTTAGAAAATTACAATAGTTGATAACTAGATATTTCAGTCAATGGAATATAACTTTACAACCACTACCTCACTGACTACGATACAACCACTACATCACTGACCAAGATGCAACCACTACATCACTGACTACGATACAACCACTACATTACTGACCAAGATGCAACCACTACATCACTGACTACGATACAACCACTACATTACTGACCAAGATGCAAACACTTCCTCACTGACTACGATACAACCACTACATTACTGACCAAGATGCAAACACTTCCTCACTGACTACGATACAACCACTACATTACTGACCAAGATGCAAACACTTCCTCACTGACTACGATACAACCACTACATTACTGACTACGATACAACCACTACATTACTCATGTCGAACTCAATCTTTCTATATGGGAGTCCTCTTATCACACACCTGCGCTTATATCCCACCTTCCTACGCCAATCCTTGAAGGAGTAGGCCGGTCGTGGTCTAATTAACAATAGAATCATGACTCAAGGGAGTGAATGTACTCATTTATTAGAGATTTAATATGTCATTTCGAGGTGTTTAATTCTTGATTGTTCATTTATTTATTGACTAGCTTCCATCTCAAACTAACCAAAATATTGGGGGGGGGGGGGGTAATATAATAATAAGACTAAACTATACGATGCAAAGGCTAGTGTACAAAGCCTAGCAGTATTGTGTAGTATGCTACCTCTATAATAAAAGTGTATATATCTATGCTACCTCTAGAATGAAAGTGTATATATCTATGCTACCTCTATAATAAAAGTATATATCTATGCTACCTCTATAATGAAAGTATATATCTATGCTACATCTAGAATAAAAGTGTATATATCTATGCTACCTCTATAATGAAAGTGTATATATCTATGCTACCTCTAGAATGAAAGTGTATATATCAGCCATTGATCCTATCAACTCTCATTCAAGACTGGAGTAAATTGAGTTAACTAGTCTACTACCGCACACTTGCTATAGTGTCGTGTACTTCATGAAATGATCATTCAGTTTTAAAAACAGAAGGAGGAGCTGGATGATCACGTGATGTGTCAGCTGGTGTACTTGTTCTTACCATACTTTTGTACTTCGTTCTTGCTGCTGAAGTTTTTTTTTTTTAGTATTTTAACTCTCTCCTAACTGACGATACCAACGTTGATTTAACCACATTAATTAAATTAATTTTTGGTCTTATAAACTTCTATAATTCTAGCTCTATACCTAATATAACATTTCCTGATGACATAAAAAAAAAAAGTTACTGAAGTTAAATCCTAACAGGGTAGTGAAACACATGAAGAAAATAATTCCATAGGAACGTGGAAAATAATTACGGAGAGAAAGAGTTAAACAGCAGGTTAGATAACTGATGTAACTTTGAGGTAGACTTTGCAGACTTCGACCAGAACTTTGTTGTTGTTTTTTTAACAAATTAAATTTAAACCAAGATCTATACGAAAATAATTCTTTAAAACCTAGACTTAAGTGACGCCAGTCCTACAAAAGTGATAAAAGCAGCATAAATCTGGTGACTAGGCAAGGATAGGTTTATATTTATATAGATCTATTTACATTCAATTAATACCTAATATATCAAGATATTAACATAAAAAAATCATCGGTCTCTTCATTACACTAAAACAGCCAATGTCAAGCTGACTTTGCAACTTGAATTTTAGTCACTTAGGTATCTAGACCAACTCTAAGTCTAGATCTAATCTATGCTAAGTTTTAACAAGAATATGACACTTGCATGCGATTAGGAAGAGTGTATTTATAATCCACAGCAGTGCACTTGATTCTTCATGTATTTTATTTCAAAGTGAAATATACACACCACTTGAAACGTAAAAAGAGATGCTTGATTGCACGACACAGCAACACACCCACTTGTTCTTGAGAAATAGAATTCATAGGAGCAGACAGTCACCCCGTCTCACAGTGTCAACATAATAAAATCTGGGTAGCAAGCGGACGTTATGTGTTTTGTTTTTTTCAGTAACACACAGAAGCACAAACTAGCGCGATGTTTTTTTTTCTTTCAAAAAATGATTTAAACACAATTTTAAAAAGTATGAATAACAAACTAATTGAAAGGAAACAATTTTGTAAAATAATCCCCAAGCGTTAGAAATAGAAAAAGACACACTCCATATGCAACAAGCGGAGGTAACTTTGAACTGAGAAAGTCGGCCCACGGTTTGAAAACGAAGGGGGGACAACCTAGATAGAAATTTCGTTTTTACACCAGACGAGCTAGTACTTTTTTTTTAAAACATGGCCAACCAAGCGTGTCTGGCCAATCGTTTTGCAGCCGAATTAAACCGGCGGCCGCTGGTCCGTAGCAGAATTTTTAGATTTTTTTTTTGTCAGTTAGGCTAGTAGACCTTGCTAACCCCAACAGGTAGAAGTAATGGGAAAAAAAAGGGGAGGGGGTGGGCAAGCGACCCAGTCCGGGCAGTATTGGTGACACTCGAAGCGGTCTTGTTGTACACATCAACTTTTTCAGCATTCCGAGCGTGTTTTGAATGATTGGCCTTGAAAATAGGCGGATTGAGGGAGAGAGGGGGGGGGGGGGGAGGGGATAGCCTAATGACTTGTCCAAGTATTTATCTGTTATGATAATGTTACAGAGCCACCAAGTACTGTGTTAAAAGTGTGAGTGAATGACATCCTGAGGGAGACAATCCTTGTGCTAATTGTAGATGCAATTCACTATCTATGTGTGCATCATTATGTCCCTTTAGTTCCTTGTATTACGTAAACTCTCTGGTCATAGTGATGTGGACATGGTCGCTGGAATGAGAAAGTGACCGTAAAGCCCACACAGCATCGGGCGTAACATGTGACACGCCCCTGCATAGGTCTGAAGGTCAATGAGTCTGGAACAGATTTATTTATTTTTCACCACAAGCTCCTCGTGTTTCCATTGAGATATTTTCATGATTGTATCTTTTGGGAAGGGGGAGTGTGTGTCTATAAAGTAGGCTACATTAAGCAGTTGTCGGGTTTATTTGTCAACATTTGAGAGTGGGTCTTACAGAGCAGGGCTTGTACAGTTGTTAGAAGTGTGTTAAGTAAGATGCATCTACGTATCCAAGATGTCGATCATATTTAACATACTGTGAAGCTATTTAATTAATATCTATACATACACTGAGATATCATGGATCCCTAAACACTTACAGAGAGTGCGAGTACACTGAGATATCATGGATCCCTAAACACTTACAGAGAGTGCGAGTACACTGAGATATCATAGATCCCTGTACACTTGCAGAGAGTGCGGGAAAGTACAGCGACAGAATCCCTAATAAAATATAGTAGCTACGGTAGCTCTTTATCCTTTAACTTTGTTTTTATTACTACAGCTATTGGCACAACTATTGTGTTCCTAGCCACGCCGCTACTGTGTAATAACAGCGATACCCAAGAGTTACTGCAAGACACAGTTGAGAGGTGTGTGCTTTAAGACTTCAAGACACAGTTGAGAGGTGTGTGCTTTAAGACTTCAAGACACAGTTGAGAGGTGTGTGCTTTAAGACTTCAAGACACAGTTGAGAGGTGTGTGCTTTGTTTTAATTAAGACTTTAAGACACAGTTAAGAGGTGTGTGCTTTGTTTTGAGACATTATGTACCAAAAGAAGCACAAGGCACAGAGAACGATGGCAAGTGATCTATCTTATTATTCGGAATCCTCACAAATAGCCCACAATGCGCCAGTTCTTTTACTTTCCAGAACTCGGTTCCTATATTTCTATTTTAATAACTGGATTAATGTTACCTCTTGGGTTATTCTACGTGTCGTCTGACAGGATTTCAAACGTAGCCAGCCCCCCCCCCCCCCAGTCAAACAGCCCCTTCCCGCTACGCCTACACAAAGTACAATGGCAATACTGGGGATCACATTTCACTATAAAAACACAAATACATACAAGCAACGTCAACAAGGCTCGGTGATGACTTAGATATCTCCTTGCTGCTTGGCCTGACCTCCTCTCTACCTTACTCTCTTGCAAAGCCCATGTCCGGGAGTAAGGACAAAGTACCACTGTGACTGACCCACACTCTCACCAAACCATTGAATTGATGGCGCTCTATCGGGAATAGTTCTCTCTTATAGTGACGTGGAAAGGAGGATGACCTTTTGTTTCAAGAAAAAAAAGTTTAAATTTTGTACCAAACTATCACTATCCAACAACGCCGACATTTTGTACACAGCGTTGATAGCAAAAAAAAATGAGTGGGTGGGACTTGTTAAACCAGGGTTTCTAAACCTGTGGAGAAAGGACCTGGGGTAGGAGGGGGCGCTGTGGCAGTCTTTAATTATTTAATTATTTTCCGTTAGAGAATAGATTTTTTAAGATATTGATTCTTAGTAATTATAGTATTTAGTTTTCTATTAGTTAGCAGTTTCTATTGATATTATAAGTTAACTGCTAATATTAACTAAATATTACCACAATGAATGACAAAATATTACAATTCAAAAGAGTCAAATGACGTCTAAGCTTCTCGAAATGGCAACCTCGTCCCTGGTCAATGATGTATTACCCCCTCAGGAATGTGAGCTCGGTGTTTCTCAACCTGCACTGAACATAGCCCCAACCTCGTCCCTGGTCAATGATGTAGTAGCCCCTCAGGAATATGAACTCGGTGTTTCTCAACCTGCACTGAATATAGACCCAACCTCGTCCCTGGTCAATGATGTATTAGCCCCTCAGGAATGTGAACTCGGTGTTTCTCAACCTGCACTGAACATAGCCCCAACCTCGTCCCTGGTCAATGATGTAGTAGCCCCTCTGGAGCGTGAACTTGGTGTTTCTCAACCTGCACTGAATAGCCCCAACCTCGTCCCTGGTCAATGATGTATTAGCCCCTCAGGAATGTGAACTCGGTGTTTCTCAACCTGCACTGAACATAGCCCCAACCTCGTCCCTGGTCAATGATGTAGTAGCCCCTCTGGAGCGTGAACTCGGTGTTTCTCAACCTGCACTGAATAGCCCCAACCCTGCCCCCCAGGCTATCATTCTTACTGCTCTTCTTACTCCCTTGCGGCCTATGTATAAATATACCAGCCCAAGCTACTATCGCACCGCCCCCCCCCTTCTTTTTATGATCCGTGTTAAGCCCAAAACTAAATTGATAATGTAGTAGTAGTGGAGGGATCGATCAACGGTCAGGGGAAGTCCGAAATTAAACGTTCAGAGGGCGGCCAGGGATGCAAGTTCTGCACACTCAAGGAGGGGGGAGGAGGAGGCAGAGTTACGTCACATGGTTAGATACACTTTCGTCATTGGAAAACTGGTGAGGGTCAAGGTTAGTCAAAATGACACATACACTGAGCGTACTATTGGGAGACTGTCATCAGGAGAATATTATAAAACCAAGAAGAAAAAAAAAGAGTTTATGTTACACACAAATCTATTGTAGGCCGCGTGGCTATGTCATACACATTATGAAAGATTTAGAATGTTTAGCATTGATTTGATAACCACAAATATACATACATGTATGCCACAGAAGACGCAACATATTTTCCTTTAACTTGTGATTACGTACAACTACTAGACAGTTACAAACATATGTTAGTGACGCTAGTCATGAGTAAAAGAAGGCGCATCACCTAATGCACTCTTTCATAGGCTCCCTACATTATTTGTATTAAATTCGTCTACAGCTTTCCTATTTGATATAATTCTTTTCCACTGTTAAAATGTTTCTAGTTCCTTCATAAAGTCTCCACCAAACTTATACATTTAGATCACACAAAATAAAGAAATAACTGTAACAAAAGAAAAAAAACAACAAGATTACAAAGACATTTTAAACACAAACTCAAAAGTGTTCTGCTCAGGCAGGTAAGAAGGCAGGTTTCAATATTTTCAGAAAGAATATCAGAAACTATGAACTAAGAACTGCAAACTATCAACAACTACAACCCTAGCTCTGTTGATACAAAATGTAATGTATTATAGTCGAAAGTGAGTCAATACTCGTACTAAATAGTTTCCTATGTTTTTTACTATTAATAATGAATAGTTGTAAAAATGATGTATTTTTATGAAAAAAAAATGCTTGCATGTTTGATTTTTTAAATTAATTTTTTTCGCTTTCAGAAAAGAAAAAAGGTAGCCGTTGCGTCAGAACATTGAAAGATCTAAAATATCATGATGTCGAATTTTCAATATCTTTTCTAGTTTACGAGATCTAAACGTGACGGACGGACAGACAGATAACACAAAACTAATAGCGGCTGTTCCTCTTTCGGACGCCGCTAAAAAATCTAAATTTCGACAACAACAAAAAAATCGGAAACGTAACTTTAACCTTTTCCATTGCCAGACATATTGTGGCTGTTATTGAATAGCTTTCTTTGACGCCAATGCACATTGGAAGAAATTAACTTGTTGGCTAAATGGCTTAGGATTGTATCACCGGAACAGAAACTTGTTCTGCAAGTCTCGTGGCAGTTTCAAAGTGACGGAAATAAGACGGATTCAATCTCTACACGTCAGAGAGTTCCAATCTTGAAGAGTTGTCACTTCTCATGTCAATACTTTAGACTACAAACTGATCAGCTGTAAACTCTGTAGTGACACATGTTTTATAGATTTACAAGTGTTTGATGCAAGGGGGTGGTGGTGACAATATTAAACAAGTGTTACTACATTTTTAAAAACATTTTCTTAACATTGAAATGTAAATCGAGATTATGTTTGTTGATCAAAAACTCTCAAAGACTTGAAAGAGACACCAACAAAATACAGAGTCCTGCAGTTAAGTTCTACACGTAGCATGTCCCCGCGTTTTTATGTGTAGTTTATTTATTTTTTATTTTTTTTGTCTTGTACAAGGCTTGTAACTCTGGTTTACTGTATCGTGAGTTCGCTACAAGAGTTGTCTCATAAACGGATGGCTGCCAAACAGAAAGTTGGAAAGAATAGGAGAACATGAATACCGATCTCTTGCAAAGTGGTTGGATCACTCAGAAACAAAGTCATGTCTGTCTGGAAGTCTCTCATACAGAAAGTTCATTTTAACTCATGTCATTTGGCAGAGCCATAGGATCCCAGAAGCAACCTTCTCGAGCCCCAAGGACAAGCAAGAATCTTGTGGGTGAACCATGACTCCCGTGAGATGGAGTTTTGTCTAGGTTGAACCATGACTCCCGTGAGATGGAGTCTTATCTAGGTTGAACCATGACTGCCTTGAGATCGAGTCTATCTAAGGTGAATCGAGGAGAGATTTGTATTCATTTATTTATTATTTTTATTATTGTGTAACTGTGTGTGTGTATTACCCTGTAATGACATTCAAACTTTTCTTGCTTTGAAACCAGGGAAATGGAAGGAAGACAATAGTAAAATAAAATGTGGTCTAAAACTTTGAAGTCACACATCTAAGCTAAAGTTCAGCTGGTATATCCCAGTCATAGCATAGATCCGTAGCAAGAGTGACCCTACAGCTGGACAGCCAGTAAAGGGTATTGTTTGACTTGACGTTCACTTTGTGTCAATATTATCGTGGGAGTGAAACGGCGTGTATAAATGCCAGGAGAGTAGGGTGGCTTTTAAGGAGGACAAACTGTGATCAAAGGTGTGAGGTCAAATGTGTAAATGTGATAGATGTTAGCGGGGATAAGAAACAGTCAACGCAAACCCAATAGGTCCATAAAGGTGATATATTGGCACAAACTATAAATAAGGTTAAAGGGTTACCCTTCTATTTAATGGTAATGTTATATTCTATATTTTTAAGTGAAAAAAGGACAATAGAGGTGATATATTGGCACATACTATACATTTGATGATAATTACCCTTCTATTTAATGGTAATGTTATATTCTTTACTTTTGCATGAAAACAAAAGGTGAAGGTCAACTATATTTGTGCATTTTTCGAGGAACATGTAAATGTGCTTTGAACTTCCATAGAGCAGCCACGACTAAAGTTGTACATACACTTTGAATTTTGAATTTTTTTAATATGCATCTCTATCAGGACTTCAAACCAGGACCTTTCAACTTAAAAGCCAGCACATGGCCGCCTCAACCATCGTAGTGAAAATTTCACGTATTTCTAAACCTTTTTTTTTCTCACGCCTACAGATACAACCGTTAGCCAAGTGATGAGTTCCTCTATTAACAAATGATTTATTGCTGATACCGGATTCAAATAAACGAATGCCATCAGGTCAAGATATAAAAAACAAATTCAAATCCGGCAAGAAAATTCAAATTCAAAAAGGTCTTTCCAAACCAGTTAAATCTGGCTTGTTGTGGGGAGATTACCATAACCTGTTTATCTACCAGAGTACTATCAGCACTCAGCCCGGCCCCTCTCTCACACATACACCTGCCTCGTCTGCAGTTGATCAACAGACGTCACCGGCCACGCTTGACTAAACATCAAAATGCGTTGGGCTTTACTCCACCCCCCCCCTCCCCAAAAAAAAAACCCGCCTTTCTCACTCCACACACTCACACGCATTTCATGTCTGCATCAGTTCTCTACCTCCCGAGGTATTTTAGTGGCGTTCCATTATCATAAAGGCCCCCAACAGTAACCCACAGGGCAAAATATTTGACCAAGACTACGAGAGGTGGGCCTTGAGGGGGCTTTGGTTGTGTATTGTGGGCGTTACACCGGAGAATGCTGGGAAGATGGGCTTGAAGATACTTCCAACTATTTCTGAAGGTCTATAAACAAGGGAGCGAACCAGATAGGGAGGTAAATGGAAAGGGGAGGGAATCAGTTGTTGCACTGACATATGGAATAACATTTTCCCATTCTTGTATTTTAGTTAGCCTTTCATCAGTAACCCAATATATAGGACTACTACCCCCTACCTTTACACACACACATATATATATTCCCCTCCCCTCGGGCCAAACCAACTAGGACAAAGTGTCCTTTTGTTACTTGTTGCTTATAATTGGAAGAAACTACCACGGAAGTTATGGGTCTTACAGAGAAAAAAAAATTAAGGTTAATATGTTTAGCAAGTGGAATGATTGTTTTTAATTTTTGTATCTATTCAATCGTATTAAATAGTTTTAAACGAAAAGACTATTGCAAAATTTAATGTAAATATTTTCAACAAAAAAAAAAATATAAAAAAATCCATCAACATCAAGGTTTTTGGTAAATCCGGTGATCGGAATACAGAAATTTTGATGAACTATACTTTTTTAAAAGCATGTAATTTATTTTTTTTGGTTCCATTATTTAGCAATGTAGAATCAAATTAAAATTAAAAAAAACGTAGAAAAGATCACTTTTAATAACATTTAGAATAATCATCTGCAACAGTAAAACAAATAGCCTTATAGTAAGTGTGTAGAGTCGGAACCAACACAAATATTTTTCATTACCACAATGTACACAATTGGTCAATGTCTCAATGTACACACTTGGTCAATGTCTCCTCATAGAACTCGCGTGCTGTCATGGGCAGACCTGATGTATAGTCTACTTCTGTAACAACACTAGGGGAGCCCACACGTGACTCTGTGGTAGACATTGGTATGGAGCAACACGACCCACGTGAACTACTTGAGCTAATGAGGGGCCACTCGAGTCTCAATGTGAACTCGCACACTAAGTGTCAAAGGTTAGCCACGCCGGATCTAACCCTGTGAACTTTAAGCACAGGTCAAACGCTGCAGCCGGAGTCAAGAGGACGTTGGTTTGATGTAATACATAGTTATGCGTGCCACGGGATAATGTGGTCAGCACACTGACCGAATATGTGCTTTCATAGCTCAGAGTATTTAGATTTACGGCGATCCTAGTCAGGAAACGGTTGTAGTGTAAGCACAATCCAAGGCGATTGTGAGTTTCAAACATGAGTGCTCCTTGACAACGAAAGGCAAGAAATAGATCAGAACTACTAAAACTTCAAATCTCTTTATTTCTATTCTAGACAAAATCAAGCTCTGTGATTCAGATAAATGTTGTAGACTTCACTACAATAAAACAATCTTTCACTCTCGCGTTCTGATGTCGTCTCTTCAAACTAAGACCAAATGCAATGCCACCTAATGTTGAATCATTCAGAACTAATCGCGAACCATTTTCCCGCCATCACCATAGAAACACACACTTCATAACATTGGGTCATTCGTGGAAGAGGGTGTCTTAGAGGTTTCCAGGGTAATACAAATTGAAACTTGTGTCTAATAAATCTCGATGAATTATACCAGCAGAGAGAAAACACAATGGTGGGCTGAACTGTCCTAGAGACTGCTAGGCCCAGTAAACTACGTCCAATAGTCAACTAAGTCTGTTATGTCCAGTTGGCTATGACCGGTAGACTGCAACGTTCCGTAGATTGGTAAGTCCAGTAGACTTCAATGTCCAACACATTGCCATGTCCAGTAGACTTCAATGTCCACTAGATTGCTATGTTCAGTATACTGGTAAGCCCAGTAGACTTCAATGTTCAGTACACTGCTATGTCCAGTAGACTTCAATGTCCAGCACACTGCCATGTCCAGTAGACTTCAATGTCCACTAGATTGCTATGTTCAGTATACTGGTAAGCCCAGTAGACTTCAATGTTGAGTACACTGTTATGTCCAGTAGACTGGCATGTCCAGTAAATAAGTTTGTCTCAAAAGAAATGAGAGAGACATAAACTTATGGCTTTTTTATTTGTGCACAAATCGGACACTTTGACATGACATCTTGTCGAATGTTTCAAGGTCACTAAAAGTTATTTATTGATTTCTTTTTTCACCATCGGAACTGTTACAGTCGTACAAACAGGACACCATTGTTTCTTCCTCCTATCCCCTTTTTTTCTCCACATTACCCCCACCCCGCACCAGTTTGAAGAGGAGAGTGTGAAGCGGGGAAGTGGTGGCAGGAATAAATTTTTTGTTAGGGAGGAGAGGGGGGGGCAGTAGATAAAAGATGCGCCGCAGGGCTTTAGAATGAGGGTACATGACAACTAACTACCTAATATGGAGAACGATAAACTCCCCGTGACGTCATGACCTGGTTTCAAATTACTCGAAACATTTTAGATAGCTGTTTGGTGTTGGGTGGGAGGGGGGAGGGAAATAGGAAGTGTTTGTGTGTGGGGGTGAGGGGGGTAATAGGAAGTGTTTGTGTGTATATGTGTGAATGGAATAAAAAATGGGGGGGGGGATGAAAGTGCATTGGTGTGTCAGTTTGTGTACAAATGTACACATCAACAACGAACAATTTAGAGTTCGTTTGTTTACATAGATACCTCCACAGCTTTATCAAAGCTTGTATCAACTCACTCTGTTTACATAGATACCTCCACAGCTTTATCAAAGCTTGTATCAACTCACTCTGTCTGGTCAAATCTTGGACACGTTATTTTTCCCACTTCCAAGTCTCGGATCAAGTTTAAACGTTGCATAATTATTCATTGTCGATGACAACACACGAATCAATTAAAAAAGGGAGATAAGCCTTGCAATAATGAGAGATATGGTAGAGATTAAACGGTGCTCCCCCTTCCAAAGCGCGAATAGGACTTCTGTCAACATGCAAGATAGCAGGCTCTCAGATGTTTTAACACCAGAAAAAAATACTTAATTGTGTACAATTATGATTGATTCAAAATAAGTGATGCAATTTCATTCAATAGAAGCGAATTGTCTTTTTTTACAGTTGGACTATTTCTTTAAAATCAGTTCTTGTTAAATAATATAAATAAAAATAGGCGCACAGGCTCTATATAAATGCCACTGATTCAATATTTTTAGAGCTTAACAGATAACTTTGTTTAGTTAAACATCCATTAAATAAGTTTCTTTCTTTGATATTATTTCAATGTCAAAAAAAATAATAAAAAATTATGAAGCAACTCTGCAAGGAACGCTTAACTTTGGGACTGAGACACCGCAAGTAGGTCAGGCCTTTTTTTTTTTTTGTCACTACATGAAAAGAAGAGAAGGAATGAGTAGGTCTACACTTTTGGCCCTAAATGTTCCCACGCAAAAGAAAAGAAATCCTATCTCAAATATACAGTTGGAATGTGCCACCAGCTAGGCGAATAGTGTGTCGTCTGCATAATACTTCTTTATATATATATATATATATATATATATATATATATATATATATATATATATATATATATACAATTGTAGACCATAACAAAAGACTTTGTTAAAAGTCAACGAAAGATCCGGCCCTCCTCATCATTCTATTTGTTAAATTGCAGACGTTTGCAAGTAAAGAGACAGTCCTAACCCTGGATTTAGACGTTAAGGAATTTTATTTACATATGTGGGTTGCTAAGGTAACAAAGACGCCTTTATTCTTTATAACGGCACAAAAAAAATCAACAACATAAATTGACTGGGTCAAACCAATCGCTTCATTAAAAACATTAAATGCATTGTTTAGCTAGCACTAACTATCCACTCAGTGCATGGCGATGCATGTCACATTTGCCCAAATATAAAAACTAATAATCATCAATACAAATGTGTCTACATTAGCTGAAAAGGTTGCCAAGTAAACCAGGCCCCGCCCACTGACCTTTCTTGAACTACAAGTCCCGCGTGCAAAGGAGAACTGTGGGATTGCTAGATCGGCTTACGAACAACAGGGTACACTGGTAGAAGGTAGCAAGTTTCTTTTAAGTGAAAACAAAAGTTTTGGTTTAAATTGGTGTCTGGTAGCAACTTTTAACTCTAACCCTTTGTGTGTATTATTTTTTAAAAAATTGTATCATCTTTATATTCTGTCTTTTCTAGTCAAACAGCTATCGTTAGCTAAGAGTTAACTAGATCCAAGTGAAAGTCTTAAAAATACATGTATAAACAAAATAATTTACCCCCCCCCCCCCCTAAAACTGAATACTTCATACTCTTCTATGTACTCTGACAATGTCAGGATGAGTTGACAATGTCAGGGTGAGTTGAAGTCAGGGTGAGTTGACCGAGAACTGCACGGCGACAATAACATCAGGTGTTACGAGGAAGCAGATGTTCTGGCTATACTATAAAAAGGGACACTGATATTTAAAGTTGTGAAGGGGTGGAGGGGGAGGTCAGTAACGACTGATAACTTAGATACATATTGTTTGTGGACAAAATAACAATTGTAATGTCTCCACTGTGTCAAAACGTAACAAAGCCACGGATCAGATTCAGCACTTGGGAACACTAGGAGATTGGGAACACTTTGAGATGGGGAACACTTTGAGATTGGGAACACTAGAAGATTTTATTGTTCAAGTCTAGCTGCTGCTGTATTCTGATAAGGGATCATGATGAATGATTCATAGTCAACTGGCTCAACGACAATTCGTTTCCGACAATTGGCTTAACCAATGGTTTACAGACTAGGATCACACACACACACGGTTCACCGACACTTGGATCACACACACGCACGGTTCACCGACACTTGGATCACATACACGCACGGTTCACCGACACTTGGATCACACACACTCGACAAATGCCTGACATTTAGTTCACCCATAATTTTCCTACTAAAGTAGCTTTTTTTTTTTCATAGACATTTACATCTTTATGACATTTGCGTGGACGTCACTGACCAGAAACATGAGGCAACGGCGAGATAGGGGCAAAGGAATTGAAAGTATTTACACACAAGATTTATTTATGTACAGGAGCTTTGAAGCGAAATAGAAAAACCCAGTTGACAACACAGATTTTAACAGGGATGGTACACAACAGCTCTATATTCAACACACACATCAACAACTGAAAAAAAAAAGATCTGGACTCCTTACCCCAAGATCTAACAATAAACTTCAATAATCAGGCACTTATCTTAGCACCCCTCCGCTTACAACAGGAGTGAAGGTATTGGAGCACAAAGGAGCCGTTTTTTTCTGTCCCTGTCTAAAGCCTCGTGTCTACGTTTGGTATATTTGGTTCTATTTAAGTTCAGTCAAGAGCCAGGTCTCTATTCGCTCACTCGTCAGATGCTTCTCGGTAGGGGTTACATGGCAACAAAATATAGCTGCCGTCTGATGCACAATTTCGACATTCATTGCGCAGGACAAGTTATTTCCAGTGTTCAAAGCGACACCCCCCCCCCCTCTCTCTCCTGCAAAAGCACAAAGTACAACCCCCCCGCCCTTTTTTTTTTTATATCTTTATCAAGGTACTTTCTCGCCTTCCCTGTATAAAAATAACTGAAAATACGAGTCTTGTGCTGAGAACGGGGCCAGGGGATGCAATTCTTCAAGTGATCTGATAACTCCTGGGCTGAACCAGATTTACCGAATAAAGCTCGCCATTGCACGTTGATCTGATGCTTAGTACAATGATGTGGGCGGTTGGTCGAGTCCAAGAGACTCGAAGCATGGCCACACAATGAGGTGGGAGCAAAAAATAAAAATAGAAAGTACGAGTGACACAATAATAATATAATAAAACCAAAAACAATCGTGTGGGGAATATATGTGTGTGTGTGTGTGCGTGTGTGTGTATGTATGTGTGTGTGTGAGTATAATGGTGAAAGCTAGTTTAGTGACCCGTAAAGGTTGAGGGGGGGTGGACATGAGTGTACTACATCACTAAACGTACTTTGATATGAAAAAAACAACTGTCTAATTACTACAGCATTTTGAACACATTTCATATATACAAACATAGACACATGTTATAAGTGAATATATCAATTAGAGAATTAACAAGGTTATAAAGATAGTTTGTGTGATCATCTAACTAATTGATGGTAAAGGGTCAATTTCTCATTCAATGCACCAATGAAGAAATCACTTTGGTTTGCCTAATTTGTTATCTATATTTGTACAGTATCGAAAACTGCTTATTAAATGATGTTTTAAAATAGATTTTACTTATCTACATTCTTTCTCTTTAAAAACAAAAAGTCAATAGTTTCTGTTTAAATGTTGGTAGCTTGCACAACAAAAAAAGCATGCAATTTAGGAATAGAACTATTTGTAAAACATTATTTTAGAAAAGAACAAGGCCATTTGTTTAAATGTTTTACAAATATACAGTAAACTAATTCCCTTGATATTATGGTCTACCCTGTTTTGTTTTTTACTTGATAGGGAATAGTTCTAAAATGGTCAATTTTTTTTATGAAAGAAATTCTTGAATATCTCATTTTAAAAATTAAACCTTCCGCTTTCAGAAAAAAAAGTAACTGTTGCACCAGAATATTGAAATGCCTAAAATATCATGTTATCGGATTTAAAAAATATATTTTCTAGTTTTAGCTTTCTAAACGGGACGGACGTACGGACAGACAGACCACACAAAACTAAAGGCAACTAGTACCCTTTCGGGGGCCGCTAATACATAAAACACTGTAATTATTACAATACAAAAAATGATTAGCGTGAAAATATGATTTTCTAAAAAAAAATATCGCTATAAATATAAATTAGATTAAAATATTTAAAAAATACATTCGTGTTCGTGTGTGTACTAATAAAATCAGGGGCGATTAATGCGCTGGATCAAATGGAAAGAAACGAATTGCTGTGCTGGGATAGAGCCTGGATAAACTAAATCAACCTTTAACCAACAGATGAAAGAGCGCCACTACCTGACGTGACCATCCATCATGAACTATGCCTCGATCCGTGTCCACTCGTTCTCGCTCACCGAGTGATCTATCAAGATACACTCCACACTACTAAAATGACCTCCCCCCCCCCCCCCCCCCCAAACCTGCCTTAAAAAAAAAATAATGATAATTTAAGATTGAACTGCTGGGATAGAGCACCAACTCCGGGTTAGTCCGGGTTAGAAATGAGTCTAGGTGTTGTCCTTTGGGAGAGCGTTGGAGGGGGAAGCAGCAATCTGATTTGGATGAAAGATTTAAAAATTGTGGGTGTTTGTGTGTGTGTGTGAGTGTGCGAGTGTGTGTTTGTGGAGAGAGAGAGAGAGAGAGAGAGAGAGAGATGGAAAGGGAGAGAGGTTCGACCTTTGCAAAATGAGAAACCTTTATTGAAAACCTTGACAAAGTCTTGAGTCATCACACCAGATTAGACAGGTCTTCTCTTAGATAGCAGTAGAGCAACAGCTAAAATACGTCTGTGTCTGGGTCACTGACCTACATTTATGTAAATGTTCATTAATGTCTAAGATTGTCATTTTCTTTCCTAGTCTTGTCATAATTCAGAAGTCTTTTTTTTATCATCATTATCATGATTAATATAAAATCGATGTATTGTTACTATTGTACGTATAACTTTTCATTCAAAAACTAGAAGTCTTAGAAGAGATTGTTATACAAAGTTATAGTCGTAAAAGTTTCAGTGGCGTGGTGGTGTGTGTGTGTGTGTTCATTAATCCAGCCTTTGTGCCAGGAAAAGAAATGTCATTCAAGCCACGACAGCAGTTAAAATTAATGATCACTACTTGTGTAACACGAACCTCAGTGTCCGAACGAACTGCCAGGGGAAACCATAATAGCAGAGTTGCGCAGACTGACCACCCTTGCTGGTAAAAATAGCTCACATGCATCGCCTTTGTAGTAATAACTGGTGATGTAGCCAACTTGGGTTTATTTACGTAATCATTTGTAGATCAATTTCGCACTAAAGAAATATGTGATTAAAATGTTTTTTCCCGGGGAACAGTTATCTAAGTCCCGGGGAACAGAGATTGACATTTTTTAACGTCTTGAACTATATTTCAACGAGACGGTAGAAGTTTTAGTTCAATTTGTCAAAGGATGATCAATGGGAGGGGTTAAAACGCATCCAATGTCTACCTGTAACGGAGGACTACATCTGACACCTGACACACATTTTCTGAGATATGAAAAGGAATAAACTATCATTCCCTAAACAGGCTCGATAGACGAATTTGAACCCAAGACTGCGTGTTGACCGGAACGTAGATCTAGTTCTAACTGAAAAAGGGATTATATGTAACTGGGACTTTATAACTGGATGGTACGCTGCAGATACAACTTTGTCAGGGGCGTTGATCTAATTGTAATTGAAGGGGCTACTCTACATGTGATGGAGTTGACGTGTTTGACCTGATTATTTAGACTTTGTTGCCTGCCAGTGGACATGTAACAGGCATTCTGTAATTCTGCAGGCGTCAAGCACTCTGTATAGAATGTCTGTTCTTCTACAGAAAACTGTTTTCATTTTGCGTAAGGAAGAAGCGGTGTGTGTGTGTGTGGGGGGGGGGTCATGTTGAAATAATTGAGAAAAGTTAATATGTGCTTACTGTCATAATGTATCCTAGACATACAAATACCCCCCCCCCCCACCATACAAATATGTTTATTTTTTTGTAAGATTAATAGCCAACGATTTACATACCGGTATACACTAATGGGTTATTGGCCTATTAACACGTTTTACTAAATTCTAAGTCTCGATTAATTACAGCTTTAAGACAGCCTAATTCATTTTTTTGAACACAGTTTTTGACAAGTTAGCATATAACGAAGAAGAGTATAATAGATGTGGATTTCTAGTGTGAAAATAGAAACTTACCAGGTCTATTATTTAGTGGCAGTTAAAAGCTCCATATAGAATATTGATATGGAATCTAGATTGGATGTGTCTATATAGATCTATGTAGATTAAATGTTTTTGTTTAAAAACTTTAAACTGAGAGTAGTAGTCAAGTAAATTTATAACAACCAATTATCATTATTTGGATGTAATCTAATCTTAGAAAAATACTTTGTCTCATTATAACACACAGCACTGAATATTTATCCTGTTGTGAAAGTCATTGTCCCGCTTGTTTGTTGTTATTTTACACACAGCACAAATCTCAACTTGTTGACATGCACTAGTATCCTGACTGGTGTGTTACACACTGCCCGTGTTTGGCGGGGACTAGTCAAGAGGGGAACAAGTGACGTCACGCGACAAGGGCAGACAATACCAAGAAGTCTGTATTATTTCGGTTAGTTTTATGATCTTTTTGAAGGCGTCGCCCACAGTGGGCAGGAACACTGAACAGAGGGTGGGGCGATGTAAAATGCTGACTTTATGAATACTCCTTCCCCCTCCTCTACCCGCCGTTCTTACGAAGTGTTTAATTAGAATGACGTAACATAATGACTTTGATCAAATGATAATTAATGGTAGCCAAGCCAGGACCCATTGTGAACAGCAACATAGAAAAGTTGCATGATAACCACAGCTACTATTGAATTCAACAAATAACAAGTTGATTGTTATCTAGGAAGGTCACCGCTCTGATAGGCAAAGAAAAACATGTCTGTTACCTTTTGAATTGCGGGAGCGGGTAGGTGGGTAATGTATTGTTCGGGTGGAAATTAGACTGACCCAACTGACCAGACAATTGCTATTTGACTTTAAAAGGACACTTGTTCATCGATCCAATGTGTATCGTCCATTCCTCCAGACTTGGCGCAATCACAGGTGACACAAATGACACAAAATGTGACTGGCCAATTATTGTGCGAACGTCAGAGGAAGACAACAAAAGCAGTGGCGTAGCGAAGTACAGGGAGGGCGGCCCGCCGTGGCTCAAATGAAAGGAAATATTTGCGTTCTTCTCTCTTCCTCTTGAGAGAGATACGTCTTAAAGTCTGCTACAGCTCTGAAATGTACCGTCTGCTATAGCTCTGAAATGTAACGTCTGCTATAGCTATGAAATGTAACGTCTGCTACAGCTCTGAAATGTAACGTCTGCTATAGCTCTGAAGTGTAACGTCTGCTACAGCTCAAGGCTTTACGATAGTGTCGTGTGGCCAGCACAATGTGATGTCTTGAATGTATATTTCATAAGAAGGAAGGTAACTCAGAAATACCACACATGTAAGAACAGCTTAACTATATATATATCTTAAGTATATTGCTAAATATATACACACGTAAACTTATATATAAAAGCTGTTACTTACTTTGTATAAGCAAACTAAAGAGGTATTTTCTCCATTACAAAACACACACACACAATAATGACTTCATTTATTGACAGATATTTCCCCGGACAAGAAAAAAAAAACATTTTGGGAAACTACGATCTGAAGGCAGATTTGATCATACTTAATAGATTGTGGTTTTAAATATAGCATACACATCATCACTGTAAAACGTGTTGGTCGATACTTTTAGTAAAGCTCATTCACGTTAGAACCAAAGTGAAAGTGTATAATTACTTATATCCACAAAATCGAAAGAAACTTTTTTTTTTCAATAATAATTTGGTTGTATAGTAAAAAGACTTGACCTAAAACCTTTGCCGCCCTGTAGAGGTCAAGGTCTATGGTTTATTCAAATTTACTTCTGGAATATTAAAAACGTTTGTATGGTAAAAGCAAAGAAACAATAAATAATACTTTAAAAAAAAGCTTTTTCTAATGGCAAAATTTACAGTCATTTCTCTCATCACTGTTAGATGTATTTCCCTTTTCGTTATCAAACAAAATTAATTAATTACCACTATTTAATTGATTTATTGGTCATTTTTCTATCGATTCATGTTTTATTAGGAACAAT
The DNA here is from genome assembly GCA_030265305.1 of Biomphalaria pfeifferi. NCBI lineage: Eukaryota > Metazoa > Mollusca > Gastropoda > Planorbidae > Biomphalaria > Biomphalaria pfeifferi. The sequence goes on along the minus strand of JASAOG010000041.1, from coordinate 1,888,723 downwards.
GAATAATTGTGCCAAGTTTCAACTTGATCCGAGAATGCGAAGTGGGAGAAATCCCGTGTTCAAAATTTGTACCAGAGTGACTCCCAGAGACATTTTCTGAAAATATCAGTGACATCGTGATTTCCAGTATCTTCCCATACACTGAAAACAAAACCCTAACCACCAAGTTGAATGAACTGACTCTTATAGAGGAGCCTCTCACCACCTTCCTTCAGTACCATCCGCAGGACATAATAGCTTTTGTTTCCTTTCTTTCTTCTATCAAAGCTAATTAATAACAGCACAATTTATGAATAATTTAAGTGGTCGCTATTAGTTTCGTGTGCTCTGTCTGTCCGTTCGTCTGTCACGTTGGGGTTAGCTGGAAAAATTATTGAAAAGTCTATGGACAAGCTTTGATAATAAAATGTTTTTCCAGCAAGTAGAACTATAACACAGCCATTAAAAAAATAATGAGAGTAAGAAATAAACATTTTGTCCTGAAGAGCTCTGCTTGTTGGGACTTGTACCACAGATAGGGCAAGGAAGACAATAGAAGTCCTTATCGTCTGGTGATATTGAGTCCAGCGGTGAAATGAGACTCCAGGTGGATCTGGCGAGCTGGTTTAGGATAGTAGGATGTTAGTATGTTAGTAGGATGTTAGTAGTGGTATATCAATCACACGAGCCAAGTCAGCGAAAACATACCACTCAGAGAAGATGAGGGGGAAATAGAGGGTCAGGTATTGGTTTGGAATACTTACTAGCTTGCTTACTTACTTATAATGATTGGCCCTAAATCTATATTAAAGGAGAGAGAGAGGGGGGGGGGAAGAGAGATAGATCATTTAGGCGTCAGATAACTAGTGGCTCCAAATTAAAACGTCTGCTTGCATTGGGTTGTGTGAGGGGGGGGGTGTTAATGGAACCTTTCGTCAGGGCAACACTAAGGGCATCTTCAGTAAAGTTAAAAAAGTTATCACTTTAATTAGATGGTCAGTGTGCTGGCTTAATCTATGCGACTGCCAATTTTCCTTTTTTTTTTTTACCATTATATTGTCCTCACATTTGTCCATATTGCTTCTCTTCATTTTCCTTTTTTTTTTAAAAAAAAAGCAGATTACTGTTATTTATTTTTGTATGAAAATCCACTACAGCAGCAGACGACACTGCAGTGCCAGCAGACGAGATTTCGACATCAATTCTACGGTTTCATCAAGACTATGTAATAGATACTTCTGACACCATGTAATAGACTAAAACAACATGAGCTTCAATAAACAATAAATGATTTTATTAGTCTCTATTTATGCTCTTTACTCAGCCACTTTTTCTCTAAACTGACTTCCTTTTACACACAGTCCTGACACACTGCTTCAACCATGTACAATTAAGGTCCACTGGTCATTTCATACACAGGCACACACACTGCACTACCAGCCACTCAAAACACACACACTTACTATCACAGACTCAAGGTAGAACGCTCTCTAAAGTGTCTGAAGATCTTGAGGTCAGCAACCTAGTCCACGAAACACTGTGACTATATATATATTATAGTGAGCTAGACCTGTTCTGTCATCAGTTCAAATGAGGCTATTGGAATAGCATGAGAGCTGGAGAAGAAAGCTGCTTAGAACTGAGTTCGGTGGTGTGGTTACGGCCCCTTGCTCCCATGGGAGTGCACAGGATAAAGTAAGTAAGACCAGCTCGGTGAACTCCCAAGTTTCAAAAGTAAAAGTCACTATATGGTCACATTCTATTTATAGATTTGTGACTTGTTCGGAAATGTGTGTCGTTGAGAAAATATCTTTTTTTTACGACCTAAACCTAAATCGATATTACAGTCACTGTGTACCAGTGGCGTAGGCTTGGTCACAGTGTACCAGTGGCGTAGACTTGGAAGTAAGATAAGAGACGCTAAATACAAAAATGAGATTAAGGATTTCGAGTAAGTCAAGTTTTCCTTCGATACTCCACTAGACATGAACAAGCTAAACATGAACAAGCTAAACATGAACAAGCTAGACATGAACAAGCTAGACATGAACAAGCTAAACATGAACAAGCTAAACATGAACAAGCTAGACATGAACAAGCTAGACATGAACAAGCTAGACATGAACAAGCTAAACACGAACAAGCTAGACATGAACAAGCTAGACATGAACAAGCTATACATGAACAAGCTAAACATGAACAAGCTAGACGTGAACACAGGAAGGGCAAGGAAGAGGAATGACGAGAATGAAAACTTAGAGTACTGCATGAGACTGAAAGGCAGACAGCAAAAGTGAAGTGTACTCTCAATCTTGTTTCAAATTGATCTCAGTGAGACCGTGTACATGTTTGAAACTAAAGATACATTTCTAGTTGTCAACAAGTGTTTGAAGATTTAGCGACACATACAATGATACAATTAAGACTGAGTTAACAATTTGGTAGTAACAACGCCACTTTAGGTATATCATGTCTGAGAAGCCTAGACCCAGTCCGTGAAGAAAGTTGTCAACATCATCCAGATCTATCCCAGACACCAAAGTAACATCAGCTCAAGTTTCTATTTCCGTTGTCCCAAAGGTCTCTTATCCCAGTGGACAAGTTGCTCAAGTGGCTCGTCACAGTATCAAACTGAATGGCCTACTTCTCAGTTCAAGAAGAAGGACGAAATATGACTTAAGTCAACAGTTTTATTTTAGGCTTGTTTTGAAATATTTACTAATAAAATAGAAACTAAGATATTTGGATAATAGCGCCAATACCCTGTAGACAGTCTACAGAATTGATTGATTGGTCATTTTTCAGTATCAAGTAGTCGCCCACTTCGGTCCTCACTCTTCTCTTACTTGTTCAAGTCTTGGCCTCGCCTTCAATTCCTGGGCAGGTACGACTAAGTTGCTCCTACAAAGTACCTCGCAGACCAAGTGAAACAATGTGTGTGATGTCAGCAAACATTTCAGCCCCCAACCAATCACGCCCCATCTTGCTGTGCCAGTCAACTCCTTGCCCTGTTATACGTGCTATAACCTAGTTATAATAGCCGCCCCTCCTCGGTTGTACCCGTTTTCAGTTGTATCTGTCACTATTATATTTTATATTCGGAGAAAAGTGTGTATTTGTATATGGGGTGGTAGAGGGGTTGGAAAAGTTTGTCACCATAATCCCATTATCTCCCCTGCAATAAATAATCATTTGGCACTGTAGTCTCCCTTGTCTCATACGGACGGTTGAAAAATAAAAGTGGGAGGGGGTAACAATGTAGTTGAAATTTCTGCATGTTCAACAAACTAGCATTTAAATGAAAAACTATAACTAAACTATCTGTTCAAAGTTACTCAAAGTAATACAATTGTTAATTCGACAAGAGCGCTATCGCTGTCATGCTTGTATGGAACTTTCTGCAGATTAAAGTCACATAGAAACAAGTTGATAGCACTTAGCGGGGATGAAAGAAAGTCAATATATTCATCCTTTTCAAAAAGGCAAATTTATCATAGTGACTAGTTGAGCCGGTTTTCTTATGGTGATAGTAATTCGGACCTACTCTCCAAATAAAGTACGTCTGATCTTCAGGATTTCTTGAGCAACATGACACCACCAATGTGGCTAATACTGTTTCATCTTTATTTCAAAACAAACCATTAATGCGCATGTCATAAGTAATCGACCTATTTGATTATCTAATCAAACGCGAGACCTTTCCAATCGAATACGCCGTTAGAGGGGGCCATACCTTCTGTTTATTTAGTGTACTAAACATGTCCGACCAAAAGTTAGAGGTGTGCGAGCCAGTAGAGGATAGGGTGTGAAAACCAAGGATATCCGGGATAAATGTTCGCTCTTTCCTCTGATTTAGATACATGTGTTTGCGTGCGCGTGTGTGTGTGTTCTTAAGCTGTATGTGTAGCTTCATTTCTAGATGTACGCACGAGTTGTTATTGCCACTGTTAGTCTATTACTTGCATTGGCTTGATTGCTTAACACATTTGTGTGATGACCAATCTTTTTCGACCTGAGAGCAATGGACACGGGCAACCTCACCCACACAAGGCCACCTCACCTCCCCCACACAAGGCCACCTCACCCCACCCACACATGTCCACCTCACCCCACCCACACATGTCCACCTCACCCACACAAGGCCACCTCCCCCACACAAGGCCACCTCACCTCCCCCACACGTCCACCTCACTTCACCCACTCAAATCAATGGAACCGATCCTATACGACGCCTGTATGCACTGTGGTCAAATATGAGTCTGGAAAGCACCAGGTCCAGAGCCTTAAAGGGCTGTAGTCTGGATATCACGGTCTTAAAGAAAGGGAGAGGGTAGTTGAAAGTAGGAGAGAAACCAGCCCACAACCAGAGAGAGAGAGAGAGAGAGAGTAAAATATCTTAAAATTGTGTATTTACATTATAATAATAGCTAGCGTACTATTTTTGCCTTTTTAACATAATGGATTGTGTGATTATGTTGGGGGGGGGGGGGGGGATAATGGCATGAATGGAATAAAATAACATTTTATTAATATTCTTAATTTATTAATATCTCAACCCAGAAAAGTGAACTAGATTCTTTCTCTAATTAGATTAAAACACTAGTTACATGTTGTTTTTTTCTAATGTTCACTCACTCCTTAATGGAGACCAAGACAACTCATCGGAGTGCCGAGATGTGGGCTCCTACAGACACCTGTGGGCTCCTACAGGTGTTTTTTGTGGTTGGTCAAGAAAGGATGGGCCAGTGTGGTGATGCCCCCCTCCCCGTGACTGTTGACACGAGAAGTTGTTGACCCCAGTCCGTCACTGACAGATTGGTGCGGGGGGAAGGGCGCTAATGAGTGCATTGACTTGTAGTTGGTTCGTGTCCACCGAGACTCCAGTCTCCAATTCAACCGCTGTAGGGCGCTAGCTAGGGCGCTGGGTCTGTAACTGATTTATTCAACTACACCATACTAACTAATCAAGATGATACCACAATTCCCCCTCTCCCCTTGAGGTAGTGTGTACTGCCAGGAGATATGAATACAAACACTATTTGGACAAATGACAAAATTAAAGAGAGAGAGAGAGAGAGGGGAAGGGTGCGGGGAAAGAGTTCACCAAAAGAGAAGAGAGAGAGAGGGGAAGGGTGCGGGGAAAGAGTTCACCAAAAGAGAAGAGAGAGAGAGAGATGAAATGGGGGAGAAGTGGGATCGATCGAATAGGGATGAATAACTGTGTGAGAGGGAGAGACCGAAATACAATCGGAGGTAGTTCTATTATAGAAGCATGAAGAGGGAGAGGGGGGGGGGGGTTTGAAGTAAAACGAAAGTAGGTCTGAAAAGTGAAAGATGATAAAGTAAATGTATTGACAGGGGTGTGTGGGGGGGGGGGGGGGTAAATATGTGCGTACGTGTGTCGGGGGAAGTACGGTTTAAATAACTGAAAAAAAACGTTGGGGGGATAGGTTTTATTGTTATTTTATATGAGTCATTAAAACCCAGCCCCAATACAATCAACCCAATCCATCGAAAGTGAACAACGGACGACATGTAGATCTCGTGTCTTATGTAGATTTAGTGTCTTATGTAGATTTAGTGTCTAAAGTAGATCTAGTGTCTTAGATCTGGTGTCTTATGTAGAGCTGTAGTCATCCATCTAGGACTGAGGCTATATGGCTGGCTAGCAGAATGAATGTTTAGTGGGAGGGGCTTGTGGAGAAAAACAACAGATGAATATTCAAACTATTTTCTACTATTCCCCCCCCCCCCATTACAACAACTACATTTAGTAACTGCAGTAACACCAGTAACACGCAGACATTTAATGACATTTCATGACATTTGTTCCTATCATGACATTGGCACAGAGAACAATAGTGAGAAACTAGAATGTCAACAATGAGTAATAACAAACAAAGAAACAAAAACAAAAGGGTTACCAAACAATAATAATATAAAAATGTTCCTATTGTGACACGAGGATAAACAAGACACAAAGATGCCTGGACAATGAATTGGGTGAACTAATTAACGCTGGCTGGCCTCTGTCGTCCGGTACATCCTTGTAAGGCCTGTAGGTTAGTGTCTGCCTGCCCCCCCCCCCCCCCAATCCCTATTTGTTTGTTATCTTAGGGAAGCAGCCGAACACAAACAGCATCACACAAGCAACCGAACACAAACAGCTTTGCACGACAGCATTCTAATAACATGGTATATATACACATCAAAACACTTGAATTAACTTACAGGTCACGTGGTTACAGAGGAATCAAAGTGAAGTATTACCACTGGGGGGTGGGGGGGGGAGAGAGGAATATAGGATGGAGAGGTTTAAAAAACACACACACACAATGACTAGAACTACGTTTTAAGCCTGAAAGGAAGATCAATCTCTTATCAATAATATGTCTGGACAAACAAATCATGGAAACACTTTTTAGTGATGCGCTTTGGTGAATGGCTTCTGACCAAAAAGAGTGGAAACTCTTGGTTGCGGCGGCATGGGGTCTTAGCACTCCAAAGACAAAACTCAAAAGTTCCAAAACGAGGTTGATGATAACGATGATGGTTTAAAAACAAAAAAAAAAGTATTTCAAGTCAAAGATACTTGTTGATGACGTTGTCAGTACTAGACCTAGGAATGTAAGTCAACTAAAAGTACCACACTTACCGCTAAGTTAGTGCAAGAGATTCTTGAAGACGTGGAATTACAAAACACTAGACTAGTCTCCGCATCACAAAACAGAAACCACAAATTGCGATTCTCTGATTAGTGTGTAAATATCACTTGTCTCTTATTACGCTTATTCTCTTATATTCTCTACTTCTTTCTCTTTGTGTCTCATGACGAAAAGACGTCTCCCAGATAGGTCAGAATTTAAATTAATTTTCCTTAGACACAATTAGACAAGAATCCAGCAAACAGTGTCCGTTAAATCCGAGATCTACTGAAGAGAACAGACGTTGAACAGATCAGGCCGCGTTCTTGGCGTTCTGTTCAAGTTGTAGGACAGACCAGCAGACTTGACTATTAGGTCATTTGAATTCAAGACTGGGGCACTCAAGCAAATCAGGACTCCGCTGGAAATCCTATTTGAAAAAAAAAAAAAGAATGAAAAAGAAATATGAGTAAAAGTTGAAAGCAGAACGAACTACAGCAATATAAGAGTTAATAGAAGGTCAATAGATGAGCAAATTGGATGCGACTGTTACTGTTGTGTTTGTTACAATGTAACAAAATAATGAGCGAAGTCTAAACGAAAATTAAACGATAATTGCATTCCAGTCGCATGAGTCTTAAGGCAAACTACGCATTGTTCTAACGTGTAGGACCAACTGGGCTAACAAAGGACGCACTGGGTGGACTACTGCCTGCTTGAACGAAAGACAACATTCACCTTCCACCGCCCCCCCCCCCCCTTGACTTCCACCCTCTCTCTCTCTCCCTCTCATTAGCCAAGTGGCCCTCTTTGAGTAGTTTTTGTTGCTTCGAACGATGCGACTTCGTGACTTTTGACTTAAAGGTATAATTAAAACAATGCACACACCCACCCCATTTAACACGAACACGCGCGCGCGCTCAAACACACACACACACGTACACACGATGTCATACATACACCACTTTGTTGAAGGACAAGTTGAAATCCCAACTTTTGAAGTGGCTTGAGTTTAGCCTGAGTTGAAGTGGCTTGAGTTTAGCCTGAGATGCAGTGACTTCAGTTTAGCCTGAGATGCAGTGGCTTGAGTTTAGCCTGAGTTGAAGTGGCTTGAGTTTAGCCTGAGATGCAGTGACTTCAGTTTAGCCTGAGATGCGGTGGCTTGAGTTTAGCCTGAGATGCGGTGGCTTCAGTTTAGCCTGAGATGCAGTGGCTTCAGTTTAGTCTGAGATGCAGTGGCTTCAGTTTAGCCTGAGATGCAGTGGCTTTCTGGGGCTTCTCAACGGTGAACGAGACTTCTGACAGGAACTTGTTGCAGTGAGACTTCTTGATTGTGATTGCTTTCTTCAAATGGGTTTCTTGATTAAGGTCAGTTGTAGCAATGACGCTTTTTGATAGGAATCAGTTTCAACAATAAGGCTTCTTGATAGGGGTCAGTTAGCTAAACTCTACTGAGGGAGACTGTACAATTTTTTCTTTGATATGTATATCTAATTTCGGACTTTTTTGACACTGAAAAACAAATTTAAAATTGCAGTCGGTGTAGCAGTAAATTTTGATTTAGCAGAATTCTTTTTCTGTTTTTCTGACACAGATTCATCACATTCCATTTTTTTTTAAATAGAAAATGTCCTTCCTTTAGCTGACGTCAGTATCGAAAGAGGGATAACTCCAGTTATTAAACATTCCGAAGCGGGGAATAACTCTCAAAGGTCACACAGCACTGACCGTGACTTCCTTGCGGTTTGTCTCAGTCGTCTTCGTTTAAACCCTAACCCTAACCCTAACCGTAGCTGATGAAATGAATAAACAAAGTCCATGATCATAGGTTCTATGACTGAAGCCCTCTTTGCATTTCTGAACTCTTGTATCAGAGTATGCGGAGTATTCTAGACATCTCAACTACAGTCGGCCTTTTTTTCGTTTGATAAAAGACAATCTTGAGGTGATGACGTCACCATAGTGACATTGCACGTCACATAACAACAAAAGTGATCACGTGACTCGAGTTGATCTTTAAATAAAACAAAAGAGAGAAGGAGGGAGGGAGAGAAGACAAAGAGAGAAATAAGAATATAAAGAGGGAGATAGAGAGAGAAGAGAGAGAAAAAAAAGAGAAAGAGAAATCCTGAATTTATAAGATAACGTCTCCAGTAAATGTATTCTGATATTCTGTGATGATTAATGGACCTCATTCACCAATCGTAAACAAACAACATTTAGCCACGTGGTTCTTTAGCTCTTCTATACAAATTATGTAATACACACATGCTGTCACTCGACAGTTTTTTTTTTCATTGTTTTATTAATATTATCACGTGGCTAAATGTTGTTTGTTTTACGATTGGTGAATGAGGTCCATTGAAATGTAAACTTAAGTAAAACTCTCACGGCCCACGCGTCAAAACTTGAGTTCAATCATGACGCGTTGTTTTCCTCCTGGGTAAGACACCAAAACGCTCACATGAAAAAATAAAACACGCATGCCTGTCTTGTTTATAGTCAAAGCTGGTAGGGCCCAAAGGCTCGAATATATGAAGTACTTTTAAGATGAATGTATCGCTCAAACACTGCAGAAGTCAATGTATCGCTAAAACACTACTGAAGTCAATGTATCGCTAATCATCCAGAAGAGAGCGATCATCTGAAGACATCTGAACATACATAATACAAAAAACACATGATGAAACCAAAAAGACACTTTAGATCTAAATACATGTATCCTCTACCTGCAGGTATATATAGCTTACGGACAGAAGTTAACGTTTTATTTTTAAAACACTAGATGTTCAGAGTACACAGTACGTCCAATGAATAGGCCAGTGTTGACAAATATACAGTCACATCACATGGGACAGACTCTCACATACGCATAACCTACATCTGAACCCTCTCTCTCTCTCTCTCACACACACACACACAAACTTGACAACTCCGCGCTCTGGCAGGTCTAAATCGATGTTTCAAACAGGTAGAGAGCGACAGAATCAAACTACTGCACGCTTGACTGGCCTAGCCAACCCAAGAGGACGTTGGCTTTGGCTTTGCTGGGTCGACTCGATTGCTTTCACTGCTTGGTACGCGGGCTTTAAGTTTTCTTTACATGGTATTTTTAAAATGGTGTACTTACATAGTTTGTTACATACATTGAGAGAGAAGTTTGCCACAGAGTTGACCTACTTAGCCTAGGAACGCATTAAGCTGTGGAAAACCGCGGGGTATGCTATTTCTACCGGTTTATAATAGGATCCTAAGTCCTCACGAGGTCGTCCCAATAACATCATGAATAAATTAACAGTCGTGTGGATCTGGCCTCTTTGGGGACAAACCCTCCTTTTAGAAGCTCACTGGGAGTCTATACTCCGTCATTGCCTCGCAATTCTAGGCGTTCGTTTCTCATTCTGCCCCATGGAGTTCCATTGCATTAACTTCTTGCAAAGATCTAACATATGCAATTGGTGCAATGTGCCTACTATCTTCTGCTTTCTCGTTGTCATGGCGAAGATTTTATATAAACAAGTCCTATATTTGAAAAAAAAATGACCAGTGGTTTCCAGATAACGCAGCTCTCTATACAGTTTTTCTTCTATAGGTGTGTTTTGGGGCCAGTGTATTGTTCGGACCTCTCGATAAAGTCTGAATCTTTGATATATACTACTCTACTTTGATATGTACTATAAGATATTCCTTCTACTGCAATTAAAACAACACAAACTGACTGGGAAATTCCTCTAGACAACAGAACGTTCAAGTCTCACCCTCATTAGAGATGTGCTGAAACTCAGAAATGCAAAGTCTGCAAACTCAGAAACTCAGCACTGGCAAAGGATGGAAGTCACAGGAGCCATTTCCATTCCACATAATAGTACAGCATCCTTCGTCACTTTGTCAGGGGATCCAACATCTGGGGAGCTCAGCGATCACCTACAGACTCATTTCCACTCAAGTCCTTCTGACTTATGTCTTAAACACTAACTTGAAAACAAAGTTTCAAAAGGTAGGTGATGCCTCAGCCGCGAAAGTCCCGTGTGAAATGAGCAAAGACTCGTTCTTGATTATAATCAGACGTGATATGCTTTCAATAAAAAAACTTGATCATCCCCCTTCCTACCAATCTGAATGATGTCAGGTGTCTATTGAAGCATCAAGAAAAAAAAAAAAAGTCGTATCCGACCAGATCAGGAGCACAAAGACATTTTCTGTTCTTTATCAAAAATTGGAATGATTATGTGACAAAGTCTCTACCTTCAAAATGGACTGACCTATAAAACATTCCAATCCTTTTATTAAACTCAACAAGTTTTGTCAGCAGTCATCAAGTGAAGTGACCTACTGACCTACTCTCAGATCAGCTGTTTACACGAAGACAACTCATAATTTGGGTACGCTAGTGCAATAAAACTGAGTGGCAAGTAATGAAATATTTCACTTGATCAATAGTTTGAAGCCCACAGCATAAGATTGTTGGTGTCTAATAAGAAAATTCATCCAGAAACAAGAAAAACGTAAAAAATACTTTAACTCGAATTGGAACTCATGACTCAAGCCTCCTCAAACCGACATTCTAACCACTCTGCTAGTGAGGTGTGTATGGAAATAGAAGAGTGTATAGTTTATTTCAAACTTACTTTAAATCGGCGACATAACGGGGACTAATTCAGCATATACCACCACCTCAGTTGAGTACAATGTCTTTCCCTTGTTCGAAATAACAAACAAAATAATTAATTAATTAACTAATTGGTTATTTTTTAAAATTGATTCTTGTGTTGTCAGGTAAAAGAAATAACTACAAAATTTCAGCTTGATCCGAGAAAATGGGTGTCGGAGTAATAACGTGTACAAAACATTTTACCAGACAGACAGACAGAGTGAGTTGATATAATCTTTGTAAAGAGATTATACATCTCAAGCAGCAATCCGATTCAAGCCCAAGAAGAGATTAGGATGAATGCCTGGTCGTGCGGTCTGGGCCGTCGTCTACATTGTTCGAATCATGCCCCCCGCGTCGTAGGCTAGGATGTAATCATGTTCAGTTCTGAAGGGGCAAACTAAACATATAAAACAGTAACACAAACAGAAACTGCAAGAAAACAAACAAAAAAAGTATCCATTTCACCAGTCGAGCTGTTTGTTCAACACATTCTCACTAAAAGTGCACGAATGTATTCAAATTAATGGACATCTAATTAAGATCTAATTACGCAGCCCAGCTAGTAGTTTTGCTCGTTTGAAACACCTAACAGGCCTATATACTTATTGGTTTAAAGTTCAGTTCTGCAAGATATCCTAATATTTTGGACCTTTTAAAAAGTTGGATTCCTCAAAGTGTAGTTGTGGTTTGTTCAGATTATAAGAGAGACCAGAACGAGGCCAACACAAACTCGATCTAGCTAGAACATTGCCTAAACAAAAACAAAACATTATGTAGCCAGCCCATAGCTCAGCAGAATGTATTCGTTGCTTTCACCCGAGTTAACAATTTATACGCGCATCCTTAGTTGTCATCGATCTCGGATAGGAGGGGGGGGGGGGAGGGAGAGGGCCAATAAACGGCCTTGACCTAGTTGAGTTGCCGGGTATCTACTGACGTCACGTTAAGTTCAAATTTGCAATCGGGTAGACTGATGCATGATGGTTATTTTGGCTTTAGGTTAGGGTAAGAAAAGGCGAGACACTCAAGAGGGGCTTTAAATTTTTTTTTTTTTTTTTTAAGATACGGTAGATTAGGTTTTTACTGAATGTCGTTCCAGTAACCTACGTGTTTATGTCAGTCTGTGGACCACGTTCTCCCTGGTACCATCAACACATTTCGTTGGTCGGGTTGCTTCGTTGACTAAACCGGTCTCTTCACACACGCCACAGTACTCACGTAACCTAACTCAAGAATTCCTAGGAGAACAGTGGGCCAAGAGAACAAAAGAACTGAAAGGAGATGGATCACTCTAACGAACACGTTTATCCCTTGACATTTCTGTCATCAATGACACTCAAATTGGTGTCAGAAGAACTATTATTACATTAACCAACCAAGTTTTGGTTTGTCTCTCATGGATGCGCGTCGGACTGTCGTAACGATGATCCGGAGTTCGATCCCTGCCCGCCGCTTCCTTCCATCGGGACGTTTTGGGCTAGGACGCAATAATCAACAGTTCTGAACACACAAAAAATGTCCTATACTATACTTATAAAAAAAAACACAAAATTCCTCTAAAATGTACATTAGACGAGATGTTATAGTTAAGAATATTTTATTCATTTATTAGATTCAGGCCAAAGTTCATTATTATTATAAATATATTTAGTACACACCAAAAAAAGATGTTTTACGGTACAAGAAATAAAGAGTCTTGGAATAATTACGCAAAATAACAACGTCTGTGCAGTAGAGTGAGTTCTTTAAACCAGAGGTTCTCAAAATTTTTTTTTACCCAGGAACCCCTTTGCATAGTCAAAACTTGCCCACGGACCCTAAGTGAAAAAGCTGCATAAATGCAAAGTGTATAAATGAGGTCGTCAAAGACTAGTACGTAATAGACATATACAAACAGCAGTGAGGGGCCAGTTGATTTTTATTTAAATTATCCGATAGGATAAACTGGCTTTTTGCCGAAGAAGTTATGCATATACAATTTTCATATTTCTGCGGACCCCTTACGGTCGTCTCGTGGACCCCTTGGGGCCCGCGTACCACAGTTTGAGAACTACTGAGTTAAACCATCAGAAAAAAAATCAGTTCTATTTTCATGCTAAGTATTTGATCAAGTATTGATTGCTCACATATCGAAATCCAAAAAAAAATTAAACTGTTCTTTTAAAAAGTTCACTATACACATATAATCCACAAGTTGTGTAATATAATTCTGAATTTATCCTCAATTTGAATTCGTTGTCAGAGATGCCCAGTATTCCACTGTAATGCCCAGCTAAAACAGTCCTAAAACTGGCCTCGTGTTAAAGCCAATTGTTTGTCCGCAGGCTGGGGGGCTATGACAAACAGTGTCTGTGTACACGGTGCTAGACATCTCTTCCGAATGTCCGTCATACAAAGTTTTGGACAGGACATTGGAGTGGACAAACACGTAATGGTCATGGAGTGGGCAGAGAGGAAAGGGCACATGGTAGGCATTTGTGTCTCTCTTAGTTGATCTCTCTATCTGTCTGTCTTTCTACCTACCTACCTACCTACCTATCTGTCTGTCTGTCTGTCTGTTCGTCCGTCCGTCCGTCCGTCCGTCCGTCCGTCCATCCATCCATCCATCCATCTATCTATCTATCTATCTATCTATCTGCTGTCTGACTATTTATCTATCTATCTATCTATCTCTCCATCTGTCTATCTATCTATCTCTCCATCTCTCTGTCTGTCTGTCTTCTATCTCATTTAACTTAGCAAACAATAAATAACTAAACCACATGTCAACCACTTGTAGTTAAACTGTCTACTTATGGGTTGAGACTTGAGAACACTTGACTTAAGAAGAAGCCAGCTACTAAGCAACAACTCAGTGATGGGGTAATGTCTTGTCTTGCTGCAAGCTGGATGGACATTACTAAGTGAGCTCCCCTACCCTTGGGTCTTGTTACAAGTCATCACTTAACCATGACCAACCAAATGGATTGACCAGATTGTTGTTACTAGTACTGAAGATCAAGACAGGAGTTGAGTTTCTAATGTTTCACTTCTTTCGGATGTTCCTTCCTTTGAAAATAATTACATCCTAGTTCAGACCTCCCACAAGAATACGGGGGATTGAGGCAAGCAGGGTTTGAACCTGGGACCATCGAGTCTACCGAGGCAGACATTCGTTTCCTCTTGCTCTCCCTTTTTTAAAATTTCTTAACTCTTTCTCTCCGTAATTATTTATCACATTCTAGTGGAATCAACGTTGGTATCGTAAGTTAGGAGAGAAAGAGTTAAATCGGGTCTGTTCAGGTTTTCCAGAGTTCTATAAATAGATCTATAAGTATTTACATTTTTACACCTATAAGTCGACATTGGTGACTTTTTCCCTTTCCAACTTTATGAACTAAGAAACGAAGTGAACAGAAAAGTTCAGACGATTTTCAAAAAAAAAAAAAGAAGAACAAAAATCCTGTTTACAAAAAATAAAGGTTCTCTATTTAAAGATGAACTCCGCCCTTAAAACTACATTTATCATATATCATTATCTAATGTACAAGCTATTTCCCTTATTCGATATCAAACGAAATAAATACAATAATTAATTGACTGAATATTTTGAATAAATTGATTCATGTTAGTTAGGTACAATAAACAATGGTTTAAAGTATTCAGTAGATCGAAGAATACGTGAGGGAGAAAAAAAGTTGTTATTTAAGCGGACTAAACCCAACAAATTTAGCCATATCTATGAATACAGAAGTATTAGTTTCCCTTGATGGTATCAAACAAAATAATTAATTACCAGTAATTAATTGTCTAATTGGATACTTTTTTTAAAGATTGATTCATGTCTGGTCTATGCCAATGAATAGTTGTGCGAAGTTTCAACTTGACTCGAGAAAAAGTGTGGGAGAAATAACCTGTACACACTTTTTACCAGACATACAGAGTTAATATAAGCTTTTTTAAACAACTTTTATGTTTGACCTGCATTCCTAAAATGTTTGTAAAAAAACAAAAAAACTTACGACATTGGTGTAGGTACTGTGACAACTTGTCACGGTGCCACACACTTACTACTACACACATCATGTGACACTATAGTCAGTAGCAAGATGACACTAACTTTGTCCCAAGTCACAATAAAGTTGGTCCAAAAGAAACGTCTGCTGGCCGTATAGTCCAAAGCGGGAAAGTATTCACGGCACACAGTTAAGGACAGAAATACAACTCCTTGCTAACGGGGACACGAAGCAGTCCAAGAAATAGGAGTATCAAAAACTGTACGGGATATGGAGGAATCTTATTCCGTACTGCCTGGAATGAGAGGGGCGGTGCCTGGATATTTATAGATCACAAGTCGAAATAGAAGAAAAAAATGGGGGGTTGATGCGCGAGCATGTGCGCGCGCGTTCTACGATGAGCTAAAAATAGCCCGTTGGGAATCGCGTGAGGCGATCAAGAGATTACTCACGAGCCGGAAGATATTAGTCACGTAGTAGACGGTGAAAGAGATGGGAAGAAGAGGGGGGGGGGGGGAGTGGAAAGATGTTCACACCGAAAGGGGGGGGGGGCAGCATGGAATGTGTGGTCACACAAGGTCACGTCTGGAATCTTACAAAGATTTATGTATATGAAGAGTCTATCATCGCTACCACCGAATCAAGAAAACGGACATGTTTAGACATAAATCTAGATTTATATACTTCTATATATTTGCCTACATTGAGACTTGAGATTTGCGTGGTGCCCCAACGGTCCAACAGACTAAGGCGGGATAGGTGAAGGTTGAAGTCGGGAAAGTCCCAAAACTGGCAGAATTTTGCACTAACAAAGTGAATGTCGTGGACTTGATCTCCATACTGACTAATACGATACGAATCGGATCAGATCCACTCCTATCCTATCGAATCCGATCAGATGCAAGTCGATCAGATATATAATTAAATAGAATTCGATCCAATGTAAGTCTCCTCGGACGCTTCCACCAAAGGTGCCTTCGCTCGCTAATGGGCATACGCTGGAAAGACTACATTACAAATGAGTCTGTTTCGCTAGAGGTCGATGTGGACAGTATAGAAGAACTAATAACCATTCCACAGCTACGCTGGGTCTTAAAGCAAGGATTTGATCCCAAAACCATAGGATTGAATACCTTGTGTTCGAACTCTATTGACCCCACCAACTTCTAAGCACTTAAAAAAAGACAGCACACATTTTAACCTAGAATACTTGATGTGGGGCGGGGGGGGGGGGCCTGCGTAGTTGTCTTCAAAACCTTTAATACAAGTATTTGTATACATGCCAAGAAGTAATTAACTCTCTTTGCTTGTTCTAACTTCCAGACAATTTTTACCAAAGTTGTGCCAGATTTCTTCCCGCGTTTTTTTTTTTATCGTACCCTCTTAACATTCAGAAGATTTCCAGGTGAATAGCAAGAGCAGAGCTTTTTAAATGTCTCCAATTCAATAGGTTTAGACGTAGACGTTGTTATTGTAAAGAAGACTTGAAGATTAGCCTGGCTCTAATACATGCTCTTTTTGAAAGGCATTTCAATTGTTATCTTCAATACCAATAATAAGTCAATTGATAATCAAGTCGTTCATCTTAATCAGAGATGGAAATTAATGGATTCTCCGTGGCTCAGTTAAGAATGGCTTATGAAAAAAAAAAGTCCTTACATGATTTTCATATTGAGTATATTGAGCATATTGAGCTAGAAATGTGTTATTATCTTCATGTCTTATTGAGTAAATATTTGTATATTTGTGTTTAAAAAAAATGCTAATATTTATAATCGCTTCGGGGATTCATGAACCAAAGAAGTGCGTGGCGTGAGTGCGTGTAGGGAGTGGCGTTTCATTGGAAGAGGCAAGGGCTTTATGTGGTTGTGGCGAGGCGTCTCATTGGAGGATACACAACTATATTATAAATGTCTGTGTACGAAAATGGGGGGGGATCGTTATAATGTGGGCAGTCCGAAAATGCATTTTGTTGTTTTTTTTGAAACTCCAACTGATAAGCGAAAGAAGTGTGTGTGTCTTATAAGCAGGTTGCTGGCTATTTGATTACTAGAAACAAAAAAGAAAGGGATTTCTAGAATGGAGCATTCAATCTGATCTGAGAATGGGTGTGAGAAAAATAACGTGTTCAAAATTTTTACCAGGCAGACAGACAGACAGTGAGTTGATAGAAACGTTGTCAAAAAAACAACATAAAATAAGATATTTTATAGATGCAATTGTACTCTCACATTTTCATTTTCATAAACGGAAGATCAGGGACTTATTCGTCTAATATGTGTCGCTAAACTGGTGGACAAACTGGAGCATAACAAAGATATGAGGAAGAAAAATCAGCAGACAAGCAGAATATCATTTGTCACAATCGTTTAATTACAAATAGTCTAGCACTGGGCAGAATTTAAAAAAGGTGGGGGGGAAGGGACGGAAATAATATTATGTTCCTTTAATGTACTACCACTTTTACGTTATACGGATGTATGCAAACGCGACACGAAGCTCTTCAGAATCGACACTGGCAGCTGGGAAGAGGTGGCACTGGACAGACCCTCATGGAGAGAGAGCATAAAGGAAGGGTCACATATTGCAGACGTCATACACAACAGAAGCAGAAAGAAGGGTGAAAATGCAACGGCGCCTGATGATTATATATATGCCCAACCTGCGATCGCAGCTGTGTATCATGGATTGGCCTCTTTAGTCACACAAGAAGTTGCAAAGGGAAAAGATCGTCTCTCGAGACGTAAAATGCCACAGACTACCACCACCACGGGAGTTCCGTCATATGCCACGGTGAAGCCGAAATCAAAACATGTCTAGGTTTGTCGTTAGAAGTAGATAGCTTAATATTTACTTCTATTAAGTAATGTCTCATAACATTCCTCTGTTGTTTTCAGTTGATTCATTTCATAACATTCCTCTGTTGTTTTTAGTTGATTCATTTCATAACATTCCTCTGTTGGTTTTAGTTGATTCATTTCATAACATTCCTCTCGTGGTTTTAGTTGATTCATTTCATAACATTCCTCTGGTGGTTTTAGTTGATTCATTTCATAACATTCCTCTGTTGGTTTTAGTTGATTCATTTCATAACATTCCTCTGTTGGTTTTAGTTGATTCATTTCATAACATTCCTCTGTTGGTTTTAGTTGATTCATTTCATAACATTCCTCTGTTGGTTTTAGTTGATTCATTTCATAACATTCCTCTCTTAGTTTTAGTTGATTCATTTCATAACATTCCTCTGTTAGTTTTAGTTGATTCATTTCATAACATTCCTCTGTTTGTTTTAGTTGATTCATTTTATCGAGAGGAAAGATGCTGTATAATTTTATTAGGTTACTGAGAAAGTGCTCTATGTTCCCGTAGTCAGCAGTCGCACCGACTTGACATAGAGCAACTACAGACTTGACTTAGAGCAACTACCGACTTGACATAGAGCAGCTACCGACTTGACTTAGAGCAACTACCGACTTGACATAGAGCAACTACCGACTTGACATAGAGCTACTGAGTCAGGAAAGTCCATGTCACTTTACACATCGAATTGATAAGTTTTCCGTGTCCTACTGACACCCCCTCTCTGTGCATATCTTTAATGTCATGTTGACATGATTCGGTTGAGGGTACTAGATAGTGCAGGGGAATAGAGAGGGGGAGAGAGAGATGGAGAGACAGAGAGAGAGAGAGAAAGCGAGAACGTGGGGAGAGAGAGAATGAGCTAATCATACAAATTAATAATGACAACAATGATTGTTATTTTTAGCCACACAGAAAACGAAAACACCAAACAAGTCAAAACCAAAAAAAAACCAAAAAAAAAAAGAGACAATGACAAGAAGACCCCAAGATCATATTAGCGCACACATGCTCACACACGCCCACTCATAGAAACATATTCTTACACATACACTGGTTTGTACCCAGTAATTCCCAAACTATAACCCGCAGATTACATCCGGTCCTTGACTCTTGACTACCTGACCACTCCAAACTTCTACCCAAGGTGCAGAATGAATCAGCAGAGGAAGTTACGTTGATCGATGCGACCCGAGACCTTAGATCCGGAGAAATTGATGTGTGACTCCCAGACCTAAACTGACTGAGCACCTCTGAAGTAGTCCAACTTTGAACTTGAAAGTTGTTTGATTAAGTTGCTGGGAGAGAGGCTCATGGGATATCTTGTTTTGATTACACATAAATATTCATGTGATATCAGCTCAGGTATGTAAACCTGTGTGTATGTACTTGTGTACGTGTGTATGTACATGTGTGTCTGTGTGTTGCACGTATTTGTGTGTATGTATATGTGTGCTAAAGCAGACCCGTGTTTATTATGCTTGCGTTCTACACATCAGCTCGAGTGTCTCTTTATTATGATAAGTCCGAGCAAGCCTGACTGCGTAACATTTGTCATTGACATGATAGAACCATGTCACCCTAAGCTCGTACAAGTGTCAGTGTCTGCACACAGACACAATACCTTGATGATGGCAGCACTAGAGTGCTTTATTAATTGAGAAAAGACTAAAGTATAGTGATCTACAGGGGCGTAGCTAGAAATTCTCCATCATTTGGGGGCCCGGGAGATAATATTTAATATTTAATGTAAAAAAACACTCATTTTGCCCCCCTCTCAAGTGGGGGCCCAGGGGGGGGGGTATTCAAATTCCCCCCTCCTCCCCCCCCCACCCTAGCTACGCCACAAGGTTATAGAAAGGCGTGTCGGAACCACGGACCTTTGGTTGTTTTAATACTTAGCTTCATATTTGTATTTACTTTATCACAGCAGTGCACAGTGTATCAGTGTGACCTTACAAGTACTTACACGTACCATCATTACACACATTAATCCTCATTACACACATTTATCCACATGTCCTCATTACACACACATACCCTCATTAAACATGCCTTTATGCCTACACGTATACAACCATTGCACCTGCTAGGGATATAGTTATCCATTAGAAAAGTGATATAGTTATCCATTAAGCAGGGATATAGTTATCCATTAAACATTGATATGGTTATCCATTAAACATGGAGATAGTTATCCATTAAACAGAGATATAGTTATCCAATAAGCAGGGATATATTTATCCAATAAGCCGGGATATAGTTATCCATTAAACAGAGATATAGTTATCCAATAAGCAGGGATATATATATCCAATAAGCCGAGATATAGCTATCCATTAAACAGAGATATAGTTATCCAATAAGCAGGGATATAGTTATCCATTAAGCAGGGATATATTTATCCAATAAGCCGGGATATAGTTTTCCATTAAACAGAGATATAGTTATCCAATAAGCAGGGATATATTTATCCAATAAGCAGGGATATAGTTATCCAATAAGCAGGGATATAGTTATCCAATAAGCAGGGATATAGTTATCCAATAAGCAGGGATATAGTTATCCAATAAGCAGGGATATAGTTATCCATTAAGCAGGGATATAGTGATCCATTAAACAGACTAAATACTTTCATGTGTCGCAATCTCACTAGGAAAAGTGGGGAGGGTAAGCTGGGGCGTTGGTCGGGGGACAGGTTACATAAACCCTATCTCTGCTTTAGACAACTGTTTGCCCCCCTCCCCTTTTCAATCCCCCCCCCCCCCCAAACAACAGGATGGCTGCCTGGTCGTGAGACGTGCACTTCATAATGTCCAAATGGCTTCAAGTCTGTTCCCACCTCAGGTTAGAACGTAATAGTCTAGAAATGTCTCGTCTTGAAAAGCAACCATTCTTTTGGGATAGACTTAATTTTTGTCGAGGCGCCAATTCTCGCACCCAGCCACTCAAAGCACCTGTACAGTTACGTGACCGCCTGTACAGCTGCGTGGCCGCCTGTACAGCTGCGTGGCCGCCTGTACAGCTGCGTGACCGCCTGTACAGCTGCGTGGCCGCCTGTACAGCTGCGTGGCCGCCTGTACAGCTGCGTGTCCGCCTGTACAGCTGCGTGACCGCCTGTACAGCTGCGTGACCGCCTGTACAGCTGTGTGACCACATAGGAGTTGGCCAGAGCATATACGAGCATAAAGAGATCTAACAGTTGTCGGTATATTACAGCTTGTGACAGCTGGTCAACCAAGTGTTGTCAGGATGATGGACAGAAGTCAAAAGTCCAGACAGGGAGGGGTGATATCATTAAAATACGTAACTATGGCTTTTCTCTCTGAGTGTGTGTGTGTGTTCTGGTTGAGGCAGAAAACATGAGAGAAAAGAAAGAGAGAGAAAGAGAATGAGTGCTAGAAGAGAAAGAGAGAGTGTGTGTGCTTGAAGAGAGAGATAGAGAGAGAGAATGAGTGGTACAAAAAAAAGAGAGAGAGAGAGAAAGTTTAGGGCTTCGGAGAGGAAGGAGAAAGTAAAAGGGGACAGATATTGCTACCTTCAGTGTCGAGTAACATTCCTAGCACAAGTGGGACAGATATTGGTACCTCCAGTGTCCAGCAACATTCCTAGCACAAGTTGGACAGATATTAGTACCTCCAGTGTCCAGCTACATTCCTAGCACAAGTTGGACAGATATTGGTACCTCCAGTGTCCAGCAACATTCCTAGCACAAGTTGGACAGATATTGGTACCTCCAGTGTCCGGTAACATTCCTAGCACAAGTTGGACAGATATTGGTACCTCCAGTGTCCGGCAACATTCCTAGCACAAGTTGGACAGATATTGGTACCTCCTGTGTCCGGTAACATTCCTAGCACAAGTTGGACAGATATTGGTACCTCCAGTGTCCAGCAACATTCCTAGCACAAGTTGGACAGATATTGGTAAATCCAGTGTCCGGTAACATTCCTAGCACAAGTTGGACAGATATTGGTACCTCCAGTGTCCAGTAACATTCCTTGCACAAGTTGGACAGATATTGGAACCTCCAGTGTCCGGCAACATTCCTAGCACAAGTTGGACAGATATTGGTACCTCCAGTGTCCGGTAACATTTCTAACACAAGTTGGACAGATATTGGTACCTCCAGTGTCCGGTAACATTCCTAGCACAAGTTGGACAGATATTGGTACCTCCAGTGTCCGGCAACATTCCTAGCACAAGTTGGACAGATATTGGTACCTCCAGTGTCCAGCAACATTCCTAGCACAGGTTGGACAGATATTCGTACCTCCAGTGTCCGGCAACATTCCTAGCACAAGTTGGACAGATATTGGTACCTCCAGTGTCCGGCAACATTCCTAGCACAAGTTGGACAGATATTGGTACCTCCAGTGTCCAGCAACATTCCTAGCACAAGTTGGACAGATATTGGTACCTCCAGTCTCCGGTAACATTCCTAGCACAAGTTGGACAGATATTGGTACCTCCAGTGTCCAGCTACATTCCTAGCACAAGTTGGACAGATATTGGTACCTCCAGTCTCCGGTAACATTCCTAGCACAAGTTGGACAGATATTAGTACCTCCAGTGTCCGGTAACATTCCTAGCACAAGTTGGACAGATATTGGTACCTCCAGTGTCCGGTAACATTCCTAGCACAAGTTGGACAGATATTGGTACCTCCAGTGTCCGGTAACATTCCTAGCACAAGTTGGACAGATATTGGTACCTCCAGTGTCCAGCTACATTCCTAGCACAAATTGGACAGATATTGGTACCTCCAGTGTCCGGTAACATTCCTAGCACAAGTTGGACAGATATTGGTACCTCCAGTGTCCGGTAACATTCCTAGCACAAGTTGGACAGATATTGGTACCTCCAGTTTCCGGAAACATTCCTAGCACAAGTTGGACAGATATTGGTACCTCCAGTGTCCAGCAACATTCCTAGCACAAGTTGGACAGATATTGGTACCTCCAGTGTCCGGTAACATTCCTAGCACAAGTTGGACAGATATTGGTACCTCCAGTGTCCGGTAACATTCCTAGCACAAGTTGGACAGATATTGGTACCTCCAGTGTCCGGTAACATTCCTAGCACAAGTTGGACAGATATTGGTACCTCCAGTGTCCGGTAACATTCCTAGCACAAGTTGGACAGATATTGGTACCTCCAGTGTCCAGCTACATTCCTAGCACAAGTTGGACAGATATTGGTACCTCTAGTGTCCAGCTACATTCCTACCACAAGTTGGACAGATGAGTTCTTCTTTGAATATGGAACCAAAGTGTACTATGTCTATAGACAGAACATGATGAGAACAAGTATAAGCTAAATTCAAGCTTGCTAGGAAACAGAAAAGTTGTACGATTCTTGTCTATCTCTTGATCAAGCAATGTACTAAGCACGCAGCGCTCTTTCTATTATTAGTTTTTAAGACTGAGTTAGTCTTACAATTTTAATTCTCAGGAGTTTGATATAAGAGCCCTAACAAAACTGTATCTACTTCTGGCACTGTACCCGAACGGAAGTTTCCTCCCTTTTTCTATTTGTGTACCGAGTCCACGCTGTGTGAATGTTGCCATTGTTAGAAGGTGTGGCTGAACTTGACCTTGTCTGCTTCAAGTCAGAATGGGAGACATTTCCGCACGAGGATGTTACAGAATTCACTTCGTCTGTTACCCATCTGTTAGTCATCTCTTCTCTCTCTCCACGAGCAGCTTACTACTCACAATTCCAGAAGCTTACTTCTCACAATTCCAGACCGGTTCAAAGGATGGCGTATAAACACATTCAACAGAGAGTGAAAGAGAGAGGGAGAGAGAGAGACAGAGTGAGAAAGAGAAAGAGCGATAGAGATAGTTCTTAGCGTGAGACTAGCAAAAGGTGAACACAATGAGGCTGCAAGTAATATTGACAATGATTAACTGAGGCTGTACACTGTACCCACATCTTTAAGAAAAAAAAAAAGTAAACCCGTTATTCCATTCAGTTGGCTGTATTCTACAGAATTGACTGTGTTATATAGGTCATGAACATGTCATTCCTGGGCTCCCCCACCCCCCACCCCCTTTTTCCCCTTTGTCTGCATTGTATACAACAAATCATTACTAAATTTATAACAGAAAAAAAAATGTTGATATCCAAAGTTAAACCTCTGTCCCGCTCCTCCCGCCCCCATTTTATGCATGAAACTAATGCTCAAACACAATTTTAAATGTATACTTATACTTTAATATAGAATAATGAAATCAGCTTTAAAAAAAAGTTATACCAAAAAAACAAAACAGGGTAGGAGGCCCACCAAGTGAGCATTGCAGTATGTCTTCAAGTGCGAGCTTTAAACTTTCGTCATTTTAGATAAATATACTCCGCCTTCGCCACCATAAAGAGATTACAATCGTACACAATATATTTATATACCAGACAAGACCAGATCTAGAGCTCCAGGAGCTGAAGCGAGTAGATTCCCGATTAAAAAAATCTTGAAGATTTTCTAAGACTGCACTGCGTTAGTAGTTGGTAAGTGACAAGTGCAATAAGGTCAAATTAATGAACTGCAATAGACGACATACAACTTCTAATACTATGTTTAAATGTAACTTTTAAGACTATGTTTAAATCTAACTTTGTTTCGGTGCATTGAAAGTTTCAAACCACTAGCCTAACCATATCACTTCCTTCGAAATGGAAATCCTGCTCAACAAATTCTACATCTGCTGTTGCTGGGTGCTACCTTACAACTGATTACAGCTAGTTTATGTTGCAGCATGATCGCTATTTTATTCTGGCCACTCTCTGGTCAGTCTGATAAAACTTGTGGAAATATAAGTAAATTAGTTTAACTGGTACATCAATCAATACTTAGACATACTGTCACATACTATTCATGTTATTCAGGGGGAGTGGGGCGTAGTTGGTTGAGGTCATTATCTTATAGTGGCAACCTGCCCGCTGCCATCCCTTGACGTCCTGCAAGAGTGTTGGGCCAGGGCTTAATTAATAATATTCATTTCTTAATAAACTTCCGAAACCAACAGAAAAATGTCCTAACTACAGACATACAGATATAGTATATATAGGTCAGTGGTAATAACATAGCTTTGAAACGAATCTCACTATCCAGGCTCTCTGCAAACTGCACCATACACCACCAACTTAAAGAACTTGACAACTCAGGGCTCCTAAGTAACGTAACACTTTAATAGTTGAATAAATAACAGCCAATACTGTACAATTGGCAACACGTACACTGTACAAATATCTCTCCGTTAACACCGTACCGCCGTATCAACTCTTGCACTGGCCTCTCCGTCTCGTTCCGGGCTTGCACTGGGTTCAACAGTTCAGGACTGACTTTACACACTAGGCTCGTTGTGTCGGACTCCATCACAGACCAAGATCAAGACGCCGTTCGTCTCAACTTTACTTGATAGTACTCCGCACTGAACCTCGTAATGCTCCGTATAGAACCACACCGCTGAACTGTGCTGTAGTCGACCGTGTTCTGAACTCTTGTCGTGAACCTCCTTTCGTGAACCTTCTCTCGTGAACCTTGCTGTATTGAGCCCCTTTTATCGACCGTCTTGACTGCGACACCTCCGCTCTTATATAGGGTCCCTGCTGGCCTTCTCCAACCGGACAGAACGCCGCTCGACGTTTCTAGGTGGTCAGATGACTACAACTCTCGTGACGCTTCTGAGCTCTGTTCACGACGTCGATCCTTCCCGAACCGCCGTGTTGACACTCGTCTCGGCTGACCGTCGTAACTCGTCACGGTTGACCGCTCGTCTAGCGCTGGCCTGGGGCGATTTGCGTCGACTGACTACACTCACACCACTACCCCCATCTGTGCCACCACCAAGTTTATAACAATATTTATATATAGAATATAGAGAGATGTAAAATCAATTTATTTACTCAAATACAAATTGTATATTCAGTCAATGTTTTAATTTTAAGACTTAAACAGGCTCCATCATGCCATAACTCTCACTTTCCAAAGTAATTTCCAGATCACGTAATCAGGTTTTCCGAAGTGACGCGTTAGCGTAAGATTACTCAAGCTGGAAAATTCAGGCTGTGATGAGGTCACATAGCGGATCGATACATAAACAATAGGCCAACTCCTACGAAGTGAGCATACACACATTAAGCACATTCCCTCTCTCAGTCGCGTACTAAAAATACCTGCCTCAGCGATTTATACATTTATAACTGTGTCTATACTATAAGGATGAAAATATTTGAATGTGCCTCTTCCTTTAACCATTCGGAAAACGTTTGAGATCCATAATTAAAAAGGTAATATTAAACTCGAAAAAGGGAGGTAATTAATATGTTTTCGATCTTTGCAGTGTTCCAATATGGTTAGGGTTGAGGTGATGCTTGGAAACACAAAGGTTGTAGATAAAGTAAATACAAAACAGTTGATTGCAGTAGTGAGATTTAACATGGCACGTGATACGTAATTAGCCAATGAAATTCGAAAGTTTCTGGTCTACATTTAACTAATTAGAGAAGGTGTGTGTATTCTTATTGGTTAGGGCCTACAATGAAATGATGTCATTCCATTTGACAGTGTACTATTTGGATACAAGATAATGTTACAAAGAGTTTCATTTTTTAATAAGAAAAATACCCCCCTCGAAGTATTTTAAGATGGTGACATTGATATATGACAAATGCCAATGTATCCAGTTCAAGTCAACTATATCTACTTTTAACTTTAAGTATTACAATTAATTCTAAGATATAAAATCATTATTGAAATAATTTATTGCTGACTGCTAGTTTTGGAAAAGTTAATGAAATGAGATTTACATGGGTTAGGAATATTTAAAACCTTTATATCTCTAATAGTGTTACATTTAAAGAAGAAGAATTAGCATAGATTTATCATCTAGATGTAGATTTAATTTGGTTAAAAGTTCAATTCTACGGCCTACATCGAGATTGAAATTTAAAAGATGTGATTAGAGAACGTAATGTAGTGCGTTTGAGTGTCTTCAAGAGTTTGCATAATTGCATAATTTATTTAAATTGTTGTACAGTGAAAAGTAGGCTTAGATCTAGAAGTAGGCTTAGATCTAGAAGTAGGCTTAGATCTAGAAGTAGGCTTAGATCTAGAAGTAGGCTTAGATCTAGAAGTAGGCTTAGATCTAGAAGTAGGCTTAGATCTAGAAGTAGGCTCTATTATTAATCACATTGTTACCAATTATTTTATCATTTTTCATGTTCTTGCTTTTTTTTTTTTTTTTTTTTTAGCCTTCAATGCTTCAATGAAAACAAAAATGTGTCGCCCATTATACTATGTAATTCCATGTTAAATATATATATATATATATATATATATATAGCCTATCATTTGATCGTATTAAGTTATTGATCTCATGTCATATGGATCTAGAGTATAGAGTCTACAATAGACTATATTTTAAAATAGTATTATTATATGACTTGCCATAGTCATAGATTGCATTAGCCTATAGGCCTATTCTTATACAATATATGATAAATAGTTATATCTAGTTACAATCTAGAAGGTAATGCCTACTTTACTAGAGTTATATTAGAGATCTAGATTTAAAGTATATGTGTATATATATATGTGTGTATATATATATATACAGAAAGAGAGAGAGAGAGAGGCTATCGATCTAATAATAATAATAATTCTGTAGAGTGAGAGACTATAGATCTAATAATAATAATAAGTCTTTGTTTAAGTCCGAAACTATAAAAAAAATCAAACAAAGCATTAGGATTTATTAAAAGAAATTTCTATAAATCAAATAAGAACATAAAACTAAAATGTTATTTAACCTTGGTTATGCCAATAATAGAATATGCATCCTCCGTTTGGGACCCCTCAACTCAAGAAAACATTAAGAAACTGGAACAGACACAAAATAGAGCAGTGAGATTCATAACAAATGAATAATCACATTTGACTAGAGTAACCCCTATAGTAAAATCACTAAATTTAGAAAGCCTTCAGGACAGAAGACTCAAAAGTAAAGTAGCAATTATACATAAAACACTGAACCATAATCTTCAAATACAAAATTTAATAAAATACTCTGAAAGACACAAAGATAAAGGCGCATTCCTCGACCCATATGCTAGGACAAATTTGTACAAATACTCCTTCTTCCTTAGTGCTATTAGAGCATGGAATGAGTTGCCTGAGCTAGCCAGGAAAACCAGTGACTTGGCAGAATTTAAAAGTCATTGGTTAATATGCATGACTAAATGCATGACGCGTAGGACGTAATCATCTTCTTTTTTGAAGTAACGTCTGTATTATATAAGATAAGATAATGAAGGGAGAGTGCAGTGCTATCTGTCATCTACATATTTTGCCAATCGTTACAATTTGTTTACAATTATTACATTTCAAGATCTAGATCTAGATCTAGTGATTCTAGTCTGTGACTTTTACAAAGTAAGGGAAAAAAATCTTCATACAAACCTTACAAGTTGGTTCCTAAGTAGGTCAGGCAGTCTAACTAGTCTAAGGTATTTTTTGAATTTCAGAACAAGTTTGGAAATGTTTCGCAGAATAAAACACCACACAAGAACCACAAATGTACTTATAAGAAATCAAATTGAACAGTGAATCCAAAATCTATTGTGCATGATTTACATAAAAAAGCAAATGTATATATTCCACATTTATTTGTATGAGATCATCCCAGGTCTGTCAACAAACCAATGTGAATGAGGAATTTAGGACTCTTGAATTTCATTGGCTCCCACTGCCGTGAGCCACGCCTATCAGTGAATCATTGTTGCTTGTAGCCTGAAGAAACAAAAGTTAAAACGTTAAATCTACGCACTTGTGCCAAGTTATCGTTGCAAAAATCAACCTTTAAACTTGAAGGATTGCTTTCGAAACAAAAGTTCTTCAAGATTACTTGCTATAAAATTGCAAAAGACAAGTAATATACAGAGGTTACTTGACCTATCATCTATGTAGGCTTTAGCTATATTCATTATTTTAATGTTTTTATCACGTATGTGGTTCCATGGTGTAATGGTTAGCACTCTGGACTCTGAATCCAGCGATCCGAGTTCAAATCTCGGTGGAACCTGAACTTTTTTTTTTTTCTTTTAATGTTTCATATTTCTAACTCGTAAAATGTAAGAAAAGCATTAGATATGGTAAATGAAAAGTGATTTTAAAAAAACAAATTGTGTTAAATTTTTTATTTACCCCTGCCTTGAAAATCTATATAATAATTGTTTATTACCACTAACTGACTGATTCATGCAGGGCAGGACCGGATATAAGTCTCTTGAAGCCCGGGCACAAGTTTTTATTGAGGTTCCTACAAAAAAGAAAAATCTTAACTTTTAATAAAAATCCACTTATTAATAAAAAAAAAAGTAATATTTAAAAGCATGCCCTGTTATATAAGAAAGAGAGTACGGTAGGCCGACTTGTAAATTAAACTTAATTTGCCATAGTTAAAAAAAATAAAAGTACTTAATTTGCATATTTTAAGTAGTGAATCCGGAGTATATTACGAGAATACGAGGACACTATAAGCGGACATTTTTTAACCATGATAGTGTTGCCAGATGTAAAATTTAAAGTTTTGTTGGTAAAAATGCTTTCTTGTGGATGTGCCTGGGCTATAGCCTCACCTCCCTTAAACCCGGCCCTGGATTTATGTATCAAGAGGTGCTTGCTAAAACGCAACCTGAACACCGCAATTTGCGGAGAAAAAAAAACGCAAGCTTTCTATTAATCCTTTGTATTTTATTTTCAGGTGTTTCCCCAAAAAGGCCGCATTCTTTATATAAAGCATATAAAGAAATAATAAAATAAGACTACATGTATTTTTTAAAAGTATAGGATTTTTCTTTTTCCCAAAGTGGAGTTATTTTTTAATTTCCCTTAAGTTATTTCCGCTTCCTTTTTTTCAACACTGGTCTAAATTTTTAAAAATCCAAACTTAGACTCATAGCCTCAAAAAGATAGATCTAGGTTATTGTAGGTCTATTTCTTTTTCAGAGAGAGAGTGCCAGGAACACTGCAATTAAAAAAAAACTTCCTTTTGTTTTGAGGGCACAATGCCAAAAGAAATTATGCGGAACGATAATGGGACATTCAATTGTGGCCTTCTGAAAATACATTTTCCCCTCTAGGCCTGAAAATGATGGCCTAAAGAAATTTTCGCTAGCTGTATGATTAAAGGATGCAAAGAGGATACGAGATTGGGTGTGGGCGAAATAACGTGAACAAACTTTGGACAAGACAGAGAGAGAGAGATGAGCTTTGTAACAAGTCATAACTTAAAATATCCTTGTGTTTGATTCATTCTGGACAGTACAAACTCAAGCCAATGTAATAACCTACATATCTGACTGAGTGTTTGAAGGCACGAGAACTACATACACTTGATTCTGAGTAACGAGCCCTGTCTGGGTCATTTTACGTTTCGAGAGATGATCTTTTTTCCTTTGCAACTTCTGGTGTGACTAAAGAGGCCAATCCTTGAGACACAGCTGCGGTCACAGGCTGGGCTTATGTAATCCTCAGGCGCCGTTGCATTTTCACCCTTCTTTCTGCTGCTGCGGATTGCAAATGCCATACACAACATCAGCAGACATTTGTTTTAGAGACGCCTTTATTACTGGTCTAGCAAGCAACACCATCAGACAGCGGCTAGTGTAAAAGACGTCTCTTACTTTTGGGTTCTAGCAACGGTCACAACGCTTGCGCTGGCTTACAGTTCTAGGAAATCTCTTGTGGGGCAATGAAAACGCCAACTCACTCCCATCTAGAAACATACATTTCTATAAAGACCAGAATTGAATGCCATTAAGTCGCTATGCTACACTTCTATTGGTAGAAGGAGACGCTCTGGGACTGAATGCCCTGCTCGAAATGCATTATGTCATCAGTGCGGTAAAAAAAGGGACACTTCCAAACTGTTTGTAAATCAAGTAAAACAATAGCCACCAAAGCTGCCAGCACAATATCACTGACCAGTGAGATAACTCCAAATACCTTGTCATCAACGCATTTCTCTGGGCTTACACAGTCTACGGCCCAAGTGAACGTCAACGGGTTGGTGTTGCAAGCTCTCATAGACACTGGCAGCTGTGAAAGCTACATACCAGAAGCCATCGTCAAGAAAAATAAAAGGCATGTACGCCTTTCTACAAACAGAATATTCATGGCCATTATACATCTTTATGAAAGACACTAGGATATATTTTTCCTGATTATTTTATTACAATCAGATTTGTTAAAAAAAATAAATCTATATTTAAGTTCATTGTTTATTTTTTAACAATCACACTTACATGTAGTCGAAACTTGAATTTGAAAAATTAGATAATTTTCCTGCGAGTGCCGCATGTATCTATGCGAACCGCGACTTGGCAAACCCTGGCGTAAAGATCCTTGGATAATAACTTATTTATATACAGAACGTTTTTTTTTTTCTGTGACGGTCAAAGTCGTGAATTGGGTCAAAGAACGTTTGTCATTCTTCTATTTTTGGAGATTATATTCTTTTTTATTTTAATGACACAATGCCCCGCCTCTTTCCCAATATTCCGGGCCCCAAACAAATGAAGACCTCAGTGTTTTAAGACTGTAGCAACTTGACAGATTTGACTGGGTCAATGTTACAACACACAATGCTATGATCATACTTTATTTCAGCAATTAAAATACAAAGTGAAATGAATGGTGACAAAACTATAATGAAGTGTCATCAGTTTGTTCATGAATGCTCAATTTCATTGGACTTTTAACAGGGACGAAAAGATGATATTTAAATTCTGACTTGTATATTTCTTTAAACTTTTAATGTAAATGAACGACTCGCATTGCTGGCATGTAAATTGTTTATCTATAGAACAGACCACTATGACATCATTCACCTATATTTTACGTGTGCTTTTCTAATAGCCCTACTTTCTAGTACGCGCTTGTGTTTTGAAATCGAAAAACCTAAAACAATAACTCAGATTTAATTGCCATCTGCTCATTGAAACGAAACAAAATATTCATGAGACATTGCATGGAGAAACAAATTACAAGTCTTGGTACAGCTCATGGATAGGAGATAGTTAGCTGAGTGAGCAGCAACAAAAATACAAAAAAAAAAAGCTTGAATATAACATACCAATAATAAACAAAAATATTTATAATGATAAAAGAAACAAAAAAATAAACAATGCTACAATCTGTGTGAAAGAATGATTACGTTGGAGTCTATGAATTTCGAAATAAATAAACAAAAAAAAAACTATAAAATAAAATTGTTTCTTTAATAATGTTATGAGATTTCATATTTTCAAACGGCCATATTGTATCTCTGTTTTGATTTGAACCGATTGTTTGAGGCAGAGACAAATACTTTCGATAAATGCATTGATCCGCTCAGTACTGGTTGGTAATCATTTAGTTTTTTTATTACCTGTGCGAAAAAATCAGGGGAATCCCCGGGAAAAACCAGACAGGCTATAAATAGCCCCAAGAACAACAACTTCAGAGAAGGTAATACTAGCCTAAAGCTGCATGTCATCATTGAGAGGGTTGGTCCAAGGTGCTTACACTAGAGTCACGTGGTTATGTCACCAAATGTAAAGTGCCTTATTTGTGGACTCTTGACAGTTCATACCGATAATTAGCAGCTAGTTTGTTTCGTAACTAGATGTAGATTTATAGAATGTATGAACAAGAACTGACAATATTTTATCAGCTTCCACTTTGACCCCGCGAAACTTACTGTCGTCTGCTAGAGAACGAAATCTAGATTGGCGTGGCCTCTTTTCTCCAAGTTTCGCATCAATAATCAACGCTGCGACAACCTGCCGAGATATCTATTTATTTAATGTATGACTAACGCTGACCTGCAAGAATTACTGCATAGCTATAAACAATTATAATAACCAACCTTGTAAGATGTTGCTACATGTTAGAGGCAGGTAGTGCTGCAGACCTAATCAGACACTTTGTAAGTGGACATTGTGAAGTAGGCCTATACATGGCTTAATAAGAGACAAACAACGAACCTTAAACCCTGACAGTGTCACAGAACGACTGGAATCTAAAAGTTATTTGATATCATAATGCTAGTGATATAGTGATCATACAAGATAATGAAGGTGGCTATTTCAAATGGAGCGGTTCTTGCTGCATTGCAGTTGATGTCAGAAAACAAAAACTGATTAGATCTACTAAAAGAAATGAGAGGCACCACACCTAAGCTTATTTATTAGTCTACACATGAAGTAAGCCTAGATTTAAAAAGTACAGCCATTACATCGCACCAATACAAAACAATTGAGAAACAAATTCAAGTCACGTGGAGGTATTTATTTTTTGACGAAAAAAAAAGATTTGGATAAATTAGAAATTCAGATTTATTTTTGTCTTATTTTGAGTCTCCATAATTCTGGGGATAAGAGGGGAGGGACATCTGCTCGTACCCGTTCCCAATCCCCGCCTCTGGAGTTTGGAAAAAAGAAACTTTCGCTGGTTGCCGCAGGCCTAGTGGAGGCATGGAAAAGAAAGCTAGGTCTCTAGGCTTGCCATGTCAAAGTGTTTGTGTGTGTGTACATTTGTTTGTCATTATTTCTTTCAGACATCTTTGGTTTGTTCTGAATAAAGGGGAGTAACCAGATATTTTTTAAAAATGAAATGTAAAGCAATTCAAAGAACTAGACAGCAACAGTAAAACCTTGTCGAAATTGATCCAACAAACTGCGAGTGTAGATTTGCAGGGCTTAGGTAAGGTGGGGGGGGGGGGGCAGGGTTGACAAGATAAGAAACAAGAGTAGAAGGCAGTGGATGTAGAATGTAGTTGGTGTGTAGAGCAGGCTTTGGAAACATTTCGGATCTTTTTCTGTTCCTATTTTTCTTTTTACCTGTCCCTTAACCTGTTGGACAGTTAGGACACCTTATAAGATTTGTCTACCGTCTTTCTCAATTCAATTCAGTCTTTTGCCTTAAATAGAATCTCTTTCAATGGCAGGCTGGTCCATTCTTTTATGCTGTCTTCCCATCCCATTTTCTGTCTACTTCTTCTTCTTCCTTTTTTCCTGGTACTGTTCCCTGAAGGAAGGTTCACATTTTTTAAAGCATAAGAGAGAAGAAGAAAATAAAGTGATTTGCAGAAACGTGAGGGCGATACAATGGAATCTTAAGAAAAGAAAACAAACTGTAAGACAGGACTAGAGTTTTGTTTAATCCCTCTCTCTTTTATTTCTCTCTGTGACGACTTCCTAATTTTAATGAACCACAAAAACATTGAAGTAACAAACTCGACTAGCTTTCTTTTCTATTAATACAGTACTTTATTTCCTCTCTAGTTTCTACCTCACAACCTACACTCACAGGCCTAGCCGCTCTACTGAGCTTCTGCATTCCTGACCTCTCGCTACCCCTCTACGCTGACCCATTCAACCGCTGGACAGGTACAGAACAGGGGCGTAACTTAAGGGTGACATTCATGCTACGCGACATACACACACGCACCAAGATCCTTTCACAACACTCTCCACACCCCCATCTTTCTATGTCTCTCCCCCAGGGCCCTATTTGGAGGTCTGGAGGCCCAGGAGCAACGAAGGAGATAAAGCCCCAAATTATTTTCCAGATAAAAGAAACATTTCTTTTCCTTCAAATCTTTCAACAATTTATTATCAACAAAAAAAATTGAACAAAAAATGTAGTAATTTCTTAGTCAAATACAATTTATTATTTTAATGGTCAACCACTAGATATTGTTGACCATTTTTTGCTCCATCAGATCCAACAATACTCTACTGGACAAGGACATTAACAACTGGATAGCCAAAGCTATGGGCACCACATCACGTTTGCAGAAAAGAGTGTGGGACTACACTTTGCTGACTGACAATACTAAAGCCCTAGTCTACCGGACCCGTGTGATGTGCACTTTACTATACGGAATTGAAACATGGTCAACCTACTCATATCAAGAAAAAAAGCTGAATGTCTTCCACCTCCTATGCTAAAATAACCAACGAGGAAGTGCTACGAAGAGCAGGGTGCCAGGTCATCCGCTCTGTTATCAGCAGCAGGCGCCTTGGCTGGCTTGGCCACGTTCATAGAATGCCAGTAGGTAGACTTCCACAAGACATTCTGTATGGTGATCAAACAGACAGCAGGAGAGCCGCTGGTCGCCCATTTTTACGTTATACGGATGTATGCAAACGCGACATGAAGCTCTTCAAAATCGACACTAGCAGCTGGGAAAAAGTGGCACTGGATAGATCCACAAGGAAAGGATTGCAGATGCCATACACAACAGCAGCAGAAAGAAGGGTGAAAATGCAACGGCGCCTGATGAGTATATATGCCCAACCTATGACTGCAGCTGTGTATCAAGGATTGACCTCTTGAGTCACACAAGAAGCTGCAAAGGGAAAAGATCGTCTCTGGAGACAATGCCACAGAACAATTGATTAAAAACTAAATCGGCACGCGATACAATGGAATTGTTCGAGTCGTTGAAGATCCATCTCCCGGAGTAAATTCTTTCACTACTGAGTGTACGCTTAGCTTCGAGAGACGGTGTAGCCCCATAACCGTTCAGAGCCTATTCAATTTCCTTATCCCTTAAATCAAAGCCTGCCCACACCCTCCCTTCTTTTTCTCGCTCTTTTTTATTCACACACACACACACAATATTGAGCAGTGTATGTAGAATTAGGATGCCTGGTTTATTCAAAACTTAGTAAATTGTTAAGTGTACCCATTTTGTATCTTGCACTTTTACCAACTTTTATTGAAAGAGATTCTATCCAAAGCAAAAGACAGACCGGAATGGAGAAAGGCGATCGAAAATCTTGTGAGGTGCCCCAAGGGTTAAACAGTCTAAGACTCTAAGGGATAGGTGAATGCTACCAGCTGAAACCCTACACCATGGATGTCTTTTTTAACTCATCTTCAATACATGAATTTCTCTAATCAGCTGTTCAATTTCAATTGTAGGCCTTAGCCTTGATCTTTTAAATCAAATTACATCTACTGATCTACATTTATTAGAGTTATTTAATTTCGATCTAGTTGATAAACGCTTTCAAGACTATGATATTTTCTTAATCCTTGTAAATCTATTTTCATTTGTCTTTAAAAAAAAAAGTTTGCAATAAATTGTTCACTGATGCTTGTTTATAGTCGAATTAATGTTAAAACTTTTACTTCTAAAGTTTAGGTCTAGTTCACTTGAACTGGATTCAAATGGCATATGTCATATATCAATGTCACCATCTTGAAATACATGACAACATTACGTATGGAACTTTTTTCTTCAAACAAAGAATTGAACTTGTAAGGGATAAGCAAAGAAAGTTACATTGCCAACCGAATTGGTTGGTTTTAAAAAGCTTGAATCATTTGTGTCTGTGACATGGACTCTTTAGTCCCGCAGCCAATGAAAAAAAATAAAGTTTTAACGCTAACTATTTCTTTATGAATCTAAAACTGCGATTGTCGGAATGTCTTTCGATTGTTTGTTTCTCTAAGGCTACTACCCTCCCCGCTGACCCCATTCCTCGTGTGAAAACTTTCCGGATCACACTGGATAAGTCGATGTAGTCTTGGAAGAATTTAATATATCAACGCTTTAGCGACCTAGAAATTCAAAAGTCACGATGTAAAAAATCACGTGATCTTGAGTTTGTGGCATTCTTTGACGTCATAGAACTTTGTTTATTGTTAACTGTCTCCACCCTCACCCCTTTAATACGTAAAAAAAATATCAATAGAAGAGTTCACTCCAACTATTTTTCTATCTCGTCACGGTTGACTTCCTCACGCCCACTCAACATTCATGAATGGCGCAGTAGTGCGGGAGCAGCTCAACGTGTAGGTAAGGCTAGAGTTGTCTCTCGTGTTTCAGTGCAGCGCCAAAACCTAGCCACGACACTTACTTCAGAAACATTCACACGGGCACCTACTGACAAAGTACGGCACTTCAGAGAGTAACGACCAACTTGTAGAACTATAGTCTATGACAGGGGTTCCTCAACCTGTGGGTCGCGACTCCTTTGGGGGTCGATTGACGCTTTGCCAGGGGTCGCCTAAGACCATCGAAAAAATGAATTGTTTTTATCCATTCTTCTATTGCTGTATGTATGTGTTCCGGGGGGGGGGGGGTCGCGGCAGAGTGGGGGATTGTAAAAAGGGGTCGCCGCGCCTAAAAGGTTGAGAACCGCTGGTCTATGATCTACAATGTTTTCAATATCAATACAAACTTCTTCGGTATTCTAAAACCACATGTTTCAAATATCAATACAGACTTCTTCACTGTTCATAACCTCTTGTTTTCAATATCAATACAAACTTCTTCACTGTTCCAAACCTCATTTTTTCAATATCAGTACAAACTTCTTCACTGTTCCAAACCTCTTGTTTTCAATATCAATACAAACTTCTTCAGTGTTCCCGGGCTGAACTCATAAAATAAACCGTTAAGTAGCAGGACAAGGGCGACCGTCAAAGTCTCCGCGGTCTGCCCTTGATGGAGTGCTAACGGAAGATCTAGAGCCTAAATAAATGCAAGATCTTAATAAAAAAAAAAAGACCATTCTCAAAAGCCACGCCCCTATCGCCGATTCTTTGAAAGGAGTGGAATGAGTTGTGATGACACCAACAGTTATAGTAGGGCTGATTGCAGACCTGTGACATGGCAACAAGTGATCAGTCGAGACCAATAACCCATCAGAGGTCTGCAGTCAGGCCTAGTATAACATTGAGTTCGGACATAATAATAAAATAAACATCCAATACATTATAATAAGTTGTGAAAAAGCACTTCCCGAGTGGACAACACAGTCTGCCCTTGATGGAGTGCTAACGGAAGATCTAGAGCCTAAATAAATGCAAGATCTTAATAAAAAAAAAAAGACCATTCTCAAAAGCCACGCCCCTATCGCCGATTCTTTGAAAGGAGTGGAATGAGTTGTGATGACACCAACAGTTATAGTAGGGCTGATTGCAGACCTGTGACATGGCAACAAGTGATCAGTCGAGACCAATAACCCATCAGAGGTCTGCAGTCAGGCCTAGTATAACATTGAGTTCGGACATAATAATAAAATAAACATCCAATACATTATAATAAGTTGTGAAAAAGCACTTCCCGAGTGGGCAACACAGCGATAAAAACTACTACAGCTTAATTCCGGTGTTTTAGTTATAAATGAGTCCATGAAAATTCGGCGACCTTTTCATTTCCGGTGTTATTGGGTTGCCACAATGCGTTGAGGTCTAGTTGCTTTTTTATAGGCATTGGAGTAGCACTCGGTTGACAATGTATTTCTTTCTGTAGGATAGATTATAAAACTTTATTTTGTTCACATAATCTAAAGGTATTTTACGTATGTAAAGTTTTAAAATACTAAGCTACAGCACAATAACCCTTTAGTATTTTATATAGCGACATTGGGGAAGCAGATCTGGCATTTTCGAAGCCATTTGTCGATCCCAGCACTCGTAGTTGAAAAAAAAAAGGGGGGGGGGGGTAAAAGAAAAAAACTGTTTGGGGGTGAGGTGGCAATGAGTAGATTTCGCGTCTAAAAGGTCACATCCCATCTGTCAACTGGTGGAGTTATCTTTAATCTGGTCTACATCTAGAACATAATGAAACTGGTAAGTTATCTTTAATCTGGTCTACATTTAGATAAAGATTTTTTTTTTAATGATGAAGAGTTCGCCATTAAAATATTCAATCTTCTATTCTACATGTATAGGCAAGAGCTAGTCCAATCTGACCAACTCCAAGTAAGTTGATCTAGAGGTCATTTAGTAGCGCACATGTTAATCCAAAGCAGTAGACATGCAAGAAGTTCAATAGAAATCCATTGGTATCAATGACCAGCAGTTTATGTCAGTACTATTTTTTTTTAGCAGGAAAATGTCCAACAGTTTGTCCTTTCCCCACTTAGTTGATTGTGAAGACTGGCACACATCATCGAGAGACTGGCACTGGGGGAGGGGGGTTATAGTTTCCTCTCAAACAAAACATCAAAAAAACATGTACAAATCCAATACAATCAAACTAACAAAACAGTCTTGACAATAATGAGAGGGAGGGGGAGTTTTTCCCTCGGTCTGTAGACCCGCCCATCTAGAAGAAAATTGTACAGAGCAAGTGATGCACATGTTGGTATCTATGCCAGAAGTAACACTATGTCAAGTATGTCCCATACAAAGCAAAACAACAAATGGTAGCTACATTTTATTAGAGCTTTGTGAGTTCAAAGACCACGATCCAAACAATACTGGTCTATACATTTTGTGTACACCCAGAAGTGGAGTCCTACCAATGTTTCTGTTAGCAAGGCTACAAATAGAAAAAAAAAAATCCTAACAAAATAAAATGTACAGTAAACAACAGAAAATTTAAACCTGACCTACTTTCTGAATACAGTACAAAGTAGCTCATAAATGAACATGTTTTTAAGCTCTACTCAATTTGGACTTGGTAGTAACTGATGTTGTTCTATGTTGACTAGTATAGTGTTAAATTGTATTTACATTTCATCAACTCAAATGGACATGTTTACCTTTTTGTTTGCTTCCCTATCTCTGAAAATAGCTTTATCCTTGTTAAAATGACTGAAGATTGATTCTTCTGTTAACATGACTGATGACTGTTAAAATAAATTTAGTAATCAAACCAGCAAAATATTTTTTTTTTAAAAAAAAAGCTTATCTAATGGGGAAGAACTTCACCCTTAAAATTACATCTATCAATTATGTACAAGTTATTTCCCTTATTAGATATCAAAGAAAATAATTAATTATCAAAACAAGTTTTAAAAAAAATGATCCATGTTTTATTAGGTCCAATAAATAATTTTTTGTCAGAGAGAAAAAGCGAGTTAATAATTAATTAAGGGGACTAAGCCCATCAAATTTAGCCATATCTGTTAATAGTGAAGGATTAGTTTCCCTAGTAAGTATAAAAAAAACACTTAATTACCAGCAATTAATTGTCCAATTCGTTACTTTAAAAAAAAATTTATTTATGTCTTGTCTATGCCAATGAATAATTGTGCGAAGTTTCAATTTGATCTGAAAACAGGTCTGGAAGAAATAATGTGTACACACTTTTTACTAGACAGACAGAGTGAGTTGATATAAGCTTTGTATACAGTATTCAGTTCAAAATAAAACAAAACCTTCACTTGCAGCCCACAGCAACAATCAAAGTAAAAAAAAAAAAAAGAAATGTTATAGACTTGTATAGTGTAACAAAACAAAAAATACATTTGTATCCACTCTGTTAAATAAATCATGTTGGACAGTACAATACATTTTAATCATTGATTCTAATCCCACAATGCACTGCTAGTGCAAACTACATTTTAATGCCTAGTTCTTTTCAATACAAAATGAATAAATACAACGCCTTCTCCCCCGCCCACTAATGCTTCTATTTAGTGACCTACAGTTTATGGTAAGAGTTTCATACGGTCACCACAATGACCGAGTGCCTTGAAGCCAGTTAACTTTCTTTAAATGGATGTATGACAGATGTAACATTGTAGAGTTCTCAATATAAAATCAAAATCTCCATCAAGATTAAAACCAAAGACTTTCCATTTGGATCCCAAGAGTTCTATTCCTCTTCGACCACAAAGTGAAGCCTGACCTTAGTGTTGATCCCTCAGTTTAAACAAAAAAATCAACATCAATTGGTGGGACAGACCATAGTGACCAGCACAACTCTCAAAGTACATTTTTTGTAAATACAATAAAATTAAACGATTCAAAAAACATAACTATTTAAAATTATTTAAAAAAAACTTAAAAGAAAAAAAAATAGACCATACATTGTATATAATAAACAATACAATACAAAAAAATGCATTGAAAATGAAGTTGGATCACATTGATGATAAGAATAGGCTATAATTGTGTACATTTTCAGACTAGTTTTCTGGAGCTGATTACCTTCGGTCACATGAAATAGTCCAAGTCTAATCCTAACATTAACTTTGTACTCCTAGAGACTAAAATATCTCTTTGTCTTCTGGTCACTGAGCCAGTGTTAGATAAAATCACTAATTGATATCTGTTGACAAACTTGATTAGTAGATATTCTGAATCTGAACAGTTACTGATGTCGATTGGGTCACTTTGTCTTAGATCTGACAAACTTTTGCTTGTATCAGCACCTAAGTTCTTATACATTATTCAGCGGAAACTAATTATAAAAGGAACCTTTAAAAAAAAACAAATCTACACTATTTCAAGTATCACTAACAAAATGTGTTCAAAGGCATACAGAATTTTAACACAGTATAAAAAAGGTTTACATAAAATAAAATTACATCCGTGTGAATCTAAAAATGCAAACTTACTAGAGCATATTTCAAGTTATAAACTACTAGGAAAAAAAACAACTAGTTTTATGTAATTCTATCGAAACAATGAAACTAAAGTCAGAACTAATCAATACTTCTAAGTGATGAGATGGAAGTAAAAATAAAACCATTTCTTCAAGATAACAGTTCCATTGATGACAAATTTTGTAGCAAGTCCACATTTTATTACAGCACTTGAACAAATGTTTACTCTTTAATCTGAAAGGTAAGAAAGTTCACCTCCACATGTAGCACCTCCCCTCCACAAGAAGCATTCAACTTGTACAGATGCAGCCATCAATCACAATATATGCTCCATAGCATTATTGCCTGAAAGGATTGGAACTGACACCCATTGGAACTGGTTTTATTTTGAGTCTGCCAAATCTTGCTCAAGGAGTCACTCAGTAGTGTCTTTTACTATCTTCGCTTTGGTCTATTTGATGTATGACACAACAAGATTCATCATGATGTACAAACTAAGTCTAAACTAATAGTGAATCAGTGTGAATTCCAGTAG
Source organism: Biomphalaria pfeifferi (assembly GCA_030265305.1). Taxonomy (NCBI): domain Eukaryota; kingdom Metazoa; phylum Mollusca; class Gastropoda; family Planorbidae; genus Biomphalaria; species Biomphalaria pfeifferi. The sequence goes on along the minus strand of JASAOG010000041.1, from coordinate 1,846,714 downwards.
TCAAAGAAGGTCAAACCTGACTATATTGAATACATTTCTTTGGTGCTATACCTTTGAGCTTTTTTCTCCTGCAGAGTCAAAAAACAGACAACAATTAAAGCACTTGAACTTTGGAGAAACAGAAATGACCAAAGTGTTGTAATACTGTTTCAGAGTAAAGGTTATTTTTGTAAAATCTAAATCATAAAGGAAATCGGGCTCCAATGAAAGTTGTATAAATATATTGAACATCAATTCAAAACATTTCTGACAATTTTTAAAAGTGGAAAGTTCAATAGCAACACAAATCTTATCTTCAAAAGCAACATAAATCTTATTTCTATCTTTTTATATTCTCTTCAGTCAGCTGCCTATGGCTCACTAGACTCAGTGATTGGGTTGAACATAAAGGAATATTGTTTTGATTCTCCGTGTCTCAGTACATACTTTAAATAAAAATGGAATGTTTAGATTTAAAGTCCAGAGAATAAAATTGTAAAATATTAAAGGGAAGAAATTAAAAGTCAATTGGATAATTCATTGCTGTTACAAGACATTATATCAAAATATATTTTAAATAAAATAGTTGCCAGCTGGTTGAAGCATCAAATATTGATGCAAGTCTTTTCCTTTCAGATTTGAGATCACAAAGCTAATGCTACGACTTTATCTTTTTAAAGATAAAATGAAAATTATGGATTTTTACTTTCAATCATAATGCAGTTTTCCAGCTATCAGAATTTGTGACATGGATTTACTACAATTTGCCTTTTGAACAATTGAAACCACAATACAAAAACGTTGCCAATAAATTCCATATCTTGCCAATCAGTCTGACATCTTGAATCAAAAGTGAACAAAATAAATTAAAAGGACAATTGGTATTAGTGAAAGTCATGGTATTGCCCTTTTTTTTTGTTGTTCATCAAATTTCAATAAAAAACTAAGCAATAGACATTAGATATTTTCTTTAGGGAAAAAAAGGAAAGGGTGGGGGGTCAGGAAATGAAGATGAGTTACAGCTTTAAAGTTTTTTTGTTTTTTTTTAAAGTCATTCTAAAGTTGATTGAACAGGAAGACTTGACTGAAAAATACCAAAGTACAAGTAAATGAATATAGAGAACAAGGTATGACTGTAAGTAACTTGACAATTCTTATGATCAGCAAAATGATTCTTGTGCACATTTTTTTCCTTCACTTTCTGATGTTTACAAGTAAACTTTTTCCACCTTTCATTTTGTTGACTTAAACAAAAGATTTTAGGAATTCTTTTTCTAAGTAGATCATTTAGTAATAGAGTAAGAAGTATAACTTTTAATAACTAGAAATGATTGTTGTACACTTTGTCATGAAATAAGTTTCTGGAAAGAATTCAGCTTAGCATCAAAAGAGACCACATGAAAACAAAAATGATTAACATTGTTGAAAGACCTTAAAAGTTTATTTACAAAAACTCAGACCAACAATAAAAAAAAATCCATTACCAGCAGGACTAAGGGGTATAACTCTGAGTTATTAAAAACACAAAATGAAGAAAGTGAATTGTAGAAACATAACATCAAATCCAAAAATAATGACATTGTTTTTGTGTAGGAATCAGTCTATTCCTGCAATATGATAAATGTTTTTAAAAAAACATGCCAGGCCAAGGAGACAACTCTCAGAGGCCATCATTTCAAATGTGACACAATAAAATGTTTCTAAAAATTTAGTATCAATATTAGAATAAGCTACAATAAAACAATTGTTTTGGTAAAAAACTAATAAAATAAAAAGGATATTTCTTTTCTCTATTTACACATTCTATGTTTTGAAACAAGTGTAGTATGTACATAAATGAACATAAACATTAAAATGCAGGATGAGAAGTACAGATATAGAGAACTGAATGGATTTCTTTCACAATTTAAAGAACAGATTAATTTAATTACACGTGGCCCAAGAGTGTCCACAGTGAGATACAATAGGGTGTCCCCAGTGATACACAAATGTGTCCCAATGAAAAGACTTTGTTTCATGGGAGAATGAGCACAAGACTTGACAGACTTCTTGAGGCCACAAACCAAAGAACTGTCCTGTCTTCCTCTGTGTACCGCTGTATGCACTGACTCAGCTGAAGGTCATGAAGATTAAGGTTATGATGCTGGTTTCGACCCTGGCTGGGGATCTCTGATGGGACAAAGATGACCAGTGTCCTTTCCAGTCCACAGACTTCTTTATAGGTAGTGACATACAGTTTCTGGAGGCCCAGCAGTTCAATTTTACTAGCATCTTGCCCGACAGCCACCTCCACAGGTATACCTTGTCTGGACAAGGTGGAGATGAAGGCAGAGTCTGGATCAAGATGTTGAACCACGATAAGCACGTCCATCCAAGTCAGAGCTTTGCAATTAAACTCCGGGGCCAGACGAGGAGATGGAGAGGCTGGCTTGGTGTGGATGGTAGAGACATTAGAATAGATCATCACATCTGTGGGCTTTGAAGTCTTCCCCTTGTTGATTATGGATGGGGCCTTGAAGGCATATTTGTTTTTACTGGGCAGTTGGCGTTGGTCAGAGCTCTGTGTACTGTCATCTCTCACTAAATTCTTTAAAAACCTGGCCAATTCTTCAGCGCACAGACGGCAGTCTAGGGGGTACTTGGGCTCAGTACTGTGGTTCTGATGGTCAATGATATGAGGTCGTGGTCCGTCTGTGGCTAGACCCAGCTCCACACTGCTAGTGGTATACCATGACAAGTTCTTCACATCAGTTCTTTCTATATTCACTGACTTTACAGGGGTAATTCCTTCGATCTTTGGCTTGTTGCTGTATTTGGCCATTAATCTTTTGTTTAGAGACTCAGAGCTAGTCAAATAAGAATCTACATTTTCATTCCTATCTGGAAGATTGTCACTAACAGAATGGAATGTGAAAGACTGAATTGTAGAGTTTGAAGACCTCACATCCCTATCCCTGTATGGCTGCTGAAAAGACGTACTTTGATAAATCTGTTCATAAGGTTTGAAAAGTCTGACAGCCTCTTCAGTGTGCTTGAGTAAAGTTTGTACAATGGGAGGGCAGCGAAGAATTTTGTCCATTTTACACGTGTGGAAACCACGAGCAGTAATAGGCCGATCTTCCACGAATCCCCCAGCACACCATATGTACTGCACCTGAAGGCAACACAGGTGCTCAATGATGGCGTGGGCGGAGGGTGTTATTTCATCAATGATGACACAGCTGGATGGAAAAATCTGTGACAGCATGTCTGATTGGAACATCAAGGAATCAATGTTATACATTTTTAGATTTCTGTCCACCAAGGATTTATTGTGTTCCATCATTTTTTTCAGCTTTTCAAACAAACCGTAAGCATAAGGATATCCATAGGAACAGCCAGGTCTCACGTTCAGAACAATGACAGTTTTATTTAACAACAGCCATTCTCTGGCTTTCAGGATGAGAAGCAAAGTTTTCCCAGAGCCTGGGGGCCCGTAAAGAAACAGACGCTGATGGTTAGAGCACAACACCTCCACTTGGTGGGGCAGGAGAACCAGTTTTGAAAATCTCTTGGCGCAGACATTGGCAGCCTCAGAGGCACTCCTAACTTCCACCCTGGGGTTATTAGGACTCCAGACTTCAACTGTGGACAAAAGGCCACAATATCTGAAAATAGAAATAAGGAGTAAAGTGATATAACGCTAGTCATTAGTCTGTTAGAGTGCATTTAAATAAGAAATAATCTCATTTCAATTTAAATTAGAAGAATTTCTCAAGATAAAAAAATTGATGATGTAACTTTTGTCAGTTTCTTTTCTTCTTGATATATAATGTATGTGTACTTCAATTCTGACAATCAAAAGAATATAACTGTGACTACGAAATAGAATGAAGATTCAGATGCTGATTCAAAGATTTATAACTTATTTATTAAAATATAAACAAAATACAGGCACAGTTCTGGCAATAGAACAATATCCCAGACTGAATAATAGTTGCACAATAATTAAAGTCTCTCCTTCAACTCCAGAAAGTAAAATCCTGGAAAGAAAGACCACTCTGTCTAACTATGAGTTACATTCCATTCAAAATACAAAGCAAAACAAACAAAACAAAAACAATCTTCAAGTAAACAACCTGAATTGCCCCCCTTTTCCTTTAAAGATAACAGGAGACCCAAACTGGCCAGAACTCAGTCTTGACAACAGTGACATTTCTTTAGAAAAGAAGGGTTTTGATGCTACTGTAATGACTTAATAGTAAGATGCATAGAAGTTGGATTTAATTGGGTATTTTCTTAGTGACATGACTTAACATTAAAAAGTTAGAACGGAAATAGGTTAGAGACTGAATAAAAGAACGAAGGCAAGACCTCTTGTAGTAACTTGACAACATGGACTGTACCCATCTTTATGTAATAAAGTTTTGTGTTCTAAAGGTCGGATTAACTTATTTTATACTATTTGTTCTGTTGGTGTGTTGTCACGACTAAGTAATATCATTTCAAGTCAACAGACTCCCAGTCTGTTCAACAACATCTCCACTCAACTTGAACTACCAACCATCAACACTACACAGATAGATGACAAATCAATTCGTCCTTGTTCTATTCACTTATTTATAAGAAACTGAGAGCTAACAGCCAGTGAACCTACATCATGACTACAGATCAACACAGGAAACTTGCACATTTGTGGAAACTGGGCACATTTAGCATAGAAAAAAATCTGACATGAATAAGTAGGTGTGTGAGTTTTGAGTTAAGAGATTATATTTAAAAAGGGCAAAGCTTTATAAACCAATTAGACCAACAGAGGAAGTTTAACTCTTTCTCTCCGTAATTATTTTTCCATGTTCTGACAGAATTGTTCATTTTTCACATTTGTACATTCTACTCTGTTATGATAAAAATTCAACAACATTTTTGTTTGTAATCAGAAAACATTACTTTTGGTATAGAATTATTAGGAGAATGCATGCTCTTTTTATATGACACAAAGTAAAGTTTATAAAACCAGAAATTAATTTTTTTTTTTAATAAGGTCCAATCAACGATGGTATCGTTAATAAGGAGAGAACGAGTTAATACTAGCCTAGAATGTGAGATACTTTTTACCTGCCTCTGTTGATAAGCCTTACTACATACTGCTAAAGTAGGGTAGATTATTCACATCTGAGAAATTAATTCAAATAAGAAAAGTATTTTTAAAAAGTATCTATTTATTTGAAAGTGTAACCACCATTTGAAGTTGATTTAAAATACATCCTAAACAAAAAACAAAACTTCTTAGGACAAAAAATATACTTCCCAATATTTTGTCTTACTTTTGCAAACCTTTCAATATATTTGAATAATTCATTTGTGTGTGTACATTGCAAAGACATTGATAAGTTGACCAATATAGAACTAAAGTAAAAGTTAAGTTTCCCTTTCAGACCTTGTGATCTTTAGGGCAGATGATATTAAGTCATCTTTCTGTGGCCCAAGGTTAACAAGAGTGTCCTATGCCAGCACAACAACCAACTGTCTTTACTTTTCCCCAACTAATGTCAGGTACCGATTAGAGCTGAGTAGACTCAGAGGTGCCCTAAAGATCCCGACTATCAAAGTCTTCACTGAGAGTCGAACCCAGGACCCCCAGTTCGGAAGCCAAGCACTTTATCACTAAGCCACCGTGCCTCATAACTATGTTACTCTTATGACCAATTAAAAAAGAAACATTAAATGTATTACCGTCCAATAATCTGGCGATAAATTTTGTGGCTCATCGTCTCTTTCTCTAAGTCATTATCTGTGCAGACTTTGTCTTCCTTGTTGGTGAGAAGATTGTCTACAACATCCTTCCACCAGGACATTAATCTAGACTTGACTTCCTTAGGCTGGTACCAGATGGAGGTAAATTTAGAAGACAGTTCATCCTGGCACAGGAACATGTCCACTCCTCGACCATTGGTCAGCAGGTCAACACTCTAATAGAAAAAACAAAGTTCATGTTAGAGAAATTTATTAAGAATTCTACACAAATCTAAATTCTAATTTGTTGATTATCTTTATCTTGTAATGCTAACCTGCCTCTGAAGAATCTATATGGACTTTAGAAAGTTTTGCTTAGTGTTTTTAGTATTAGAAAGTTTTGGTTATTATGTTATCCTAATATCAGACAAAAAGTTTAGGATTTAAAACACAAACATTTATCTGTAAGCAACAAAGTTTCACATAAAGGTTACCAGAAATAAAACAAAGATTCATAATCATATAAAGTTAAAGAATGAACAAATTTCTCAGGGAACTGCAGCCTGTAGCAAAGAGAACAGAAAAATATTCATGAACTATAACATAGGAACAGGATGTATGGTACAATTCACATTAGCTTATGCTGCACTAGAAAGCATTGTTTGACATGAACCTTGAATGAAGCACAAAGCACTGCCAGCAGTTTTATAAATGTTTGTATAAAAAAAACTCAACAGATTAGCTAATCTTTCCCCCTGAAAACTTTGCATTTTTTATTTGTCCAGAAAAAGTCCATATATATTGCAGTAAATAAACCCAACCATAGATATTAAGTGTTTTGTTCTCTTCTATATGTATTGAAAGTATAGATCTTTGGAAATAAGACATATTGAACTATTTGTCATGTGGTGTTTTGTTTTACATTTACATTTTGTTTCTAAAGTTTGCTTAGAAATTAGTTATAGATTTTTCAAACCTCAATAGGAGCCATTAGGATACATAAATGAAGTCTTATCCACCAAATGCTATGTGACCCAAACACTGTTTTCATTCTAAGTGTCTATGGTTGATGTACACTGATGTAGTCAAGTGATACAAGTGGAAACATATTGCTCACTCCCCTCCTAACATACATTGATGTAGTCAAACGAAACAAGTTGAACCACATTGCTCCATCCCCTTATGATAGATTGATATAGTCAAGTGAAACAAGTTGAACCACATTGCTCCATCCCCTTATGATAGATTGATATAGTCAAGTGAAACAAGTTGAACCACATTGCTCCATCCCCTTATGATAGATTGATATAGTCAAGTGAAACAAGTTGAACCACATTGCTCCATCCCCTTATGATAGATTGATATAGTCAAGTGAAACAAGTTGAACCACATTGCTCCATCCCCTTATGATAGATTGATATAGTCAAGTGAAACAAGTTGAACCACATTGCTCCATCCCCTTATGATAGATTGATATAGTCAAGTGAAACAAGTTGAACCACATTGCTCCATCCCCTTATGATAGATTGATATAGTCAAGTGAAACAAGTTGAACCACATTGCTCCATCCCCTTATGATAGATTGATATAGTCAAGTGAAACAAGTTGAACCACATTGCTCCATCCCCTTATGATAGATTGATATAGTCAAGTGAAACAAGTTGAACCACATTGCTCCATCCCCTTATGATAGATTGATATAGTCAAGTGAAACAAGTTGAACCACATTGCTCCATCCCTTCTATTTTCCCATCACAACTCATTCTTCTATTTCTTAAGAAATTATTTTTTATTACCTTTTTAAGTTCTAGATCCACTTCCAAGGCACCCTGGACATCATCTCTCTGCATGTTGGGGAGAGCTATCAACCTATAACATTTCAACCCTGGGCACAAGTCAAAGGTCACATGACGAATCATGGCCTCTTCCCTCTCCAATTGTTTCAGTGCCTTCTTCAGAATCTTGTTGGTCGAGTCCACACGCTCTTCCAGGGAAGCATTCCAGTCAGAAAAATTGTCCCCAATGGCTTTAATGCACACAATGATGGCTCCATACTTCTGTTTGGCAAACAAAACTTATATCAAGAAGGTGTAATAAATAAGCTCATTAATTAGCAATCAAGATGACCAACTTTGACTGTTATTTGCAGACAGCAACTCTTTTAATGGCTAAGTAAAAACAAATCAAACATAATTATCCTGATAACTTTATTTGATGCACTAACTATTAAAATGACTTGGAAAGGCTTCTTTGAGGATATAGTTCAAAATATTTTATTTCAGTAGGTGCTTCAATGGCTCTTTTTGAAAAGCAAAATATTTTTTCTCCTCTAAATGATTTTTTTAGAGTTTTTGATAAGCTGCACAGCTATGTCTTCTTTATCTAGTATTTACATCTTAAGTTTTAAAAAAAAAATATTTGAAGTGTTTCTTAATGTATCACATCTTCATTTTCTCATAAGATATATTTGTAGAGTTATTTCTCCCACACCCTATCTCGGATCAAGTTGAAACTTTGCACAAGTATTCATTGGCATAATCAACACATGAATCAATAAAAAAATTAAATAATTAGCCAATTAATTACTGGTAATAAATTAATTTTGTTTGATACCAACAAGGGAAATTAATCCTTCACTATTCACAGATATGGCTAAATATGTAGGGTTTATTTTTAGATTTTACACAAATTATATTTATTGGCTGAATGACAATTTGTCCAACTCAATGACTGACTGACCTTGTGAAAGATAAGACAGTCGTGTTCAGCTCTCATTGTCTGACCAAAAGCTCTTACAGGTCTGTTGGCCTCCCCTTTAGAGAACATCTCTTCTCGGAGCTTGTTCAGGTAGTTGTTGTATTGGTAGCCACAGATGATAAACATGGGCTTCTCTTGCGGGTCATTGGCAATGTACTCCAGAGAACTGATGACACGGTTCTCACCTGATGTGGAAAATGTAGTGTGATAAAGCAATAAATATTTTTATGCTCAATTTTTTTTAGGTACAAAAGTAAACAAAGGTACTAATGTGAGGAAAAAGTCAGCAAGGCTTGAAGGAACACTATCACAGTGCACCTAAAACACATTTTAAAAGGATGGTTCATCAGAATGCACACTTAAAAGAAGACATTTGTTTCAGACCATGTTAATGATTCAATAATTTTGCTTTTTTTGTGCTGCACTATAAGTTCAAAAACAAACAAAAAAATGTTTGTATATATTTGATAGCACACACACACACACACAAACAAAATTGTCAAATAATAGGTTTGTCTTTATTTGTTATTTTGACAGGCTTCATTAGGTGTCACTAGATTCACAGATCTGAAACAACTATTTTGTATTAACCAAGCCACATCGACTGAAAGTTCAAGACTACACTCTAGTATCCTAATTGTGAACAAGAGAATGCCTCAGTGGCACAAGAGAACTAAAATGTGGAAGACAGAAAATAGAAATGAAAGAAAAAAAAAGGGTCAAGAATCATGGGATTGAATCAGAGTATTGACTTTCCAGTTTGACTGCATTGAAATTGAATAAGTTACAAACCTTCATCAGCTCTTGTGTCCTTCTTCATCACTTCAGACAAGACTTCCACGCCTTTGAACATTTCATTCAGTGGGACCTGAGGTGTCTCACTTGGACATCTCTTAGCTGGGTTTCTTTGGGACATGCTGTCAGCAATTTTTAGCTGTTTGTTTTTAGAATTCCTGTCTTCACAACTGGATGGGGGGATTGAATCATTCTCCTGATTTTGTGTAGACAGTTTTTGTCCAAAAGTCTTCCCAGAATCCAAGTTCAATTCTGTTGTTTTTTTGCAATAGTCTGCTTTAGTGACCTTCCACTTGTAAGGAGTTCGACAAGGCATAAACTCTTTCTCTGACAGGATTTCTGTGTCATCAACATCAATAGATTTGACTGAAATGTCTTTAAGATAATCCACAGGTTTCTTCAAAGACTGTATATTAAAATGGATTGGAGGAACCCTGTAACTGTTACTGTCAACATCAGGATAGTAGCTGAGGACATACTCATCCATAAACTCATCAAATGTTTTAGTTACTCCATCAATGGTCAATTTCAACTGACTTAAGTCCTGCATAAGGAAATAAAAATGTGAAATTGGTTTAGGAACAACATTTTTAAAATAATTCGTTTCAGAATTTATAAAAAAAAAATGCTTCATTTGTTTTTTCATTTTATTTCCAACACTTTGCTTGTCGTTTGTTGCTTTTTTAAATTACTTTTGTGTGTGATTTAACTGTACCAGTTCTATTGAAGAAGGATCATTTTTACAATATGAAAAGCACTGTATTAAAATTAAAGTTCATATTTTATTATGACATAAGATGCTTAAGAACACTGTTTTTTTTTGTAAAGTTGCAAAACATATGACTTATGTAAAATAAAATAAAATCTTAAAAAATTAAGTTTATATTATATTTCTTTAATTTTATATTTCTTAAAAGTTAAAAGGAATGCTAATAGGCCCAAGATATTGTAATGGAAAATTTGTCTGTTAATCTACATTACATATTTAATTTATGTCTTTGTTTTACATAAAATAATTTTATTTCTGCTAGAATATGCACCTCTGTTGTCTCCCTTGTCACTTCAGGTTGGTTGGGTGAATCAGAGATAGGTGTCATAGAAACCATATCCTTCATGTATTCAACACTTGACAACCTGAATGTAGACACAACATTTGTTTTTTATAATCCAAGATGAAGTAAATCAGATGGCATAGTGTGAAGATCTCATTAGGTCTTCATGCTCAGGAATATTAGTTTTATCCAGGCCAAGTGATACTCTTTTGCTACACTAAAACAATTATCCTTAATAAATAACAACTTTCATACCTTCTTTTCTGGAAATACTGTTACAACTCTCAATGTCAAATTGCCTAAATAACTTTTCATTGGACTTTTCTTTTTTTAAACTAATATTTAGCTAATGGAAAGAAATGCGAAAATAATAAAGTTTTCCAGCAAGCACTAACGTTTACACTTTAAAAAAAAACTATTCAAACAAGAATGTTATTCTCAGAGTCTAGTCTATGAATGCATGGCCTGAGAAAAATAAAGTATTTCAACTAAATAGATATCATTCACATGTGTGTTCTATGTTCTTGTAAGGCTAAAAAAGCTTTAAAAAATTCAGTAATGTCCCAACATAAATCTAGAATAATAAGGGACTGGTCAGAGAGGAAACATGCTGATAGATTTGGAACTCTCATTCATTAGTTGGGCTTTGTAGAGCTATTATATTTAAACTAAATATTAGCAATTCTTGGATATAACCACACTTGATGAATCTATTTAATTGGAGTGTTTGAATTCCCACTTCTGTTTTACTAAGTACAGAAATATGTTATGTTTCAAGATACTCCTACAGAGCCTCATACACCCCAACATTAAACAAATCCTCTAGATCTACTCCTCACATCTTAAGATGCACACAACTCTGTGTATCTTTGAAAAGACTGACCTCGGGGAAAGCAGGGCACCAACAAGAAGTCTCAGCTGGTCATGAGTCAGCACTGAACTAGTTTGACATAAAATTTTGCTCTTCATCCAATCTGTGAACTGGTGCTTGTGGACAGGAGTGGACCACTCTTCTTCAAAAGGGGCAGACAAGTCATCCACATGTAAGGTCACCATACTACCACATGTTTGTTTGAAACTCTACAAAGAAAATAAAAAGATTTGTTTGGTCACACAATAAACAATGTTATCTTATGCTAGATTAAGACAAAAATGCTCTAATGAGTTTTTAAAGTCTAGTTTGTTTGTTCTGAAACTTATGTGGGAACATTAGGATATCATGTAACAACTGAAGAGGGGAAAGGGGGGGGGGGGGGGTCTGAAGATTTGTTACATAACAAAACAAAAAAGTATTTAAATAAAAAAACAGGTAGCAGCAAAAATGTTTAAATTATAAAAACACTGCATAAAAAGTATACCTGATTTCTTAATTAACTCAAAACTTTTTCATTATTATTTTTCAAATGTGTTTGTTGCAATGGTTGAAAACATTTCAAACACAAAACAAACCTGAATCAATTTGAAATTGTAGATTGTATATTTTTGCCTTTTAACCATCTAGAGTAAATTGCAAGTAAAAGTAAAGGAACTTCCAAACTACAGAAGAAACTTCAAACATGTTTAATTTTGAGTGGCATCAAACTGCTTATAGCACTGAAAGAAGTTGATACTTCATCCATGATTTCTAGTGATACCAGGATGGAAAATGTAATTTGGGAAAATGATAATTAATAAATGAGTTGTTTTTTTAACTCAAATTTTATTGTTATGTTACCCTGGAAAGGAGGGGGATGAAGGCTGAGTTCTGTTACAATTTGTTACAAATTTGGAGAGGTTAAAAAGTGATTTGTTGGCATAATGTAATATACAAACTCTTGACTTGAGGATTACTAAACTGCAAGTCTAGAACAAGTTATATATATATATATATATATATATATATATACTGTAATATTGAATTATAATTATATAAATTAGACATCAAAACGTGATATACATAAACTTTTTCATTCAATCTTGTATTTTATTTCAATCTACTACTGTAAAGTTCAATTTTTTAAATCTATATTTTATTGATCATTGCTTAATATAACGTAAAAAAAAAAAACTAGAGATACATCAAATATAAAGCTATAGATAACAATTGCTATACTTATAAAAGAAATGAAATTTTCATAGCGCTAGTAAAAACATTATCTGAAATGAAGCACATTAAAGCTAATGGAAACAGACATCAGTGCCGCCTATTCTAGACATAAGTAGAAACTTTGTCATGAAGTGCTTAGTTTTTTGTTCTAATGCTTGCAAAGAAAAGAATCTATCAATATATTTTCTATTCAAATTTAGCTTATTAAATCTCTATCTTTGAGACTTAAAGGTTTAAAAATATTTTATTTTTTGTTTCAAACCCTTCTCTTCTCTATTGCCTTCCCTCTCAACCAATAGGCTGCAAGATACAAGCCACCAACCTTGTCTTTAGCAATCCTCTGCAGCATGGCTTTCTTCAGATTGGGGAAGGCTAACACCTCCCTGACCTTCACATTGAGACCCAACAGGTTCAACCAATTGTTGACAGCAATTTTGCAGCGTTTCATATGTGAGGCTGACTTCTGCACAGCTCTCTGGATATAAGCAAAATCAGAATTGCCACTGATGATGCTGACAGTGACTAGAGTGATATCAAACAGTGTAGATAGTAGCATGAGCGTCACCAGGTTGGCACTCCCTGTCATCTCAGTCCTGTCATTCCTAGACACAAAATCTTCAGAATATTAGAATTTTGTTTACAACTCAATCAATCAAAGGCAATGTATTGAAGTTAAAAACAAAATATATCAGTGAATAAATAATAATTAATAAGTTTAAATAAAATATCAGTGATTCTTTGACCAAAAGTTTAAATAAAATATCAGTAAGTCTTTGATCAATAATTATAACAAAAATATCAGCAAGTCTTTGATCAGTAGGTTTAAGTAAAAAATAGAGACAACACATCATTTATTGTACTTAACCCTTTAAAGTACTTTTTTTTAAAGTTTAATTTAAAAAACACAAAGTGACTGAGTTAGATATAGACTTCAGTCTTGACAACAGCTATGATACTGATGTGTCAAAAGAAAGAACATTTAAATTAAATGTTTTATTTAACTAAAATTTTCTAGATTATTTAATAAGGCTGAAAAATTGCTTCAGGCTATAGTGCTACTAATTAAAGAAATCCAATTAATGTCATTAGAATCATTAGAATATAGTAAAACATGAAAAGCAGGTAAAGTAAGATTGTATTTATCCAAGCCTAACAAAATCAAAGATTTATAAATCACTGACTAATATATGTTTTAGAGTGGAGCATGGTGCCAGAGTGGTAGAGCACTTGGCTTACAAACTGAGGGTCTTGCATTCAAATCCTGGAAAAGACTACGATTTTGAAACTTTAGGATTTATAGTTCACCCAACTCTACTGGACACCTGAGATATGTTGAAAAAGTAAAGGTGAATTGAATGGTCATTGTGCTGGAAACATGAGACCTATAACATTCAGCAATCGAGACTTATGAGCTTCACATCATCTGCCCCCATAGATCACATGGTCTGAAAGGAGTACTTATTTTTTGTACAATATATTTTAGAAAGATAAGTAGTGTATGTTTGGGGGGGGGGGGGGGTGCATCTTATAACTAGTAAAATAATTTGATGAACTAACCTTTCAGCATACTGAGCATTGAATACCTTCATGAATCCCAACATTGGATAGTGACACAGCATGAAGACTGGCATCTTGTGCTCCCCAAAGTATCTCTCAAATGAGCCCAAGACACGCTTCTCACTCTCCATGCTCAAGACTAACAACTTGCTAGATTTGTCTGGGTGCCGAGATCTGGGTAGAATGTCAAGATACCAAATGGTAAACATTATATTTATGTACAAAATAAAACAAATCTTATCTCTTTAAATACATCTTCACAATCATAGAATATATCATGACAAATAGTATTTAGAAGATACTACTGACTATTTGGAATTGAAGAATTGAAAGTTCTATCTAAATGATGCCTCTATTGGGACACAACTGATGATCAGCATGATTTAAACACTATTTTATTTAAAATAATCCAAGCCAGTTAGGTGCATCATTATTTTATCTTAACTACTAATGAATAAACTGATATCAAAGAAGACCATAAAAAGTAAAATCATTTTTGTAAGACAACCTTTTAACTGGAGGAATGCAGTAGGGCTGTTGACCTAGCTGTGGACAGAAAGACTCAACAAATTGATAGGCCAGTTGACAGATTCTGGATAAAGTCTCTGTTTGATGACTGTTTGTTTCTGTTGTCTCAAGACTCTGCAGAGATATAATGAGTAAAACATGTTTACACAGTGTTGTCGTTGACTTGTAGCATCAAACTGCTGGTGGACAAGAAAACCTCAGTAGGACTAATATATTTTAGCTTATAAAACTGAAAATAACTTGAACAACTTTTTTTTGAACAAAACTAAATATAACTTTTATCACAATACAGACAAATATAACTTGAGATGAAATTAATTAAACTTATATTTTAAACAAATCTAATTTACAATAAAAACATGTCTTTACACTCTGGCATCCTGGAGTTGTCTGACAGCTAATGACAGTGACACTTATCTTGCATCATTCATATTGCATAGTTACTAACCAATCGCTAACTTCTCTTCGTCACCATAGCCATAGAAAAACACTCCATAACACACAGCATTACTCTAGACACTTCATTAGATAACAAAATAATTCAGTACAAATTCATCTCTACAAGAACATGATGATTAATTTTAGCCAAAACTTACCTCAGTGGTGGACCTATAGCCAAAGTGAGTTGACAAATCATGATTAGCTGATGGCTTATACATGGCTTGTCCATTTGTAAAATTAGCAGGAACCGGCCAGGCATCAATTGTTTCCTGACTGCCATTGTACTGAGAGATCCTAGAAACATGACTGTCCTGCTGCTTTAAATTCAAGCTGCTACCAATTTGGTCAGCCAGTCCACTGTTGATGTAGGTGGGGATATCATCCACAGACTTCCTAGGCAAGTTGACAGGTATGTAGTTGACTGGTGGCACAGGATTGTCCCAAGCGATATGTGGTATTGGATGCATTGGATGAGGACTCAGAGCAGGCAATACAGGTGGCCCAGAATAATAATGCACGTACTGCATCTCAGGCTGGGAAGGGGAGATAACATAACCTTCAGGAGATGATTTATAAAATCCTGAGTCCGATGGAGAGAAATTGCCCTGAATGCTAGCCAATGATCCATCATAGTTTAAGCCTGGGTTGATCTCATAGAAACAGTGAGGATTAGGGTACTGTGGGGCAACAGGTCTGGTTATATAACCAAGTTGAAAGTGATTTGAATAGGTAGCACGAATAATATTTTTCTGAGGATTGACTGGACAAAAGTACTGAGTCTGAGGGTAAGTAGGCTTCTGTCTGGAGTGCCAATAGTGACCAAGTTTATCCTTATAATACAAGTTCTCTGTATTTCTTCCGTAACCCATTTGTCTTAAAAAAAAGAAAAAAAAAGGATCACAGTCATGAATAAATAACATTAGAGCTAAGATAGCAGCAGTTCTTAATTTATTAAAGGTATTTCAACAAATGATGGTAGCTAATTACAAAGTTCAATTGTTTTAACAAAAGATTCATTGTTTGATACTAAGCTCTAAATTTAGCTGACAGCTCAGGTGAGTACTTTAGACTACATGTTGAAAATTTTATCTAGATCTAAACTCTAAATAAATAGATCTAGATAATAATCTAGAAAATCTAACAGTTTACATAGTCCTCTAAAGAACACCCCCCTATTTTCTGATATTAGTGAACACTCTGGATGGGTACTTATGAATGTAAACATAGTGCAAATGATGGGGTCCATTTACGTTAACCAGCTGGCATATGACAAGTCTATTAAACTCTAATATAGCATATGTTCATATTTATTTTCATTCTGACTTCATGTGAAAGATACAATAATAAAAAAATATATAAAGGAAGAGTGGAAGTTGGACATAATATGAATGAAAACAAAATAGAGTTTGGTGTGGTGCAACAGAGATAGCCATGAAATAAATGCAAACAAATGTGGTGAAATTGTGGGTACTTTTTTTTTTTTTTGGTTAGTTTAGCATCTTGAGGATGTGTTCATATCATTTATTGTTTGACCAGGTCCAATTATAAACTAAAACTAGTGTCATGCCAGTCATGGTAAAGATTTGATATATATAGTGAAATTAATATAAATCTAGAATACTGAGTCAGTCACAAACATTGAGCTGTTAGACTTGTGGATCTGCACTACCTTTTTTTCTTTACACTATTTTATTACTATTTTGCCACAAATCACTAGATCTAGATTTTAGATCTACCCATCTACTGCACACTCATTGAGTTGACCTGATATATTTTTTTTAATAATTAATATAGATCTACAAGACTACATTGAGTAACAATTACTAACATTGTCGACATTGGACTACATCAGACTTCATCAGTCATATCATACTCGTACTGGCAGTGGTAATCCTCATACTAGAATACTACTCATACTTATAGTCAAGTGACAATAGTTAAATAGTCATAAATAAATAATCGGTAATTCTGCAGGACTTCAAGGGGCAGCCATCTTTGTTATTGTTTAGACTGTAATCTTGTATCTTGGGTTTTCTCTCCGATTTGGGTTTTTGTTTTTTATTTTTGAAGCTAAAAAATATGCTAGATCTAGCTATATCGGTATCATCTAGTCATAATAAGTCTTTTAATTAGACTCATAATCTAACTGTTAGAACTAATTATTAATTTGACAAGGTTCTTAAAGGCAATAAAGGTCAATTAATTGTTGGTAATAAACTGTGCTGATATTTATTGTAGGCCTAGTTAAATTTGGATTCTCTATATCAGAATAATTCAGAATAGATATAGACAATATTTAACAATTAAAAAGAAGACAGAACAATAAGAAACATATTGTATTGACACCAAGTCAAAGAAAAAATAGGATTGCTTTAAAAAAAACAACAAGTAATGTTAATTCTTGGTATTTTTTAAGACACTATCTTGGGATTTCTTTGGAACATAAACAATAACAAAATAGTAACAAAGATGGCAGCCCCTTGAACTCCTGCAGAATTACCGTTACTAGATTTAGACCAGATGAGTAGTAAGTTACTAACTAAGTATCATGACAGATCTATCTAGATTAATCTAGAAAATAGTACTAATAATCTAATCCTAATATTACTATTAGTAATATTACTAGTAATAGTTAGTAAGTAATAGTAAAATAGATCTCAACTCTAAATAATCTATTAAATCTATAGAATCTATATATACATCTAGAACTAGATTCTAATCATCTACGATAATACTTCGCATAGACTAAAGTTCTCTCTAAATCTAGATTCTAGATCTAGAGTTTTAGTCTCTGGACATGGTTCAAGAGTCCCACGCAAGCTTGTTTACCAAATCTAGATAGAGCTTTTATTTTTATAGAAAATTTTGTCATTTCCGGTACTCGTGATTCACTGGTTGTCGCCATAGACTTATGGTTGTCGCATTTTTCCCCTCACTGAACTAAGCCAAAATATAGACTCTAAAACATGCAAAATATAAAAAGTACTTTTTTTTTTTAGAAAAAAAAAGGTCTATAGTACTATACAAAGGAAAGAGCCGCACAATTACTGTCACGTCGCTAAATACTACCGTATTAATAGAGGAGGTGAGATACGCAGAATCAGGTTTTATTTTTTGACTGATTCGTTTGTTGTCATAAAAAATAAATAGTTGTTCTGTTTCAAGTTGGGAGAAATTAATGTGTACAAGATTTGTACCAGACAGAGAAGAGTCCTCCACAGTTGCGTATTTAAAAAAAAACAACGTATTGTTACGTATTTCTGAATCTTCTGGCTAAATGTATTAGTAGGCACACAAATTAAAACACTGTAAAGAACTTGACGACTCAACTTTCAGTTTCATATAACTTTAATGACTATTAACTCTAACAATTCGTCACTGTAACATGTAGCGTAGAAGACTGTACAATATCTGTCAGTTTACAGTTAGCTATACTTCGTTGCAATTCATCTCTTCACTTCGTTGCAATTCATCTCTTCTCAACTTGCATCGATCCGTATTCCACAGAACAGACCAACGACACACTTCTCAGTGTCGCTCCAGGTCTCCCAAAGCTGAAAAAGTCTTACTCAAGTCTACCGAATCAGAGCCGCACACGTCTTACATCGATTGTATCGACTGTAAGGGCTCAAGTCCACTGTAGTTCGCTGTATAGACTACTGTACGACAGTATTCCACTCCAGTTAACTCTACCCTAGTTAACTTGCATCGAGTCGTACACATTTCTCTTCCACTAGAGCCGCACACGTCTTACATCGTCTGAATCGACTGTAACGGCTCACTCACGACTCCATACGACTGACTTTTTACATTAACTCTCTGGCTTATATAGAGTCCCTAATCGCTCCTCCAAAGTTGCACAAACACTGCTAATATCTTCTGAAACAACACGTGAGGAAACGTCACATCCTGTCTTTGTTTTTACACGTAGATTCCAGAGAACACCTGCTGCAGTGTCATCTTGGCGGGGTCAAAAGTTGTGACCTCTATCTGTCACTGGACATTGCTAGTACCTTTTGGAATAACACGTAAGGACACGTCACATCCTGTCTCTGTTTATACATGTACATTCCAGAGAACACTCGCTGCTGTGTTATCTCGTCGGGGTCACACGTTAACCTCTTCCTGTCACTGGTCATTTGTAACAGTATCTATCATATTTATGTAGCATTCCATAATTCAACTTATACTACCATATCCGTCGAGTACGATTTATCTCTCTTGTTTAACATCAAACAAAATAATCAATTTCAATAGTAAATTAACTAATTGTTGTTGTTTTTTAGGTTGTTGTTGTTGTTTTTTGTTGTACAGGTATAAGAAATAATAGTGCAAACTTGATCCGAGATTGGGTGTGGGAGAAATGACATGTACACGCTTTTTACCAGGCAGAGTTGATATAAGTTTTGTAAAAACGCCCTCTGCTTGGTTGAGTTCGAGGAAAAAGACAATTAGCCATTGCATGCATCACAAAAAAAAAACAAAAAAAAAAAACGTTTGTATTCGGTTACACCGGAGAAGCTTGTTATTAGAAGATCCTGGGGCCGGATGTAGAAGTAGAGTAGTTGGCAGACATGTTTCTATGGATACGTTGCACTTGGTCTATTTAGAATTGAGAATTGAAGAAAATAACTAGGATGCTTTTTGTAGTTTAAATATTTTTTACAAAGCTTATATCAACTTACTCTGTCTGTCTATCTGCCTGGTAAAATGTTTGAACATTTTTTTTCTCCAATTTCCCATTCTCGGATCAAGTTGAAACTTTACACACTTATAAAAAAAAGTCTTATTCATTGCACCTAACAAGACATTAATCAATAAAAAAAATTAACAAATTAGTTAATTAATTGTGGGTGATTAATTATTTTGTTTGATAATCAAATAAGGGGAATAAATGTTTAATGAGAGATGTGGATGTATATATGGATTTAATCCCTTATTACATTTCGACACGTTTTTTTTCTCCATTTTCCCATTCTCGGATCAAGTTGACATTTTGCATATTTATTCATAGTCGATGACAATACACGAATTAATCCAGAAAATCAATTAAATAGCTTAGTATTAATTAATTAATTTTGTTTTATATAGCAGAGAAGGAGCTAAACCCTGCAATTTCCAGATAAATGAGATTAATTGGTGGCTCTTTACCTCAGATAAGCTTTGTTTTTGAAAAGGTATCCCTTTTTCTATTTTTCTATTGCTAGTTTTTATCTCTAATATTGGTCTTTTATCTACCCCAAAACAGGGGTTAGAGTAGGTTTTATGCAGGTGTAGTCATACAGGAATCATGTCTACACCTAAAAGCTCGAGCAATAGAACGATGTTTTTAAATAAAATTACTCTTATATTTAAGCTAGTGATTTTTTTGAAAGAACGATTTCTGTTCTCTTAATAACCAATGAAGGATAGATTTTAAAAAAAAAAGGAACATTGGCTAGCAATGAGTTTTTCTGACAAACGGAAGTAACACCTGAAGAGAAATGTTTCTACATCTGACTCTCATCTGAGAAATACACAAATACTTGGAAAATACTCGGAAAATCGTTACAGCTTTTCCGAGATCCGTGTCCACCCACCCCCTTAACCCATGAAAAGTTTGCAAGTTAATAAAGAGTCATTGTAAAAAAAAAAAAAGCGTGGCTAAGGTAGTCTCGTGAAATAAGGAAGTGCTATGTGTGCTTTTCGGCATTTGTGATATGGCTCTGGATGAATACGATTTATAACACATTTGAACAAACTAATTGCTTTGTTCTCGGGGACTTAACATACAGGGAACATTATAATTAGGAATAATATTTTCTTATTATTTACGGATGGAAAAAGCTGACCCCCCCCCCCCCCCAATGAATTAATATCAACGTCTTTCTTTGTCGTTGTCGAGCCATGCTCGTATTATAAATAAGTAATAGAACAAAATAATACTTTTTAAAAACAAAGTTATCTACGGGAAGGAACCGCCAAGTAATGCTATTTATCTGAACATTATGGGGTTTATATCTCTTCTGGTTAATTTTTGGATTGATTCGTGTAGTGTCATCGACTAAGAATAATTCTGAAAAATTTCAATTTGATCCGAGAATGGGAAAAGGAAAAAAAAAAACGTGTCAAAAAGTAATAAGGAAACTGATCCATATATATATACCGTATCCACATCTCTTATTAAGTAGCATTTATCCCCCTTTTTTCGAAATCAAAGAAAATAACTAATCACCCTCAATTAACTAATTGTTTATTTTTATTTTTTTTATTGGTTCATGTCTTGACAGGCTTAATAAATAATTATGTGCAAAGTTTTAGCTTGATCCGAGAATGGGAAATGGGAGAAAAACAAACATTTTCAAACTTTTTACCAGACGGACAGACGGACAGTCAGAGTGAGTTGATATGAGCTTTGTAAAAAGAATGTAGTATTATTTAATTGAATGCATCAATTCTTATAGGCTCTATATAAACATACACATAGGCTTACATGACTGGCTCTATCATTTGGATGGGGTGAGGAGGGGGAGCTTGATTTGGGTTACCAGACATTCGTCTTCCCTTCTTTTTGGGACCGTGTTCTCCGTCTGGCAGGCATAGGCCTAAGATACCCTCCGTCTGGCAGGCATCGGTCTAAGTTGTCCTCCGCCTGGAAGGCATCGGCCTAAGATGTCCTCCGTCTGGCAGGCATCGGCTTAAGATGTCCTCTGTCTGGAAGGCATCGGCCTAAGATGTCCTCCATCTGGCAGGCATCGGCCTAAGTTGTCCTCCGTCTGGCAGGCATCGGCCTAAGATGTCCTCTGTCTTGAAGGCATCGGCCTAAGATGTCCTCCGCCTGGCAGGCAGATGACTAAGATGTCCTCCGTCTTGAAGGCATCGGCCTAAGATGTCCTCCGCCTGGCAGGCAGATGACTAAGATGTCCTCCGTCTTGAAGGCATCGGCCTAAGATGTCCTCCGCCTGGCAGGCAGATGACTAAGATGTCCTCCGTCTTGAAGGCATCGGCCTAAGATGTCCTCCGCCTGGCAGGCAGATGACTAAGATGTCCTCCGTCTGGCAGGCATAGGACTAAGATGTCCTCCGTCTGGTAGGCATCGGCCTAAGATGTCCTCCGTCTGGTAGGCATCGGTCTAGGATGCCCTCCGTCTGGAAGACATCGGCCTAAGATGTCCTCCGTCTGGCAGGCATCGGCTTAAGATGTCCTCCGTCTGGCAGGCATCGGCTTAAGATGTCCTCCGTCTGGTAGGCATCGGCCTAAGATGTCATCCATCTGGCAGGCATTGGCCTAAGATGTCAAAATGTCCTGCTTTTACTCCCTTGTTTACTGTAATGACATATTACCAAACAATCGCCTAGTTTACTTACACACTTACAAATGAAGCAGTGTCATACTTTAAGGAATGAGGTTCTGGTGTGATCAATGTTCAGCTGTTTGCCCAGTTCTGAAACTTTTCATTTCGGTTCAGAAAGATAGTAAGTTGTTTTGTTTTTGTTTTTTTGACGACCTTCTTTTATAAGCTTTTGTGCTTAAATATTTTACGCATTTTCAAGTTGTGTTACTTGAGATCTGAGAAGTTTTCTTTTGAAAAACAGTTTTCTCTGATAAAGGTACTTGGATAGCACTTTCCCGCATGGAGATGAAAAGAATGAAGTAGTCTGTTCTTTGAATTTGTCAGATGAGTTCTTTTGACAAACGGAAGTAACATCTGAAGAAAATGTTTCTTCATCTGAGAAATACATTAATATAGCAGTTTAACTTTTACAGCCCAACTTACGAGAATATTTTATTAGTACAAAGTTAATTCAAAGTTAATGTCCTAATATTTTTATTGTGAATTTTTTTTTTCATTCTCCCTTCAGTCATTTGGCTGTGAAATAGATTGCTATGATAAGACATTCCACAACTCATCAGATTGTGGAGATATTTCAACGATAACTATTGCACAAGACAACACGATAATTAGCATATCATATCATTATAGTTATTGAAAATCGTTTTGTTTCCATGGTGTGATATAAGCTACATTGTTTAGATTAATCAAAATCACCAAGTCTGTGTTTTTCAACATAAACTCCGAGGCGAGTTCGTTTTCACAAGACAAATCGTATCCATTGCACCTTTGCAAGATATAAAATAGAATGACATCAGATTTTCAATTGATTGTCTAGTTTCAGAGATCTAAACGTCTCAAACGGACGGACATTTTTTGCACAAAACTAATAGGCGGCCATTTCATTTTCTGAGGCTGCTCAAAAACAACAATGGGGTAGTTCCGGATCTCTTCTCAGTCACGTGGGTGTCTTGTTTTCATTGTAATTTAAACATGAAAATAGTCTAGATCTATACATCTTTAAGTAATAAAAAGTATGTTACAATAATTCACTAATTTTTATG
The DNA here is from genome assembly GCA_030265305.1 of Biomphalaria pfeifferi. Classification (NCBI taxonomy): domain Eukaryota; kingdom Metazoa; phylum Mollusca; class Gastropoda; family Planorbidae; genus Biomphalaria; species Biomphalaria pfeifferi. The sequence goes on along the minus strand of JASAOG010000041.1, from coordinate 1,823,428 downwards.
ATTATTTAGTAGGTCTACTAGATCTAGGCTATCACTAAATCTAGATCTACATCTTATCATAGGAAGATATTGCCATTATTGCCATGTATAAGACCACAGTCAGGTGACTTTTTATAAGTAGGTCAGAGATTTGGAACTAGCTCATTGCACCTTCAATTAAACCGCCTGGCTCAACGTGTTGAATGTGTATTTGATATAACGGAAAGAAAAACAAGATTACAATGCAAAATAAGTTTCTGTTTCACATTAACTCATTGGCGACCCCTCGGGTCCACCAGTAAGTCTACTGTTTGTTAAGCAATGCATGTAAAAAAAAAAAAAAAAAGACAGCTTTCGATATTTTCAGCAAGAATATCAGAAACTATGAGGTACAATCAAAATCCTTTCTCTATACAAAATGTTCATATAAAGGAAGTTTCCCTGCAATTACTTAGACCCACTGTACGAAGTGTTGCTTCTCTCCTGTCCCAGGCCAGCGTAAACATTGTAGGATACAAAAAAAAAAGCGAAGCTGTGATATTATGTTTTGTACCCCACCTCACCCTTTTGTCATCAAATCATTGACACTGTGAACCTTGTTGCTCCCACGCTTCGATTTAAATCTACATTTTTTATTTTTTAGCTATTCAAATTGATGTAAAACCTGTTTTTGTTTGTTATTAACTATATAGATCTATATGTAGTCTGCAAGGAATATTCATGTCATCACGAGATAATAATTATTATTCTTTGAAGAAAAAAAAACTTTACAAAATTAATTTTTAAAACAAAACGGTTCGCTTCCAAAAGACAAAAAAAAAGTAACCGATGCACCTTAACTTTGCAAGGTGCTAAATATAATGAAATTGGATTTTTCCATAACGTTTTGAAATTGTAACGTGACAGTCTGTCGGGCAGAGACTATCATCATCATCATCATCATCATTCCTTTGTGTACCTCATGGAACATAGGGCCTCAGTAAAAACACGCCACTCTCCACAGTCTCTTGCTAGTTTTTGAATGACTTCCCAGCTCTTTCCTGTCCTCTCAGCTTCATCTAGTACACTGCGTCGCCATGTTCTTTTTGGTCTTCCTCTACGTCTTGTTCCCTGAAGGTTCCACTCTAAGGCCTGTCTAGTTCTGTTGTTGCTATCTTTTCTAAGGGTGCGACCAATCCATCTATATTTCCCAAGATCTGAACCTCTATAATTTTTCTGTCCACTCATCTCCCACAATTTGTTGTTTTCTATTTTGTCGTACCAGTGTATTTTAAAGATTTTTCTCAGACATCTGTTGATGAAGGTCCGGAGAGAGACCACACAAAATTAATAACACCTTTTCCCCTTTCGGAAGCCGCTAAAAAATATATTTTATAATTACACACGAGTTTACATGAATAAATTAATTTTAAAATGTTAAGATAGATCTTTCAAATCATAATCTTAAATTTATTCTTCTGTCATCTTATAAACAATTCAGTTACACATGCAAGATAAATACGATATTCCACTCGTACATCATCAGACATCAACTAGTATTACATCAACAATATACAATATGATTTACACAATACACGTATATAATAAATGCATATCCAAAGCTAACTTGTGTTAACAGATTCAAGGCATTGAGTTCACACTGGTAAATATTTACAAATAAATATCACATTAACAAAGGCTAACTAGTGTGATTATGGCAATTTGTATAAACATTTTATCATAGAATGCACTAAATGTAACATGAATAAAGTAAAGTTATCAGTGAACTAGCTGTGCCATTTATATATCAACTCTATTGACCTGATCTATCATCAACAGATCGAGTGATTGAATGATTCATTTAATATTAACACATCCAGTAGATGGCGTAAAACTAAACACATCCAGTAGTTGGCATAAAACTAAACCCATCCAGTAGTTGGTGTGAAACTAAACCCATCCAGTAGTTGGTGTGAAACTAAACCCATCCAGTAGTTGGTGTGAAGTTATGCATTACGTCATTGTTTGCTTGTGTGTGAGTGTGTATTTATGTGTGTGAATACAAGTAAATAGGACATAACGCAATATAAAATGTAAGAGTCTACATCTTGTTCAGGTATTCTCTCTAGTATTTATTAGTCCATTACTAGATGTATCACACATGTTTGTTCAATGGTCTACGTCCATTAATTTCACTGTAGAAACAGAACAGTTAGCCTAAATCACTTGCCTAAAATCATTTCTAAAGAATAAATAATAGAAAGGAATATAAGTAGCTGATACATTTGAATACATATGTCAGTGAAAAACGTTTCTGTTATGTTACACAACCAGGTTTGTTCACACAACCAGGTTTGTTCACACCACCAAGCGATTTTTGTGAAGTGCTCTCCCTTGATACATTAGTATTATGGTTTGAGTAGTGTACTAATATGTAGAAAGTTTGTTAGTAAAGTTTATCACTAACCAAGTAAAAGTAGGTTTACTAAGACGGTTAGTAAAGTTTATCACCAACCAAGTACAGTAAATGTAGGCCAACTATAGACGCAATATATTACGAGTTTTGACAAAATAACCATCACACTTTGGCATGTTGCGTCACAACTAGATCTAATTCGTTGTTGTTTTTTGTTCAACTAATATCAAATTAATATGCATATCATTAAAAATGTATTATCATGTAGAAAGTGTTCTCTTGAGCTGCCAGTGTACAGATGGTCCATTCCTATGAGCAAAGATCATTTAAGTAAGTAGATTATAGTGCGTGAATAACAAGTATGTACTGTGTTTACTGATCAAGTAAGATTAGATATATTCATTGCATCTTCTTGTATTTCAACCTCCACTTAGCAGATTCATTCACCTCATTCCAAAAGTTTCACTTCCTTTTTAGTAATTAATATACAGTAAAGTCATTTATAAAGGGCGTGTCCTGTTATGCAAATAAATAAATAAGTCAATAACCAAATATAACGATGTCTGAGCAACAGATGTATAGCAATTAGATCTACTTCCAACATTGTTTTAATTGAGTTTTATTAGCCACGGACACATACACAGTGTGGAGGCGCGGTGGCTTCCGAACCTGGGGGGTCCAGGGTTCAATTCCTGGTGTAGACTTTAAATTTCGTGATCTTTAGGGCGCCTCTAAGTCCACCCAGCGTTGTACTGGCCACATGACACCCTCGTTAATCATGGGCCACAGAAACAGATGATCTTTACATCATCTACCATATAGATCAGAAGGTCTTAGAGGGGAACTTTTCATTATACACGGTAGCTGCCCAGTGGTCAACATTTACATAGTAATGTTTCCAGTAGTATTTAATCACATAGTGATAGACCAGATAGTACTACATTATTTGTTCAGTGAAGAGAGATGTATGTTCTATTGTTGACGCTTTGCTCAGACATATACATCTTGAACAAAGCCACTGGCCAAGGAATTTCCTTTATGTCCAACGTGATCTTCCGTGTGGATGCTATAACTGCCCGACGTCGTTGTCCACTGATCGTCCACAGTTTCACTTGGAAAAGAGTCCATGCTTCGAGCACTGACCGGTCGAAACCGGAACATGTCCATAGACAACCTCGGCCCAACGCTGACCAGGGAGGACGAAGTGGACGACAGCTGGATGGAGTCTCCGCTGGTCTCCGAGGACGTCCTGCGAGCCTGCTGGTGACTCTGCTGACGAGGCGCCTGCTGCTTGAAGCGTCGAGGCGCTTGACGGGGTTTGCCTCGAGCCGAGGGCACGGCCCCCTTGTACTGTCCCTTGTGAACAAACAAGGCGTCGTCGTCTGTGGCTATGCCGCTGTCGCCAGTACAACTATTGACGTTGGTCAGTGTGGTGGACATAGTACCACGTGAGCTGAGGCTACCAAAGTCTCCAGGCTGGCTAGGTATCTGAATCTCACGCCACTCGTAGGCCTAAGAAGGACACAAGAAATACAGAGTTTAAAATGGTCCACGTAAAGGTTTAGAAGTTACAATACAATAGGTCAAAGGAAAAAAAAACATGACGATAAAATGTTTAAAGATTCAAAATTAAAGAAGGCCGCTAGAAATATAAATTAGAAGGCCGCTAGAAATATAAATTAGAAGGCCGCTAGAAATATAAATTAGAAGGCCGCTAGAAATATAAATTAGAAGGCCGCTAGAAATATAAATTAGAAGGCCGCAAGAAATATAAATTAGAAGGCCGCTAGACATATAAATTAGAAGGCCGCTAGACATATAAATTAGAAGGCCGCTAGACATATAAATTAGAAGGCCGCTAGAAATATAAATTAGAAGGCCGCTAGAAATATAAATTAGAAGGCCGCCAGAAATATAAATTAGAAGGCCGCTAGAAATATAAATTAGAAGGCCGCTAGAAATATAAATTAGAAGGCCGCTAGACATATAAATTAGAAGGCCGCTAGAAATATAAATTAGAAGGCCGCTAGAAATATAAATTAGAAGGCCGCTAGAAATATAAATTAGAAGGCCGCTAGAAATATAAATTAGAAGGCCGCTAGAAATATAAATTAGAAATACAAGGGAAAACTTAAGGCAACAACATAATTATGACAATAGAATGTCTTGGTCAGGGCAGTGACAGACAGGACTTGTGGAGATAACATAGTAACAAAGGGAGACAAGAACCAATTTGGGTTGAGCGCTTGCTAAATAATGTCAAAAAAAACGCAAACTGAAACTGGAACAGTTCCAGGAAAAAGAAGATGCAGACAGAGAAAGCGATGGGAAGACAACATGATTGTCATAGAAAGAAATTCTAGCCAAGACAAAAGACATAGGAATGGAGGAAGACGGTCAAGAGATCTTTAGTGTGGCCCCAATGGTTCAACAGACTAATGAATACGTGAAGGTGTAAAAGAATTCCTACTTCGTAGCATTAAAAACGTGTGTGTGCATTTCTTTGAAGAAAATCTTCTTCAGGTGGAGGGAAGGGAGAGTCTACTTTCAACATCACTTACCCTTATAGTATCTGCTGGTGTCAGAAGTTGAGTCTTGAAGCTACTCAAGAGTTGGAACGCTTGTTGAAGTCTCAGGCTGGTCACTCTGTTGAGCTCTTTGTCCACGTTGTCCGGCTCGTCGCCTTTGACCGTCATATCCACGGACAGTCTAACCCCTGGGTGCTTCGGGCGACTGTAGCGGTCAGTCTAAAGGACAAAACCAATATGTGTTTTAAAAAATGAATACAATGACATTAGAAATATGTAATGTTGTTGGCTTACTTTAGTCGAGATTCTAGTTCATCGAGCTTTCCCTCCTGGAGGTTTCTTCGTCTCTCCCCCTGCCTCTCTCTCTCTCTCTCTCTCTCTCCGTTTTCCTTTATTGTTTTTAGATTTGCATACCCCCAAACACACATATACACACTTAGTGTACCCCCCCCCCTTTTACTTATTTTCTCCAACCACTGATTGCTTGTCTCATTGATCAAGAAGTCAGAATAGGACTGCAGCATTGATTACATAAAAATTGAATGACTTTACACACACTTAAACAGGGGAGGTAACTGCGCCAGTTGGGGCTCGCACGTTTTTTTTTTGTCACACTAAGAAAATAATTGAAGGTGAATGTCTTCGATTGTAATAGATATGACGTCACATCAGTCAACCACTACATCTCGACTAGTAGCCTACTATTAGGTCTTTGTTTTGCCATCCTAAACATGTGTTTCAATGTAACTGTAAGACTGTGACTATGTATTGCATTGTCTTTGTCTTTTTTACCAGCCTCCTAAAAAAGACATCAGCTGTTTCTTCGAATTTCATCATTAGCAAAATGTTGTTTATAAAGCGATGCTACGTAAGCATTTCATTTTGATGTCTGGAACTTTGTTTTCAAACTTATACTCGAACTCTACGATTTGTTTCTAGTAATGGCAACACAATATCCTCGTTCCTTTTGTCACGGACCCAAATAAACTCAGCTGCAGCTACCTAATGTTTTACGATCGTTACATTTCTAATTTCAGGACCTGAAATCTCTTAAAATAGGAAAGTACAGAAATGAGTTACTAAGCGTGTATGTTTTAAATTTATCTCGACTGTTTTAATTATCCTTTTTTTAATATTGATGATAAACAAACTAACAGAAACCAAACCTCTATTGTTAACTGTTAGCCTAGTGGATAGTTTTGATAAATTGACCACCTGCTCTCTAGGATCTGGGAGGACACACCGCCTACTCATCCTCCACCCAAGCCTCCTCATTCACCTCCTCGAGTGACCGGTCGGTTTCAAGTAGCGAGGACAAGAAGGATTTTTGGGGACGCGGGACATCTGTCACCTAGATGTCCAGTGGTCCCATTGAGGTCAACAGGTAGGGTTCACTAGACATCACGGGTCACTGATCACGTGACAAAGGTTTTTAAAAAAATAGAATAGAAATCAAAGGGGGGAAATGGCTTTATATTAATCTATATGAGATAGGGTGAATCTTTGAATCTTTCTCGGTTGATCTCTTTGTTGCAGACGTCCCAAACGCACACACACGCATATATATACACTTACACATAAAAAGAGATAAACAAGAACACACAGTGATAGCTCGTGTCCAGAAAGTTTGAGTCGTGTAATTTGTAAAACGAAAGCCGATTGACTAATGAAATTTTATTGACTAATGATAAGCTGATTGGCTTATGAAAGATGGATACTTTAGACTAAAACTCTTGAAATAAATGTTATAAAACTTTGGAAAAATTATTTAAATAAAAACAAACTATATATTATATATATAAATCTAGATTTTTTGTTTTGTTTTAATTTTTGGTGTCAGAAACCAAGACGAGACTTGTACAATAGTGCATAAACTATAAACGGTTTCGATATTCATGTAGGCTTATATCTAGATCAGACTCAAACACATGTCAGAGGCACATATTCTGACATCTAAATCTATTATTGGAGAGTTTCAGAAATGGACGCAGGTTCATATATAGCAAGCTATGTTGTGTTGAATTCGATGAGGAAAATACGAAATGCTGATAAAGTATCCATTTTTAAAACCATGTCATCATTTTTAGCACTGTCGAATCAAATTAAAAATAAAATGTGTAAAGTAAATCATTTGTATCTTATCTTATATAATACAGACGTTAGTTTAAAAAAGATTTGTATGCAGCTATGATGTAGAATAAAGGGACTAAGTTCTTTCGCTTGTAACAGTCATTTGTATTCGTTACTTGGCAAAAGTGATCTTCCGAAATGGCGTCCTTGACCTAATTCAATGTGTCCAATTTTCTCTTAATATTCCTCGTTTCAGTTTCTTACATGTTTTTTTTTTGGTTCCATTATATTAAAATCCCATTTCATCACATCGCTTTCCCTTCTTTTTCTCTCTTACTGAAATGATTGCTTAATTAAAGAATTGAAACGGGATCTTACACATGAAAGTCTATACAAAAAATGCAGCTTAATGAAATTACCATTTAGTGCGAAACTACTCAATGAAGCGTTCTCCTTTTGATACTCTCTTACATTTGTGTTCACTTGTCTCTTACATCGACACTTTATTGACACCATTTATTGTTTGCAATTTTTACAAAGGGTATAGTAACACTCTGTCTGGTAAAAAGTTTGAACATGTTATTTCTCCCACGCCCAATCTCGGATCAAGCTGAAATTTTGCGCTATTATTTCTTTTACCCGACAATACAAGAGTCAATAAAAAAAATTAACCAATTAGTCAATTAAGTATGGTAATTAATTATTTTGTTTAAATCTCGAACAAGGGAAAGAAATTGTATTTGACTGAAGTGGTGATATAAACTGAATTAAGGTCCTCAGACACCAAATGAAATAGAAAAAATAGATAACAATACAATCGTACATGTTCATACGCTATTCGCTAGCAGAACGGTTACTGTATTGACTTGAGAACCCCGCAAAGGCTTAAACCCACGAGTTTGAATACATGTCTTCCCCCACCCCTCCCCATTAAAAAAAAATTCATATAAAAAGCGATCACCCAGATACCCCGTTCTTTCTTTATCCCTACCCCTTTCCAACTGGTCCAGACAAGTGATAGGATCATAGCGAAGTGAGAACGCTATAAGCATACAATTGCGCTAAACAAAAACATTTGGTAAAAAAAAATAATTATAATTCTCGCACAGATTTATTAATGTTAGTCTAGATATATTACAAATTTAATTACATGACTGATCCAAACAAATCGATACACTTAATATCAGCTTTGGTCTGTTTTGTAAATATTTTTTTTTATTTTGCTTGTTTAATTTGTACTTATGTATTACAATTTCAAACAGCAGTTAAAACATTCATGTTTGAAGTCAATCAAGTTATTTTTTTTCTGTTACCGGTGTACGATTAAAATCATTGTTTTTATTACCAGATTATCAGATCCAATGTGCTATTATTATTTGTGTGTGTGTGTCACTGTTGAATTAAAAGGATGTCCAGAGACAAAGGCGCCAACAACAAAGCCAAGAGTAAAACTCCCCCTTTTTTTTCATCAGCAAAATAGAATGGAAACTGAAGCGCCTATAGAAGCAACTGTCCACCTTCTTTCTAGGCTCTAGTGCTAAGTTCCGGGGGGAGAGTCCTATTGTTCTGGATTGAGTTCTATTGTTCCGGAGTGAGTCCTATTGTTCCGGAGTGATTCCTTTTATACGGAAGGACCACAGCAAGATGACACTTGATGCTCGGGGCGGGAGTGGAGGGAGGCGGCTGAAAGGTGGCGTGTTGAATGGGAGAGTGGTCAGCGCGTGGTCAGGCCAACGGGACAGGCATCAAGCTTAGAGTTGAGAAAGATCAAATTGCCACGTTCTTAGGAGTAGAGCTATGAGCTCATGAAAAAACGACAGTATTTAGAAGCAAGGCAAAAGGTTTGGAATAGCCTCGTATTGACAGAATATAATGCCTGGGAAAAAAATGTCTATTTACAGACGTTTGATTTAACAAAACGATAAACGATTGTGAAACATTTTTTTCTTCTGATAGCTCGCTCTCCAATCTAAAGGGAACAGGATTAAAGCCAGGTCAAACTGGGGACAAATTAAATAGCAGCTTGGCATCTGGACTTCACGTTTTATGGATTTCATTATTTACTGCTAACTATCCTCAAAAACATACTTTTAACGCATCAAGAGTAATACTAGACTTCTCCTTGCGACTTGTTTCACTTTGGGTTTTTCGCATTATTTTGTTAGGCTAATTGGTTAGAGACTATGTTTATAACACCCAGAGCTTGGCGAAGAAAAAAGGAATTTGCCTTTTCACAAGAAAAACTGTTCAACAGAGAGCTTCCCATATTTCTGTTGCCAAAAGCAACACAATTATTGCGTGGACAAAACAAGGAAAAATGTCTGACCACAAATTTTAACTCGATTAGCTATGGTCTTTAACTCTATTAGCTATGGTCTTCAACTCTATTAGCTATGATCTTTAACTCCTTTAGCTATGATCTTTAACTCCTTCAGCTATGGTATTTAACTCTTTTAACTATGGTCTTTAACTCTATTATCTATTAGCTATGATCTTTAACTCTATTAGCTATTATCTTTAACTCCTTTAGCTGTGATCTTTAACTCCTTTAGCTGTGATCTTTAACTCCTTTAGCTGTGATCTTTAACTCCTTTAGCTATTGTATTTAGCTCTATTATTAACTATGGTCTTTAACTCTATTAGCAATGGTCTGTAACTCTATTAGCGATGGTCTTTAACTCTATTAGCTATGGTCTTTAACTCTATTAGCTATGGTCTTTAACTCTATTAGCTATGGTCTTTAACTATATTAGCTATGACCTTAAAACTAAGCTAGTGCGAGACCCAAATGGACCTAAATGAAAAGTTAGCCTCTTGTTCAGGGTCAAAAGTTAAAACACAAACTACACCACATCGAGACAATCCTAGCCGTATATGGAATCCTATACAAAACATTTGTAAAAGGGTTTAACCGTAGGGAAGGGATGACGGGTGTATGTTTTGTTTCCTAGGACTTATATCTAGGTCAGTTACATTTTCATTTGTACACTAAGAACCGATGAAATTATTTGATGCTAAGTTTCTAATAGAGGTAAATAGAACAATAGCAGGAAGTCCAGAGTTTACGATCGTTTTGTTATGAGCGAAAAATAAAAATAAAATAAAAAATTTGTAATCGATTTTTTAAAACGATATCAGCTTATTAAAATGTATTTATTTTGGCTCTGTAGGTTGGTAGGTAGGCAGTCTGTGAGAACAAGTGACTGCTTGACTGACCAACAAAATCTCTCTAAATCTCTGTCTAAATTGTTCAGACTAACAACTAGTGTACTTACAGCAGTGTCTTCTTTCTGTGTTTGGTAACTTGTGTAGTTTTTGGATTTCAATTGATCTTGACCATTTCCACCGTGATCATTGAACTTCTGTGGAACATTTAGGTCAGAAAATGTCACTTTTCATTTACATAACCTACCAATCATAAATATATTCATTCACAAACATAATACCATTCTGAAACTTTGTGTGCCATTCATAAATACAATTTCAATTGACCAGGGATCTGTCATGTGGACTATGTGTAAGTTTCCGAGTAAAAATGTACAAATTACACAACTGTGAGGAAGCTATGTATGTATATCAATAAAGTTTAAAATGTCAGGGCTACAAAATATTTGAAGCATTGAAACACGGACTGGAAAGAAAGCAGTTATGATTTTTTTTTAAATGTTATTTCAAGCTTGTGAATATTCTGGTCCTTTCTTTTATCTGTAATACCTTTTGACCATTGGCAAGATCGGCAACTTCTGTCATTCGTGGTGCAGAGTTAGATCCCTTCTCCAGATACCGCAGTTGCTTGCCCTTGTCTCTGCGTCTGACATAGCAAACGGCCATGATGATGACCACAGCCACCAGCACTGTCCCACACACTAATCCCCCTGCGATCATGGCGTTGGTGTCCGAGCTTTGGACCGGAGTCAGTTGTGGGTTCACCTGGTCACCGAACAATAACAGGATTTTGTAGTTATAAAAATAAAAGAAAAAACATTGAAAAGAAAAAAAAAAGTTTGGAAAAAAACAAAACAGGAGAGGAACATTTGTAGCGTAAGGGGAAGGAATTCGGTGTAGTAAAATGTAAGATCTGCTAGATTTATTCCGCTTTAACGACCATTTCGTACCGATTACATCTCAATCGGGAATTATGGGATTAAACAAACGGAGTTTATTTGATCGCTAAAGCTTATAGACGCTTTTGTTTGGATTACAGGAGCTGTTCGGGGATGGTCTGGCCACTTTGACCTAGTTATTGTGACTTTATTTTTTGTCTGAGAGCAATGACAACAGTAGATTTAGCTCGTGGCGTTCACTATTTTTATCTTGCAAGAGTGAACACGTGGTCACGTCGCCATTGCTTTCAGAAGATTTGTCTTAATCTAAACTGTTAACACAACGGAAACTAGCCAACAGGGGCGTTGAACTTGGGAAGGTGCAAAGACACACTCGATATAACCTCCAATCTAGAAATAGCCTTCAAAAAGTAAAAAAAAAACAACGTTATATCTCTAAAGGTCCCTCCATAACGCGACGTTAGATTCTAGATGCATTACCCCCCTTTTACGACTGCTTTTTTTTTCTGAGTTATCCCCTATTTCCTTGTATACAATCTTAGTACCGAGCAGGCTTTTTGTGACGTAATAGTAGATGTTTCAGAGACGCGGTGGTTAAGGGAAAAGCATCTGGCTTCCGAACCGGAGATCTCGGGTTCGACTTCTGGTGAAGATTGTGATTTTAAATTTCGGAATCTTTGGCGCCACACAGCTCGTAATTAAGGAGTGATGTCAGAAGGGGGGGGGGGGGGAGGAAGAGCGAGACTGCCAACAACACAATGACACGTCTCCATTGACCTGTTCAAGTTTGAGAAAGTAATCTGTGTTATTATTCTGAACCACATTTTATCTTATACATTACAGACCGCCACCCCAAACCCGTTTGTTAAATAGTTATGATCTACCAATTCATTGATTTTCTTGGCTGATTCAAGTATTTCATTTTATGCTCAAGATCTAATTGATTAACTGAATGTCAGTGGTTCTCAACCTTTTTTTTTTTAACCCAGGGGGCAGAAACACTTCCTACATGTATATCATGGACCACATCAGGGATCAACATGTCCGTGTCCAAAAGAGCCTCTTTAGTTTCATTTTTTTTTTAATTAGTCAGTGACTTGGCAAGAGATTTTGGGGCCCCGGGGGGAGGGGGGTTAGCCTCTTTAGGGGCCCCTGCATTTTGACATTCTACATCATGACATGAGATAATGTACTCAATATATAAGTCTAATGTGTGGAATAAATGCAACATGATCACTTATTTACATAACAATATGAATATCAAGGTAACATGGAATTGGCTTAATATTTACTGTAATAAAAGTAATTTGGACACTAATTTGGGGGCCCCTCTCAAGTAGGGGACCGGGAGAACTTTCAAATTTGGACCCCCTCCTCATCCTCTTGCTACGTTAGTGCAATTGGTTTAGAAGATGCGTTGGTGTAACAACCAAACTGAGTTTTATTTTACCCAACCGATTTCAAGTATACTTTTGTATTAGGTGGCCTAGGCAATCTCCATTAAAGTAGTCTCGATTGCTGAGTAATACCAGTTTGTGTTCTATAGTATTATTAGTAACTTATATTTTTCTAGATATAAGAATGGTAGTAGCAGTGGTGATTAAATATAAAAAAGTGACACTAACCGTTATGTGAATGATGAGGAACTTGGTTGAACTGAGAGGCTTATCTCCCTTGTCCGTCACTGTGAAGGTCAGATTGTAGTCGCCCACATCGCCCTCACTGAAAGTCCGGGTGGCGAACAGGTCGCCAGTTATGGCGTTCACATGGAACATACTGGAAACGTTTCCAGGCTGGAGGGTAAAGAAGAACTCCCCGTTCTGACCAACGTCTGCATCCGATGCCTGGACATAATGGAGGACTTGGTTAAGGCTTAGATTAGATACACTCTAGTTTCATAATTTAATATTCAAAGTGTTACTCGTAAAAGGGTTTTATATAAGGGGGGGGGGGGGGAGTGGCTCTGACATTGTGCTCTACAATGAAGGGGGAGCCATATCTGTACAAAACACACCTTACGATTATAAAATACATCTGCAGATCGTAGGAGATCCCTTAATTACGTAAAAATGTTATTCTTAGAAGAAACTTCAGTCAATAGTTTACACTCTGTCCAACTTCAACATTACACTAAGACTTATCCTAATTTAAAGTCCAGTGATCTGATGTACTGGTTGACCATATTCTCTAATCCCATTCCTAACCTTATGCTCAATCTCAAAGATTAAGTTCTACAATGTTTTAAAAACATTAAACATTCTTTTTCTTTTCAATACTTACTATTAGCTCAAAACTTTCTTCCTAGTCAAGAGGTGGTGAAAAGATGGAAAGTGGTGAAAAGATGGAAAGTGGTTTAAAGATAGAAAGTGGTTTAAAGATGGAAAGTGGTTAAAAGAGTTGTTAAAAGATGGAAAGTGGTTAAAAGAGTGGTTAAAAGATGGAAAGTGGTTTAAAAGATGGAAAGTGGTTAAAAGATGGAAAGTAGTTTAAAAGATGGAAAGTGGTTAAAAGATGGAAAGTGGTTAAAAGAGTGGTTAAAAGATGGAAAGTGAATTAAAGATGGAAAGTGATTTAAAGAAGGAAAGTGGTTTAAAAGATGGAAAGTGGTTTAAAAGATGGAAAGTGGTTTTAAGATGGAAAGTGGTTAAAAGATGGAAAGTGGTTTAAAAGATGGAAAGTGGTTTTAAGATGGAAAGTGGTTAAAAGATGGAAAGTGGTTTAAAAGATGGAAAGTGGTTTAAAAGATGGAAAGTGGTTTAAAAGATGGAAAGTGGTTAAAAGATGGAAAGTGGTTTAAAGCACAAGTTTAAAACGAAATTTCGTACAAAGTAGTATGTTAAGCAAATAACGTGAGTGGCGTGGGTTCGATCCCCATACCGTCCTTTCCTTTTATTTTTTTTTCTCTTCTCTTTCTCTCTTTTAATTCAGTGTTAGATTCTGGGAATCAAAAGTTCATTGAGTGAGACTAGACGGCAGACTGCTGAAGTAATAAGTTACTGTTAAGTAAATGCTGCATCGCGTATCATCTTGTCACCACTTGTTTTGAGATCGCGTATCAATGTCTGTCACATAGACTTATATAGACTACTCTAGACTGGACATGGAGATTTTTAACACTACAAAAATGTCGTGAAAATTTTGTAGAAAGTTGGATCAAGGCGTTGTTTTGTAATGTAGTTAAAAGAAGTAAAGTTGTTGTTTTTTTCAACCCTAACCTATGTAACATATAATTTAATTTTTAGATCTAGTTCTAGTAATTGAACATCAAAAATAAGAGTACTCTCTTCTCATAATTATTATTTTCAATTTTTAGATACATAATCTAGAAAGATCTAGGTAATCAATCTATTTAAATCAACATGAATTATTTCGATCTAGGATTTTTGAAACATTATTAGATTATCTCAATGGAAACAAACAGGAAATGGCTTTGTTTCATTTATTTGCGTGAATATCCGAGAAATAATTTTGCATTATTTCTAAACTTTGAAAACTAAAGATCATTACTTTTCTAAAACAGAAAAGATTGATTGGGGCAACTCCTCTTAGGGCTTAAAAAAGAGTTTACGTACATAAAAATATCTCTATTTATAGGTCTGTGAATCGATCAATCGCGGATAAGAATTTATTTCCTGTTTCCAGTCTAGTATAATATAAAATATAAGTCTATGGTCTGTCATTTAAAGTTAAATCTAGATTCTGTGTTTGAAGTTTTATTCACACTAGTTTAACTTGTTTAAAAACAAACAAAAAAAAACAAAAAAAAATAAAAAAATTTTGTTTCTTTGGTTAGGTATCCCATAGGGTCCATGCGCTACTGCAGTTCACGTGATAATATGAAAAACTACTTATTAATTGTTGTTTTCAATTATGTCTGACTTATATGAATACTAAATAGATTTTTTCTCTTAAAAAAAAGGTAAACATTTAATAAATATAATACTTAGTATAACAGAACTTACATAACAGTACAAATATAAAAAAAAAATTTGACAAAAAATCTTCAACCGTTTGCATAAATGTGTTGATAATATGGTTACTATCCTTCTCCCCTA
Source organism: Biomphalaria pfeifferi (assembly GCA_030265305.1). Taxonomy (NCBI): domain Eukaryota; kingdom Metazoa; phylum Mollusca; class Gastropoda; family Planorbidae; genus Biomphalaria; species Biomphalaria pfeifferi. Next base: position 1,808,337 of record JASAOG010000041.1, on the reverse strand, counting down.
ATAAATAGCCTCAAGTGTTTGTTACTATTAATAGTGAATAGTTGTAAAAGTGGTGTATTTTTTATGAAAAAACTGCTTGCATAAGTGATTTAAAAATTAGATTTTTCGCTTTCAGAAAATAAAAAAGTAGCCGTTGCATCAGAACTTTGAATGGTCTAAAATATTGTGATGTCGGACTTTCAGTATCTTTTCTAGTTTACGAGATCTAAACGAGATGGACAGATGGACAGACAGGCCACACAAAACTAATAGCTTCTTTTTCCCTTTCGGGGACGCTAAAAATGGATATAAAATAGTAGAATGCGTTTACCTGTAAACGAATCAAAGATCGTGAAACATCCACAGGCAATGTCAAGGCCAGGCTGTTGTTGGTAGAAGTTGGGAAGATGAAGGTTGGAGTGTTGTCGTTGATGTCCACAACCATCACCTGTACATCCACTTGTGCCGAGAGTGCCGGGCGGCCGAGGTCAGTGGCTCGAATAGAAAACCGGAGAATGTCCACATCTTCTCGATCCAGCGGTACCCGTGTTGTGATGGTTCCATTGTTGAAGATGTGAAATTTCTCGCTGTCACTGGAACTGGTTGGAATTGAAAACCGGATTTCACCGCTTTCGTTTAGGTCAAGGTCGTAAGCTGAAACAGAGCCGACAACGCTCCCAGCTGGAAGTCTCTCCGAGATGGAAAATTTGTAATTCATCTGAAAAAACTGGGGAGTAAAATCATTTATGTCCATAACGGACACGGTGACCGTCGCTGTGGCTGAAAGTGGTGGGACACCGCCGTCCAGGGCCAAGATTTTCAGAACATGTCTATCCTGGGTTTCCCTGTCCAGAACTTTGGCACATACAAGGGCGTTAGAGCCGGGAGGGATGCGGAAATACTCCCCAGAGTTGTTGAGGAGAGAATAAGAAATTTTAGCGTTGTCTCCCGTGTCCTTGTCTGTAGCTGAAAGAAGTGTTGCAATATCGTTCACGGAGTTTCCCTCAGAGAGGGAGATGACTTGGTTGGGACTGTCAATGACAGGGGCGTTGTCATTGACATCACCAACTGTCACGTCGAATGTCATTGTGGCGTTAAGCTTTGGCGTACCGGCATCCTCGCAGAAGATTGTCACCTTGTAGGCGGAAGTCTCCTCGCGGTCTAGTGGCCGGACCACAACGACCATGTAGTCGTCTTCCTGAAGGCGCCTGAGGTCAAAGAAAGAGCTCTGGCTATAGCAGGTCACTACGCCGTTGTCGTTGGAGTCAGGGTCCGAGACGGAGACGTAAGCTACCATGGACTCGTGGGGTGCAGACTCCAGTATGAATGCAGCGTCGGAGTCACCATTCAGGGGGTCGATGGAGATGACCGGGGGGTTGTTCTCCGTGTCGATGACCGTGACTTGGACTTCCGTCTGGTTGACGTTCCGAGGAGTACCGCCGTCAATCGCCTCTACGATGATGGTGTAACTCCCGCTGGCAAGTGCTGACTTGGCAACCAAAACTCCACTGGTCGGGTCAATTGCGAACAGATCAGTAACCCCGATATCTTGGTTTCTGCTCAATCTGTAGGTTATGGCAGCGTTGACCCCAATGTCTTCATCGCTTGCTTGCAGTGTCAAGATGACCGCACCAGGGACAGTATTCTCCCCAACATTGACCTTAAACTGTGTCTTCGGAAACCTTGGAGTGTTGTCATTGACATCTGTCACTAGAACGTCAATGGACATGGAACCACTTTTTGCTGGATTCCCGCCATCCTTGGCCACTAGGACAAGCCTATATCTATCTACTTTTTCTCTGTCCAGCTGTTGGGTGACCACAAGATTCACGTCGAATGTGCCGTCCAATTTTTTCAAATACTCAACACTAAAGACGTCACTTTTAGGTTCAATGCTGTAGGACTGGATGGTGTTTCCTTCGCCGCGATCCTCGTCAGAAGCTGAAGGTACTGAATACTTCATACCGACAGACACCGACTCTGAAATGCTCAGGTTTACACTGGAATATCCGAAGACCGGAGAGTTATCGTTGACGTCTAGAAGATTCACTACTATCCAATATTTTCGAATATCTGAGTTTGACCTGGCTACGATCCTCAGATTTAATAGGCACTGGGATTTGAACCTGCACAACTGCTCTCTGTCCAGCCTAAACTTTGTGAAGAGATCGCTGTTGTCCTTGTCCACTCGGAACTGACCGCCGTCTTCCCACGCCATGATGCTGTATTGGAGAGTCTTGTACACGTTGGGAGGAATGACGTCAGCGAGGAGGAGGTCACGAGCGATGTTGCCAACAAACGAACTCTCTGCTTCCTCCTCTGGCACGTTGTAAGTTTTGTCCTGAGCGAACACTTCACAGAACACAAACAGAAAGACAACAGTTTGAACTGCATGTTGGTACACCATTTCCTTTTTTTTTTCTGGGTCACACACTAAAAAATATATGTTACAGAAGAAATAAATCCAGATCTCCAGCATACAAAAATAGTTTCATGCAACAGATGTCATTTCCTGTTTAGAATTGTCTTTCACATTGATGCTAAAAAATATTCTCTAGTCTGGAGTTAGATGATCAGACAGAGTTGTTTGTTTTTTGTCTGTTCTGTTGACTTTGTTACAATCACGTCTGCAAGAAAAAAAAAAACATCTTTACAGAAATGTGAACATTTGATATATAGATATAGTATTAACAAAATAAAAAAAAAATAAAACACAGCTTAACAGGACGTGGCGGCTGAGTAATATAGAGCTTGGCTACCAAACCAAGGGCCCCGGGTTCGAATCTAAGTGAAGTGAGATTCATAACAAACGAATATTCACATTTGACTAGAGTAACACCATTAGTAAAATCACTAAATTTAGAAAGCCTTCAGGACAGAAGACTCAAAAGTAAAGTAGCAATTATACATAAAACACTGAACCATAATCTTCAAATACAAAAACAAAACTTAATAAAATAGTTTTTAATGAGATAAAAAAAGATTCGTTTTTGATTATATCGAGTTATCGGTCATGGGAAGGAAAACAAAATAAAAGAGGAAAGGGGAGGGGGGGGAGCATTGTGTAGAGAAATAACGTTTGGTACAGACTTTCTTGGTGCTTTTCAGGTTAGAGTGCAGGGCATGGTTTGTGATGCTAGTCATGTCAAAAGTTAAGTCAAAGTCTAAGATCAACGATGTTTGCATGTCCTTTGTGCCGCTTCTAATGTCAATGTTAATGTATTCATGCCTTTGTATTTCTCTCTCTCTCTCTCTCTCTCAGTGATGTTTTGACTGTTATAAAAACCAATGGATCTCCTTCATCGACATGTAAGTCAGACTTAAAGTTTTGTTTGAATAGGCCATACAGTTATACACAGACCTAAAGCACTGCTTTTACATACAAGTCCTTTTCCCATTGCATTAAAAAGCACAGTGGAATAGCATTCATTGGGAGTGATCTCTCCTTCCCGGTTCACCATTTCCCAATCAGAACTTATTAAATCGATCAATAATTTATTCCAAGCGTAGTAGATTTAAATATCGGCATGTTATTTTATCGCTGTGTTGCTGGGATATAACACATACAAGTTAAACACTGTTACACATACAAGTTAAACACTGTTACACATACAAGTTTAACACTGTCACACATATATTGTTTTTGTGTGGTGTAAAATACTACCGTTAAATGATGTTTTTCCTTGTTGGTAAATCAGAAACTTAAGCTTGCTTCATAAGCTAAAATGAAGGCAAACTAACAATTCGTGTAATATTGTTGTTTATAAAATAAGTTGATTAAGGTCACGTATCTGGTATAAGTTTCGTCAGTCTAACATATTTGGAGGCAGATATGCAGGGTGTCAGCTATGAATTAGACAAGTTTGCAGTCAAATATGTGTGGAATCAGTTCAGTGGCGTAGCTAGGAATTAACCATCATTTGGGATCCCTGGGACTTGACATCTTTGAGGGCCCCTGCATTTTGCGTAATATTTAATGTAAAATATGCTCATCTACTTTACCATAATTCACTTAATGAACTTACCATTTCTAGACATTATAGTTATACAAATTAATCCAGAAATAACAAACTGCAGAAGAAATAACACTAACTTGTCAGTATTGCCTTTATAGTGGCCTCAGTGTATTTAAAAATGTGGATGTCTGATTACTGCTACAACTTAATCGAATACACAGCACGCTTTAAGTTCTCTCCCCCTGACTGACTGACCAAGGCGTTTGGAAGCTAAGACTTCAAATAAGGGGAGAGAATGTACGCACGACCACAGCGAAGTAGTGAAGTGGGGGGACAGGCTAACAAAAATGTGTGAAGTTTTTTTTTTTTTTTCGAAGCCACGCCCCTTCTGTCCACCCGTCAGTCAGGAGCGATCACCACTGTTCATCAATGTCGTCACGTGACGTGGTCCCAATGATTGCCCGTTTAAATGTTGGTTCATGTGTCAGACATGAAAAGAAGAGCGGTACTGCTGTGGGAGACAACTCTATAGGTATAGACACGCGTTTGATGACTTTACTGTTCACTTTAGAGGGGCAAGGGCAGCAACCCTACTCCACCAAAAGGTCTACTTCCCCGGGGCAGTGTTTGTATTAGTCGTTTCATCGTGAGTGTCCGGGTTATTCTTTTTCGTTTTTCAGTACACAGCTTAGATAATTTACTGTTGAATCTACGATTAGTTTTGGGCTAATGTCATAAGTAGATCCTGCAAGTAATCTACATGTCTAGTGCGATAGTTTGACTAACTATAATAATAGGTTGGGCTGGCTATCTGATATCTACTAAGGTCACATAATAACATCATCAGGAGTGATACTATTTAATTATTTTATGTGAAAACACTCATTTGGGGACCCCTCTCAAGTGGGGGCCCGGGGGGGGATTTTCACATTCTTCCCCTCCTCCCCCACCCTGGCTACGCCCCTGTTTGCAAGTATATCTTTTTATTGACCATTGCGAATGTTGTTCAGTCTGGTTCACTGAGACATTTACTTCTTATGGACTAGTCTTTTTTTTTTCCCATGGAACACACATTACTGTGTGTTTGGTTATTTGTATTGAAGTGGTCTCTACTCTGTGACAATGTGACAAGTTTCTTTCATTGTCAAACTTGTCACGCTTTATGACAAATGACATTTTCTTTGCATAGACGACTATGACAAATACGAAATTAAGATTTTAAAAAAATGTAAAACATAGTTTTCTGGTACATGGGTCACTGTCCCCCTCTGTCTGTCTGTCTGTCTGTCTGTCTATCTATCTATCTATCTATCTATCTATCTACCTACCTACCTACCTACCTACCTACCTACCTACCTACCTACCTACCTACCTACCTACCTACCTACCTACCTACCTACCTATCTATCTATCTATCTATCTATCTGTATTATTGTCTGCCTGTTTGTCTTTTTTTGTTTTGCCTGTCTGTCTATCTGTTCACCTGTCGATCTGTCTGACATTTTGTCTACTGGCTTATGTGTAGACTGTGTATTAGTCGATTTGTTATTTTTTAAATATCAGACTTCTCTTGTTAGCTCAGTGTCCAGTTCGACTACTTTGTTCTATCTAATGGTCTATATACATTTCCGTATAAATACACATTAAACACAGCATAACAAAGCCTGTTAAATCATTAGCGTATTGAAACAGTCTCTTGACCTTCTTAATTCAGCCATTAAAACAGTGGGTCAATGTCGCGATACAGACGAGACTACGCCCGTTACATGACCAGCGGACTGACCCCACATAGATTAACTTAATTAGCTCACATTCAGATTGGACATTCATTACGACTGGGCGGAGGAGGGACACGTAAAAAAAAGGGGGGGAGAGGGGGAGCACTCTTTTGGTTGCCTGGAACTAACCGGGCGTGACCAGACATGGAAAATGTCCTAAGAAAAGTGACCTATCACTTTGTGAGTGCGAGAGCGTGTGTGACGTCAACCTCTGGAGCACGTAGTGCCCACGATTGACAACTTTGACAAGATTAGCCGCAACAGAAGTATCGCATTGTCACCATGGTAACGGGGCGCCTATGTATAATATTCATAAAGCTATTAATAATGTCTTGAATAAAAACTCATTCAACGTCCAACATACACACATGCGTACTTGATAAGCATTGCGGTAGTTAAATGAATAAACCTAATTGAGAATAGACATGAAACTTAACATGAACTGGACATGCTCTGTGACTCGACCCATAGCATATAGCTGGCCTCAACAGATTATGATCAATTAGGTAGCAGCATTATTTATGGACAAACTACATCCCCGCCTTAGGGGGGAGGGGGTCTCATAAAATGGGAAAAGACAAAATAAAACTGCAATTTTTTTGTTATTGTCATTTTTTATCTTTCAACAGATACAATAACAAACGAGTTACTTGTGAGTATTAGACTGTTTAGTTTTGCATAGACCTGAAAAATGAACTCCCCTTTGAACTTTTAGAATTGTGTATTACAAGTAGTGACAATCTAAACCAACGAAGCACAAGAGTCTAACTATAGTTTCAAGCTCATTGAGGATCAACTGAACAATGTTTTGCCAACGAGGCTCTTCGGTTCGAATCCCGAAAGCAGCCTGTTCAACTTACTCAACCTGAGAGCCTACTTGGAGAAAATTTTAAAAAAAAAAAAACGTTGGTCGCTTGGCTGACTAACTTGATCAAAAACATGTGGATATCACCCAGAGATTTATTTAGCCCCCCCCCCCCCCGAGGGGGGGAGAAATCCCCCCCTGAAACCACAATCCTCCCCTTCTGAGGAAATTATTTTATTCCCCCCCCCCCCCCCCTCAGAGGGGGATCAGAGTAACACTAAGTTGCTTTAAAGAAGAAATTAAGGAAATAAAATTGTATGTTGTATAATAATTATTTCGGTTTTCCTCCGTCCGGTTTTTGACATTCCTACTTTTGGTATCCCGGGAAAATCGTTAATTATAGATGAAAGGGAAAATAATAAAAGTGTAAACATGAAGCGGCAATTATCGATGTTCAGCTTTGCCAAAAAAATTCGAATAAATGAGAATGGAGCAAAATCAACATTTGAGTTTCCCGGGTTTACGGTACACAACACCTGATGGGAACTGCATGTTTTCGGCCATCGCGCATCAATTATCGTTCAATCCTGGCAACACTCGTGAATCAGGCTCAGCAACTGACATTAGACGATCATTGGTCAGTTATTTACAAGACCATCTGGAAATTCTTCTGGACAAAATTATTGAAGGTATGATTATAAATTTATGAAACTTTAGTTAATTCGTGGGCACCGCCTAACTAATCTTCCACGCCTTTCATGTGAGCGATAATAGGTCAGCATTACTGGACTTTGCCCTTGCATGGGTGAGGGTTTTGCCTAAAACCCTGCACGGCTTGACTGCCTAAAACGCGGCAATATTGAGACTTAGTCAGTTTCATAATCTAGTTCAACCGTGTTAGTTGTTAGACACATGCGCATGGCCAAAATTTGATACCATGATAAATTTTGCTAATGCAACCCACTTCAATGTATCGGTACGCATGGGAATTCACTTTATGTAGCCATCCGTGCACCTTTCGACGACAACTTGCCAACCCAGACTGGGATAGCATGGAGAGTACCGGAGGCTAATTGTTATCATGTCAAGCCTAGCCTATTTAATTCATTGTATGACTCATATTCCTAAGTTATAATTGTATAATTTTACATATTTTTAGGTTTTTCTTCTGTTGACAAATATCTTGAGGCAATGGAAAAGAATGGAACATGGGGAGATGGCATAATATTATCCACTTCCTCGATTTTTTTCAACCGTCCAATAACGGTTGTTTATGGAGTATAGTGCCCTTCATAATAAGAAGAAATAAGAAATATTCATTTGCTGATTGACTTATCTAAATAGAATAATTAACGTTAATTCTTTTAGCAGCTAATACTGAGCATAATCATTTGAAATAGAGTATAAATATATGTTACTACCACTATTGTGTTTGAAGTGTTTACATTTGTTCAAACTAGCTATTGATAAAGCTTTGGCATGTGCGATTTTTGCCAGTTATATACCTTATATTCATACACACGTCCACAACTCCATACGATTTTATTCCGGTCAATCATTGTCATACAGGCTGTTATTTGTGTAAATTAAATTAAAAATGCCTCAGAAATTTCATTTTGACACTGGTATTTTGCTTCAGCTTCTGGGGGACATCGTCCAGACCCCCTATCGGGGCTTTGCCCCTGGACCCTGGGGGACGGCCCCCTTTTTGGGAATCCCCCTGGGTTATGCCAACTCCTCCCCTGAACCGAATTCCTGGATAAAACCCTGATATCACCTGCAGCATGAGCCTCTGGTTTTGAAAATTATAAAATTGTTGTCGACAAAAAAAAAAAAAACAACCAACATATTACCTTTAAAAATATAAGGCGGAGTCGAGGGTTCAGTGGTTTTGTGTTGTGTCCTGGTTAGGACAATGGCATGGATAGGGATTAGGAGGCCCGGGGGGGGGGGGGCTTGATCACTTAAGGAGCCTCTGCATTTTCACATTCGACATCATGACATGAGATAAAGTAATGTTAAATGTAAAAAAAAATTATCTGACACTCATTTAGGTGCCCCTCTCAAGTGGGGGCCGAGTAGAATTTTTTATTTGGACCCCCCCCCCCCTCACCCCACCATAGTTACGATCTGGGTTATGGCCGTCCATTATATAAAATACGGCACCTAGTGCTTGCAGTGCCGTCATTATATTTGTAAATTGTGTGCATCATTGGATTGTTTCAACACTTAGCTTCATATTTGTATTTCCCCTTTAAAAAGAAATGTATCTACATTTAGAGCTCATTTTGGACCGAGCTAATTTGTCAGACAGCGGACTTTTGATTGTGACTCTGATCTTCTCTCTCTCTCTCTCTCCTCTCTGCCACCACGTGACAACATCTAGAGTGGACTATTAAGATTATATCGTTGTCCTAATCCCAGGTTCTTGTAGCCTGCAGTTATGTCCCTTTATGACACATACCTTACAGACCTGTCTCCGACCTATATAGCAACTATGTTGAAGAAACAACACGCACACGCATACTCTAAGTCAACACCTTCAGTCGTTAAGGAATGTCCTGTACGTTTTGTCTGTCCTACTGACCACTGAGAACAACCAAGTGTCATGGTATCCCCTGAAAACAAAACACATTTCCAGACATGATTTTATTCTTACATGTGTCTTGTGACACTGAGAACTCAATAGATCGATCCAAGGCGTTGGAATCTTAGTAAGCTCTTTGAATTTCATTTGGGATTCTTAGCTAGTGTAGCAATAGAATCTGGTGATGGATACGTTTTGAAGTATTCTCACAAGTTCAATCTGATGACCCCTAAGATCAATGTATGCCGGGAAAAGTTGTCTTTGTGAAGAAATAGCAGAAGTATGGCGGGAAATGTCTATACGAAGAAATAACAGAAATATGCCGGGAAATATCTATACGAAGAAATAACAGAAGTATGCCGGGAAATGTCTATACGAAGAAATAACAGAAGTATGGCGGGAAATGTCTATACGAAGAAATAACAGAAATATGCCGGGAAATGTTGTCTTTGTGAAGAAACAACAGAAGTATGCCGGGAAATGTCTATACGAAGAAACAACAGAAGTATGCCGGGAAATGTCTATACAAAGAAACAAAAGAAGTATGCCGGGAAATGTCTATACGAAGAAACAACAGAAGTATGCCGGGAAATGTCTATACAAAGAAACAACAGAAGTATGCCGGGAAATGTCTATACGAAGAAACAACAGAAGTATGCCGGGAAATGTCTATACGAAGAAACAACAGAAGTATGCCGGGAAATGTCAGTGTGAAGAAAAAACAGAAGCAATTCTTACGAAACAAAACACTTTAATTCTCCAAGTAGAAAGGATAAATGATAAAACACAAATGATTATACTTAACTTCCCTAGACTCTGCGCCAAACTTGAATAGGATTGGACAAGACAAGAAATTAGTCTACAGGTCCAATTAATGTAACCTTACTCGAAGATCTGAAGATCTTGTGAACTCTAACGCAGTTGATGAAAATGTCATCTGTTTCTGTGGCCCACCGTTAACAAGGGTGTCATGTGGTCAGTACAACTAACAGCCGCCTATACTTTTCCCCAATTAATGTCTGGTACCCTGGGTGGACTCAGAGGCGCCCTAAAGATCCCGAAATAAAAAACCCAGTCTTCAACAGGATTCGAACCAGGAACCCGTAGGCTCGGAAGCCAAACACTTTACCACTCAGCCACCACATATTATTATTATCTAACAATTTAATTTGATTTTAAAAATAAATTCACAAAAGGAGACAAGAATTTTTTCTCAGTGAGATAAAAAAAAAAGGGGGGGGGGGGGGAGTAAAAATTAATTTTTTTTTGGTCAAAATCTAAAATTCATGAGTTGTTTGCCTAAAGGAAGTTATTGCCCTTGTGACTCAATGAAGTCTTTTTTTTGTGTCTTGTTCTTGTTTACTCTAACGCCAGGATCTGTCTCTGTGTATCAATGCAAAAACTGAACGGTTAATTAAATTAACACTGCGTTTGAAGCACACGAAGAATCTCAAATTGATTAATTAAGGGTCGAATGTCGGGTTCACAAAAGGGGCTAATTTTTCCCTGAATGGCGTTATCTAAGTCAGGAGTAAGCTTGTTGAGTTCCGCATGCTGCACACACACGCTATAAGTTACAAACGATAGTCCCGAGACGAGCGCGCGTGCCTGCGAGTGAGGTTACATTAATTGGACCTGTAGACAGATTTCTCGTCTTGTCCAATCTTGTTCAAGTTTGATCTTAGTGAGGGTAAACTATGGGTAATTAGCTTCTTTAGATAATTAGTCAAGTTCATTTTATTATTCTTATTCATAGCTTTTTCCGATTTGTGAGAATACAGTACATGTCTTATACACATATCTGGCGAGAATACAGAATTGTTTTCACAAGAGCTACGCAATGGAGTGATTCCTGCAAGTAAATCGGCTGGAGTTTTTCTCTCTAACAGTTTCCTCTATAAATTCCTCTTTCACCCCTTCCCTGCATTCTATCCCCTGGGAGAGGGGGGAGGTAAGAGTTTTACTTCCTTTATTTCCGTTTCCTCTCCCCCCCCCCCCCCCCACATCCCCAAACAAAAACAAAAAGAGTTTATTTACAACATCAAAACTTCGCCAGTGTCTTGAACCTTTGCTGCGGGGTCATACCAGTCAAGTGTCTCTCACGAGAGAGACAAAAGGTGTCAAGTACTTTGTGTTGGGGGGGGGGCAGTAACGGCTGGAGTAGCCACGGTTAGGGGGGGAACGGGGCAAAAGGCCATATGCAGTTTTATGATCCCATAAACAGGGCCGTCACGTGAAGAGGTCATCATAAGCTGGACACCTTCCTGTTGTTTGATCACAAAACACCTGCACTGTAGTTTGACGGTGAGGGAGGGGAGGGTTTGAAACCGGGGCGGGGGGGGGGGGGGGAGGGCGATGCCATCAGCTAACGGACAACACTCAGCTTGATAACGCCCTGAACAAGAAAGCAAACCAAATGTCAACAAAAAAGGATTCCATTTGATATCAAGTTTACAACCAGAGATCAAGACGAGGAGACAGTTCTGGTATTTAGACGTGCCAGTTTAATTGACAAACTATTGATGCCGCATTCAGTACACCACGGAAATGGGCTGGAATAAAATAAAATAAGGAATAAAGTGGAAGGTAAACAGTCTACTTATCTGAAATGTATGCTAAACAAAAGTATTTCTTCTTTATTAAATTCCTCTTTAGTGTCAAAAGTCTCGAACATAAATTTACATTTGAAGAGTATGTGTGTGTCATCTGTAATTATATTTTCTAGCATTCTGATGTTGAGCAAATAAATACAAAAGTTCAGCTAAGTACCGAAACAATAAATAATACATACATAATATAATAACAGCCCTTAAGTAGCCATACAATATATTTTAACGAGAGCAGACGATGAATTCAAAATATTCCGAAATAAGCCCTGACCACAACTATACACAGTTACACAATATGATTATTAATCGAACATTGTTAAACTGAGCAGCCACAGTACATCTTCCGTGACTGTAACGTTTTCTTTCAGACCTTGTGATTTATAAGGCAGAAGATGGAAATGGTTAAAGAGGAGGGTGTCATGTGGCCAGCACAACGACCACAACGGCCAACCGTCTTTATTTTCCCTAACTAAAGTCAGGTAAACATTATAGTTGGGTGGACTGAGGGGCGCCTTAAAAAATTCAGAAACTCGAAATCCCAGTCTCCATCGAGATTCGAACCCAGGACCAAAGGCTCGGAAGCCAAGCGCATGATCACTCATCCAATGTATGTTGTATTTAAAAATCAGATCCGATCAAATGAGTTCAATCCTTAAGAAATGTTTGTATGTTTCTCAAATGTCTTTGAACTTGGACCACAAATGTACAAATCACCGAGAATAGTAAATAGATAATACTAAATATAGATAGAGAGAACTGTGCTATAGATTTTGTAAAAGCTTAATTTGTTTAGTGTAAATCTACGTCCTCTGACAGCAGAACGAGAGCTCAGAAAACACGAGGAGTTGGTAGAAGCCGTTTCGTTGACCTAGCCTCCCCCAGACCTCACCCTTTTAAAATAAGTTGCTCATATCTTCCATATTTCAATTACTCTAGTATTAGTATTATTATTTTTAAATGGTTTGGTTCAATTTATTTGATACAATACTATAAAGTTGTTTTTTCACAATCAATTTTGGCCTACTATCAACGACACATACCCTACTGGCAAGATTGTTTTTTTCGCCACTTGTTAGAACAAAGCAGCCAAGCGGCCACCAAAAGTTGATAAGGTTTAATTGCTGCCTTGCACGCATGAGTAAAAATTACACCAGTGATTGAGGCAGCCGTGTTGAGTAGAGGTCGGGGGGTGTGTGGCGGTCGACGTTGAGGCACGACACCATTAATTTGAGGACGCTATGTTTCTGTTCTACTGCTGATATAATAAAGTTTATTAATAACCCAACTTGCCGCTGAAGTTATCGCTCTATCACTACAATTTTTTTTTCACTGTAGTCACGAACATTTAAAGAAACAACAAGCTTACATTTGGTAGTAGATGATAGATCTAGACCTTTCATGCTATGTTTAAACTGAAAAGAACGGTATCAGATAATAGAACAACATTCAATGGACCAATTAGCATAACTCTGTGATTATGCCCGCTTTGAATTACATCATTAGGCTTAAACAAGATTAACAAAAAAGTTTTTTGTAAAATCTATTTCAAATTTATGAAGCTAAAGATGGTCTTAAATTTCTCATTCTTTTTATTTCTTGTACTTTTCCATTCTAGCAAGCAGTCTTTTTCAGTGTATGGTCTATTGATCAATATAGGCACATATTCACACGCTTTTTAAAATTATATTTTGCAACTCTTACTCGGTCTTTACATCTTGCATATTATCTTGTAGGTAGATAAAACTTAAGGTTACCATAAATCTACATATTAAGACAGGAACAAGAAGAAAGACGAAGACCTCCACACACACACAAAAAGTCGACAAAGTAAATTCTACAAACTAGGCTTGCATTGCAATTGATGTATGCAACATGTCAGTAAATCATAAGCTGTAAAGCATATTTCTTTCTTCTATATTTCTCAGACAAAGTGACATTTTCCATGGATACCAGAGTTCCTCGTTCACGCAAAGTTTACGTGTAGAATCCATGCCCGAAAAGTTGTTTCAGCAGTAGCCGAACAAAATGTCTAAGTCTCTCACTTGAGAATCTATCTGTCATGTTTTTTCTTTATCAGCACTGGCTGGCTGATTCATTCACTCAATCCTAGCTGGCTGATTCATTCACTCAACCCAAGCTGGCTGATTCATTCACTCAACCCTAGCTGGCTGATTCTTTCACTCCACTCTAGCAGGCTGATTCATTCACTCAACCCTAGCTGGCTGATTCATTCACTCAACCCTAGCTGACTGATTCATTCACTCAACCCTAGCAGGCTGATTCATTCACTTAATCCTAGCTGGCTGATTCTTTCACTCAACCCTAGCAGGCTGATTCTTTTACTTAACCCTAGCATGCTGATTCATTCACTCAACCCAAGCTGGCTGATTCATTCACTCAACCCTAGCTGGCTGATTCTTTCACTCCACTCTAGCAGGCTGATTCATTCACTCAACCCTAGCTGGCTGATTCATTCACTCAACCCTAGCTGACTGATTCATTCACTCAACCCTAGCAGGCTGATTCATTCACTTAACCCTAGCTGGCTGATTCTTTCACTCAACCCTAGCAGGCTGATTCTTTTACTTAACCCTAGCAGGCTGATTCATTCACTTAACCCTAGCTGGCTGATTCATTCACTTAACCCTAGCTGGCTGATTCATTCACTTAACCCAAGCTGGCTGATTCATTCACTCCACTCTAGCTGGCTGATTCATTCACTCAACCCTAGCTGGCTGATTCATTCACTCCACTCTAGCTGGCTGATTCATTCACTCCACTCTAGCTGGCTGATTCATTCACTCCACTCTAGCTGGCTGATTCATTCACTTAACCCTAGCAGGCTGATTCATTCACTTAACCCTAGCTGGCTGATTCATTCACTCCACTCTAGCTGGCTGATTCATTCACTCCACTCTAGCTGGCTGATTCATTCACTCCACTCTAGCTGGCTGATTCATTCACTCCACTCTAGCTGGCTGATTCATTCACTCCACTCTAGCTGGCTGATTCATTCACTCAACCCTAGCTGGCTGATTCATTCACTCATCACTAATTTTCCCACTTATTATATGTACAAAGTGCCGTAGGTCTATTTATTAAATTTAATATGGCAACGAGGGGAATTTGATCATTGTTTTTTAAATGTCCTACTGGGCAGAACAAATTAAGAGAGAAAGAGACAGAGAGAGAAAGAGAGAGAGACAGAGAGAAAGAATGAGATAGAGAAGGAGAGAGAAAGGGAGTGAGCATAAGAGAGAGAGAGAAAGAAAGAGAGAGAAAGAGAGAGAGAAAGAGAGAGAGTAAAACCAAGAGAAAGAGTAATAGGAAGTCTTGCCGTGTACATGTTAGTCAGAACTAAACAAATACAATTACCCATCTCTACGTTATAGCATTGACACTATTTACTGATATATACAATAATAGTGTGAGTATTAGTATAGTTCTAGTGGTAGCAATATCAACAATCCATAATGCTAGAGTCATCTTTCTTTTCATCATTCTACAGAAAGCTGCAATGATGTAGATACTATTAAGACTTAAGAAAGTCAACTTGTACTTTCCAAAGTGCTACACTGGGGCACACACCCAAAGTGGAGATCTATGGTGGTTTTTTTTTTGTTATAGTCTGATGTTCACATGATCAGATTGTAACTACAAAATTAAAGGAAGATGACCTTAGTCTCTCTGAAAGGCACACATGCACTGGCTGAGAAAGAGAGAGAGAGAGAAAGAGAGGGAAAGAGATAGGGAGAATTCTTTAAATTATACAAATCTCAAATTTCAACAATATAGAAATGAAAACTAACCTGTTTTTCAAGATATATATAATATTGACCAAATCAAAAAAGCAAAGTTCAGTAGTTTTTTTTTTCTACCCTACCCTAAACACAGTGATAAAGCACACGGTCCAGTGGTGTGAAAATCCAGTGGTCAGTATTGTCATAAATGTCCAGAGCAGGAAAATGATGTTTCGGTCTTCCGAGTTTCCAGTAACGCTAGCAGGGCCCGCTGTTAGGGGGAGACAACACACACACGCACACGCGAATCCGATTTGCTTCCCTTTTTTCTTTCTGTTTTGAATTAGCAACACCTGTCTGTAAAGGAGTACCTTCCCCGGAAGAGCATTGTTTAGTTTTTGATTGTTTGGACGACCACGTGATATGAATACCTCCCAAAAAACTAGTGGACTGGAAAGGAAACTGTGTGTGCCTGGTTGGGGGGGGGGGGAATCAGATGGGGGCGAAGGGGTAGCGCCTAGGGTGAAATCTCTACTAGAGTTGACAGTGAGTGGGTAGTCAAGATATGATGGGCAGTAAGACACAAAGACACACCTAGAATAAGACACATAGACACACAGAGAGTAAGACACAAAGACACACAGAGAGTAAGACGCAAAGACACACAGAGAGTAAGACACACAGAGAGTAAGACACATTGAGAGTAAGACACACATAGATTAAGACACACCGAGAATAAGACACAAAGACACACAGACAGTAAGACCCACACCGAGAATAAGACACAAAGACACACAGAGAGTAAGACACAAAGACACAGAGAGAGTAAGACACAAAGACACAGAGAGTAAGACACACCTAGAATAAGACACAAAGATCTAAAGAAAAGGACGAAAGAAGAGAAGGGGGGGGGGGAGAGAAAGTTTGAGTTCAGAGGTGAGAAAAGAATGAGTGTATGTGTGAAAGAAAGATTTTAAGAAAAATAAGCAAATACAAAAAAAACCTTCTTTAAAAAATCTTGTACTAAGTGTAGTTGTATCAACTAGTTTGAATCAGTCCATTGGAATAAATGTAGACTAACAATAATCAATGTAGGCGATTAAAATATTATTACCAATCGTCTCTGTTTAGCACTAGTTCATGCTTTTCCCTTTTTCACTACGCCGTGATCCTATCACTTGTCTGGACCAGTTGGGAAAATGGGGAGGGGGGGGGGGGAGAAAGATCTGGGTGGATTTGACCGAGAAATAGGTTTTTAAAAAGTTCAACAAATGAAAAAAAAAAAAAAAGAAAACGAGCTGTCTTCGAACTCGGGCCGACGTGCTAACCACTCTTCTTGAGAGGTACTGATGCGTTAAATATCAACACATTTTCCCTAGAAAAACTTCAAGTGACATTTAAATAATAAACACACGCTATTGACTGAAGCTGATATAAACAAGCACTATGTCACCTGACTGAAGCTGATATAAACAAGCACTATGTCACCTGACTGAAGCTTATATAAACAAGCACTATGTCACCTGACTGAAGCTTATATAAACAAGCACTATGTCACCTGACTGAAGCTTATATAAAAAAAACACTGCGTCACATGACTGAAGTTTATATAAACAAGCACTGCGTCACCTGACTGAAGCTTATTTAAACAAGCACTATGTCACCTGACTGAAGCTTATATAAACAAGCACTATGTCACCTGATTGAAGCTTATATAAACAAGCACTATGTCACCTGACTGAAGCTTATATAAACAAGCACTATGTCATTCGATCGTATCGGAAAGATGACAAAACAATGAAATTATTAAAATAGGCCTACGTAGAAAACAAAAGTGAAAAATTGAAATATTTATTGTATAATATATGGTAATGAATCCATAAAAAACTATTATATCTTAGATTAGGTTAGGTTCTCAAACTTTTTTTTATCCTGTGACCCCTTTACATAGTCAAAACTTGACCACAGGTCCCCTAAGTGAAAAAGCTACAAGTTGAAATTGAACAACGAAATTGTTGAAGGAGTGTTGATTGAGAAACTAAATTTTGATTCAAATGAAATTAAACAAGAAAATAATGGATGAAGATCATGTGATATTATGAGTGTATTTACGCCGGGCTTAAAGAGCACACATTTTGAGTCTGTCTCCTTTATTTGTCATTAGGTTCATCACGGCAATGAATCCGCGTTGTACCCAAATAAGAAGATGAGAACTTCTTTATAATGACTCCATAATGCAGAATTTGTGGTATCCTTGATTAAACACGCTGGTTTAATTTCTTTGTTTGTAGATATTTCGAGTGAGTATGTTCACGCGCAAAAGGGTTCAACACCCCAGTTTGAGAAGCACTGGATTAGGATGTTTAAACTGCATGCCATGAATCGGTTTTAAAATTTCAGAAATTCCCTAAAACAGATTTCGCATTTTTGTCTCAATTTGACCTATTTAAAAAAAAATACATCTAAAAAGTAACATTGGTTTTTAAAAATAAACAACTGACTTTTTTTTTTTTCAATGTTGCCCTCAATCATTAATCTATATTTAGCCGCTCGTGCGTTGTTTTCTGCCACCCCTTCCCCTCTCCATTCAGCAACATTACAATTAAGAACACTAGCACGCATGTATGTCACGTGACCGACAGGCTATTACAATGGAACCGTGACAAAACGTCCACATTACATGCTCTTTAGCAGACGTTATGTTTAGCCTCTACTGGACCTGACGGATTTACCAACATGCCACGAAGATTTCACATTCCACGTCGTCTGCTGATCGGGTATTCCCTAAAGCCTTGCTAAGTGTGAACGAAAGAAAACGGTGATGTCGTAAAATCCATGCTAATGCATTTACGACAGCTCTAATGACCGCAGACATTTCAGAAATGTTAGGATGACTTCCCTTGTTTGACAAGTCCTACCACTCCTCTCTTCCCCGTCTCACACTGAATGTAAAGATATACATCTAGATCTTGTCGCCCGCTATAAGCTGTAAGAAAAAAAACAAGATGCATTTTAATTTTTTCACACACATAGTTCAGGCGAATATCTCTGCGCCAAGCTTTTTTAACAAACAAATGTGTCGAAGCGCTAAAAGTTGTCAGAAATGTGACAAAGCTGTGATAGCTGTTAGTTGGACAAAACTTAATTAAACACGAGAGGAACTTTTCACGCGCAACTGGCGCAAGGGTGTGTGAGCGTGTTTATAACTGTATCATTCACTTTGTATGTTTGTATAGATGTTTGTAAAGGTGTTTGTATATGAATTTAGAAGAGCTCAACATTTGTCTGAGATATTTGTCGTTAAAAAAATTCAGTTTATGTATAATTTATTTACTCTATAAATACCTTTGATCCAATTGGATAAAATAAAAACGAAATGACCCCTTTCAGACCTTAGGACCTCCAGGGCACCAGAGGATGTACAACAGTAAAGGTCAGGTTTTTAAAGCCGATGGTTATTAAACGGCACAACGACCAACAGCCATTATTTCTCCGACTAATGTGACAATTCGTTCCCTGACTTTTCGTTCACGACTATACGTTCATCTGACATATTGCTCACAGATAACTTGTTCACCGACAGTTGGCTCACGACAAATCGTTCACAAGACAATTCGTTCACTGACAATTCGTTCACCGACTAATTGTTCACAGATAAATCGTTCACAAGACAATTCATTAACTGACAATTCGTTCACCGACTAATTGTTCACAGATAAATCGTTCACTGGAAAGTAACCTATTGTTAATAGTATATTCTCGTCGCGAGTTTACTTTGTTTTCATTAAAACTTTTGTAGCTATTATTTTTTTTAAATAAATGTGATTGCTAGAGATCGGGCCTAATCTGAGTGTCTTTGTTAATTTTTTTTATGTTAATCCAATTTTAATACTTTTTTTTTTTTTTAGAAATGTCTTATGGAAATAGAAATCAACGGGATGTAATCCAATGCGTTTGGCAGAACATATAATTTAGGGAGGAAAGGGAAGCATGTCATTACCATGGTCTCAGGTAGGAATCTGACTTATATATTCATGAAATAATCAATACTTTTATAAAAAAAAAACAATGCGGTAGATGGGGGTTGAATTCATACTATACACATAAAAATACAGTTTAGTGAAATAAACTTTATCATAAAAGTTACGTGTTTCTTAAATTAATATCTCGCGCCAAAGCGGAACATGCACCAATAAGACAAATACAAATGAATCACAAAAACGGCTGCGCCAAAACGTCACGTATCTCTGTGTATCGTTCTCTGAGATTCGAACCCAAGACACCTCACTTTGGAAGCCAAGCGTTTTAATGTTCAGCTACTACGCTCAAAATGCAAATTATATTAAATAAAAATTTAATTTAATATGAATTGCAATTATTTAATAAATTACATCAGATAATCCTACACATTTCAGTTGAAAAAACTACATTTAATATAAATTAAATTTAATACAATTTACATTTTGACATTTGATACAAATTCGCACATATCAAATTCGCAGATCTTAATTACATAAAACCCAAATTATAAACTACATCGCAAACAACAAATCACAGATCTACATATAGACTAATGTAAAGCAATTGTAAAATATTTTTTCGCGGCTTTGCTTTGAAATCGACTAAAAGAAGAATTTGGCAAGTTTTCCTAGAAAGGCTTCTGTTGGTAAAGAGGACCGGAAGTAGTCACCTGTTGGGCGCAAGGGAAGTTGTTTCACATTTGGCATTACACAGTTGACTGACAACTTTCTCGGCACACATCGACCACATCCGGGTTACGTTCTGAACTTGCAGACTTGTGAAAATCCGCTTTGCGCGTTTCGTCCGAGTTATAAAAGAATGAGGCTCCTACAAGATTTGGACAAATTAAAAGGCTTAGATTAATCCACACACGCCTCTCTCATTCACAAATCCATATCCGCTTTCATTCCCCCAGCACATAACACGGTCATCTGTTGGAATAATTGTTATTTTTGCACTGACCAGTTTGTTTACTGAAGATTTCAAAGGAGACTTTGTTATTTAAATTTTGTCACGAGCGGAAGCGACATCAACATTTGCGGAGATACTTAAATGTATGAACCGGAAATACTTTAAGTAATAAAGTACAACACAATGTCATCTTGATTTGAATGGGTTCTTTGTGTTAACAAAACAAACAATTCTTGATATAAAAGTTTACAATTGAAGTTTCTTGATCTAATTAAAGTTACTAATCTAAGACTACTAAGTACTGTTACTAGTATGTACTAAGAAATAAGTAATAATCCATTCGAATTCCACCAAAACCTTAAGAACATAAATGAGCTTTTCATAGAAACTTTACACAACCTAGGTTTAGATCAAATCATTAAAAAGCCAACTAGTTTAAACAACACATTAGATCTCTTCTTAACCAACAGACCTGGATTAGTAGTAGATTATGATATTATCCCTGGTCTATCAGACCATGAGATCATAAAAATACACATATAAAAGCAGTAGCCAGTATAAAACCCAAAAGAAAAATCTTTCTCTGGAATAAATGCAACCTAACACAACTACACCAAGCTGCATTAAACTTCCAACAAACATTCTTATCAGAAAAAGACATTAACCAACCAGTCGATGACCTCTGGAATTTCATAAAAAAATATCTTAAAAACATTATAGAAAATCATATATCAACTAAATACACATCAAACAAAATAAATAAATGCTGGTTTAATAATAGATTAAAGAAGCTCTGTAAACAGAAGGAAAACCTATATAGAAAATTTAAAGAAAC
The DNA here is from genome assembly GCA_030265305.1 of Biomphalaria pfeifferi. Classification (NCBI taxonomy): domain Eukaryota; kingdom Metazoa; phylum Mollusca; class Gastropoda; family Planorbidae; genus Biomphalaria; species Biomphalaria pfeifferi. The sequence continues at coordinate 1,787,116 of JASAOG010000041.1, read as the reverse complement.
TAAGGCAGAAAGAGTTTATAAAAGTACATAAAAATTAAACACCTGACCCAAAAAGTAAGCAGAAAGCTGCAGAGTGAATACATAAACAATGTAATATCTTAAGATAACAACAAAAACCTATGGTTATACATTAAGTCTAAGAAAATGGAAACAACAGGCATAGCACCATTAAAATGAGAAGACAACTTAACACATAATGATAATGAAACTAAAGCTAACATCCTAAACAAATACTTTGCATCAGCATTCTCAGCCACAGGAGACAAGAACATATTACTGAATTTGAACCAAGTAGACAACATAGGAGATATAGAAGTACAAAAAAGGGGATCCAAAAACTATTAGCCAACATCAAACCTAATAAAGCATCTGGACCTGATGGTATTCCAGCTAGATTACTCAAAGAACTAAGCAATGAGCTAGCACCAGTCTTCAAAATACTTTTTCAGGCATCTCTTAACCAGTGTACCAAGGGACTGGAAAGAAGCTAATGTCACCCCCCTATTTAAAAAAGGAGAAACATCAGACCAAGGAAACTAGATCTAGATCCTAGTTATCCATGTTGTAATCATTTATTGGTTTAAAAAAATTTGGGCACAAAACTAAGCATTGATTATGATATCATTATGATTTCCCAAGCTTTTCCTCCCCAAATTTTGAAATTGAGTGCACTTGCATTCTTGTACTAGATCAATATAATCTTCTTTTCCATTGAACTTTCTCGAAAGTAGGACTACTCCATTCTAACTATCTTCTTATAAATTACAAATGTAACTTCAAAAGAGAAAATTACATCTTATGCATTTCATTTATCTATCAGTCAGTATGTGCAGGCCCCTACACTTTTTCTAAAGCATTTTTGACTTAGGTGTTTATTTTAAAGTAATTTTTATGAAAGGTGATATATGATCACACCTCATAAGGAATAGGTGCCCTGCCCTGTCCAACAGTAAGCAGTTCCCACTGTCCACTTCTGGACATCACTGTGGATTGATATTTTAATGTTCTTTCATATAATTGAACTTTTTTCAAAACTTTGTGTTACCTGCTGTATGATAAAAACTGATAATTGAAATATGTTTTAAGTGATACTTAAAGCATTGCATCAGATGAATAAGAAAGATTTGTAGATTTTTGTGTGGGTTATAGAGTGTCAGCTGTGCTTTTTTATATATTTTTGTATTTAGATTGTTACATTTAGTGAATCATAGTTATGAATGTTGTATTTGTTTCAGGAAAAGCTGTTATTATGAAAGTGATTAGTTTTCGGCGTTTGTTTCTGCCTTTTACTTCCCATGTGAGATACTTTGGCCAACCTGCTGCCCAAACACACCCTCATTTGATTGCAGAAGGTGAAGTGACTCCAGGAATAAGCAGGAAAGAGATCTACACACGCAGATGTAAACTTGTTACGACAGCTTTAGACATGTTCAAAGGGATGAAGTCAGCATACTGCCATTTGTTCATTTTCCCATCAGCAACAACCCAGTTCATGACGAATGATATTCCCTATGTATTCCGTCAAAACTCAGACTTTTTATATTTCAAGCGATTTCAGGAACCAGACAGCTTACTTCTTATAGAAGCATCTGGCAATAAATCATCCAGGGGTGAGCACATTGCAAATCTTTTTGTTCCCCGTAAAGATCCAGCCAAAGAACTATGGAATGGACCCCGCTCAGGAACGGAGGGAGCCATTGCTCTCACAGGCGTTGATGGAGCTTTCAACTCTAATGAACTAGAGAAATATCTACATCATTATAACAAAACTCATAAGGACTTTGTTTTATGGTACAATCATGCTAAGCCCATTCATCAAGAGTTTCATAATCAAGTGCTTGGGCAAGTTTTGCATGATAAGCGCTACAAATGTGTGGAGAATACAGCTGCTCTAGCCCACAGGCTTCGTGTCTTAAAGTCACAACCAGAAATTCTACTCATTCAACAAAGTATTACTATTGCTTGTGAAAGTTTTATCGAAGTTATGAAGTTTTCTAAACCCCAGGTACACTATCCATGCCATAAGATCAGAGTTTTGTTATTTGTACAAGTTTTACAAGTCACATATTAAGAAACCATTTGTTTTTTCAACTATTGTTTACAATCAAAGCATAGTTTTAGTTAATATCACTCTAACCAATTAAGTCTACAGTATTAATGTATTTTTCTATAACAGTTTAATTAAGACTTTTGATAGTTTGTCCCATCACTATCATTATTTTGGAATCAGGCTCATTCCTATTTCAATTTGTTTTGTTTGAAAAAAAAGTGAAAAGTTTGAAGGTTTTAGAGCATATTGAAGTTGTTGGCCATAAGAGGCACAGTGTACCATGCTGTCCTATCATCTTTAGTGAGCAGTTTGGATCAATAGTTTCTAGTCGTGTCACACTTTCCCCTCAAGATTCTGTGGTACCCTTCCCCAGCATTCTGTTGGCCTCAAGCCCAAATTTGAAGCTATTTCATGACCTCATAGTGACCACAAAGTTCATTTCAAAATTGGGGTTCTCATCATTTTTAGACTCCAGGACTACTTAGAATCCAATCAGACCACATGATTTTGTTTGATGTTTGTATTTGAGAAACTTTTTCATTTGTTACTTAATATTCTTTTATTCTAATTGTGCAATAATTATGTTATTTTATGTGTGTTGAATGTCAACCAAACCAAATAAAGCGTCTGGACCTGATGGTATTCCAGCTAGATTACTCAAAGAACTAACCAATGAGCTAGCCCCAGTGTTCAAAATACTCTTTCAGGCTTCACTTAACCAGTGCAGAGTACCAAAGGACTGGAAAGAAGCTAATGTCACCCCCCTATTTAAAAAAGGAGAAAAATCTGACCCAGGGCACTACAGACCAGTATCACTTACCAGCATCACATGTAAAATCCTAGAACACATAATATGTAGCAACATCATAAGCCACTTAGACAAACAAAATGTCCTCACACCATACCAACATGGCTTTAGGAAATATAGATCATGTGAAACACAACTAATAGGACTAATTGATGATTTTTCTAAAGGTTTAGATAATAGTGAAAAAATAGATGCTATCTTACTAGATTTTTCTAAGGTTTTTGACAAAGTTCACCACCATAGTTTGCTTAAAAAATTAAAATATTTTGGCATTAATGGTCCACTGCATCAGTGGATTAAAGATTTTCTGATAGGGAGAGAACAAACTGTAATAATAAATGGCTCTAAATCAACACCGATAACAGTAAACTCAGGTGTACCTCAAAGAACAGTCTTGTGTACACTACTATTTTTAATTTACATAAATGATTTACCAAATTGCATTACTTCAGGAACAAAAGTCAGATTATTCGCAGACGATTGCATAATATATAGAACAATAAAAATAACACAAGATACAGACATTTTACAAAGAGAATTAGATGAATTACAGAAATGGGAATCAAATTGGAGCATGTCTTTCCACCCAGAAAAATGTAAGCTCAAGAAAACATTAAGATACTGGTACAGACACAAAATAGAGCAGTGAGAGTCATAACAAATGAATATTCACATTTGACTAGAGTAACACCTTTAGTAAAATAACTAAATTTAGAAAGCGTTCAGGACAGAAGACGCAAAAGTAAAGTAGCAATTATACATAAAACACTGAACCATAATCTTCAAATACAAAAACAAAATTTAATTAAATACTCCGAAAGACACAAAGATAAAGGCACATTCCTCGTCCCATATGCTAGGACAAATTTGTACAAATACTTCTTCTTCCCTAGTGCTATTAGAGCATGGAATGGGTTGCCTGAGCTAGCCAGGAAAAGCAGTGACTTGGCAGAATTTAAGTCATTGGTTAATATGCATGACTGAATGCATGACGCGTAGGACGTAATCATCTTCTTTTTTGAAGTAACGTCTATATTATATAAGATAAGATAAGTATAATTTGTATCATTGTAAGTGTCCACAAAAAGTCGAGGCCATATAAGACATATTAAAATGATTTTTGACCGAATGAAAGGATTTAACACACAGGCCAGAAATGGGAGATTTACTTTTATCGACCCCTCTATCTGGGGGTACCACATTGATTATTTTTATCTCTTTATTGTGGTGTCAGGACTGGAATGAGAGTAAATATATAAGTATTCTATGCAGCTAGAGAGTTGTCATGTGATACTAAATATAACTTTCCAATCCATATAAACTATCGATTCCAAGGGACTAGATCTACTCTAGAGTAAAACAATTTAGCATTGGGCTGCGTTAATTACTGTGTGTTCTATTTTGTTCAGAATGCATTGCTCTCAAGTTTTAAAAACCATATCCGAGCGGGTCGGGATTGTTGATTTTAAAGACAGCAAGTGCTTGTGTTTACTAGCGGTCAGTCAAGGAAGAAAGGACAACAAGACAAAAACAATGTAAATCCAGTGTTGTCACTGTGGCCCCGCACTCTGGATTAGAGCAAGTTGATCGTTGTGTGTACACGTTACTTGGTTGCTAAGACGATGGTTTGTTGTATTTAGAACTCCGACCAAGAAGAGCAAAGAAAACAGATTTCAAGGGAGATTAGTTAGAACAAAGGCAAGCAAAAGTTAAAAAGATGCTGACTTGAAGGGGGGGAAAAGAAAAGGAAATAAAGTTAATCCCAAATCCCAACGTTTGCATGCTTGAAATAAACCGCCATAAAGTTGGACTGCAGACACATTTAATATTTATAATTGCTCTATAGTTTTTCTAAATTTGGTTTGAATCCATTCCATAACACAATAATTCAAGGGGGGGGGGATCCTTGCTCACAGCCTCTAATCAGGGGCGGACTGGCTATATGGGCAAACGGGCAAATGCCCGGTGGGCCGGTACCAAATAGGCCGGTCTGGTAGCGATAAAAGAAAAAAAATTCAATGCAAACAACATCCAAAAAAAAAAAAAAAGTGACAGCAGCAAGACACAGATGCCCGAACACGTTTTCTTGTTGTTTTTTTTTATTATAACAATTAATTTTGGTTGAAATTCAACAAGAATATCAAAAAATGTACAATATACTTTGGACGTATTATGATATGCAAAACGCTAGACCGTAATTTTTGCTATGCACGAGTGCATGGACTTTAACACTGCTTTAGTGATGTCATTGAGGTTGTGTTTGGCCTTATCATTTTTCAGGTCGGCAAGGACGTTTGATGGCACTCCCATTTTTTTTTGCTCTTTCCCTCCCCCGTCTTTTGATGGTTCCATTGACAGTTGACGTAAAAAGGGATGAGAGAGGTCTAGAAAACATTGATATGACGCAGTCAAAAAAAAAAAAACAACAACAAAAATACAATATCATGATCCATCATTTAATCTCCTTTTATAAGTATCGGATGTGACACATTTGTGGTACCCCCCTCCCCTGCAATACAAAAACTAAAGCAAAACTATAATAACTATTTTCTACCAGTCGCTGAACTTTATTAATTAAGTGCAATGAATAGTAGATATGGTGTTTGAATTTTTGCGTAAGAGTAGCAGACTAATTGCACTGTAGATACATATGCATTTTTAAAGCTTAAAATAAAGGAACTACTACCTAGCTGTCCTTGGCGGTGTGAAGTGTCTTTCCACTAATTAAAGGAAGAGAGTATTCTAGGATAGAAAGAAACGTTTGAAAGAATGAAAGGTCAGAATGTAATGAAGATTAATTACATACCGACACACACGCACTCATATATAAATATATATTGCGAAGGAGGGGGGGTGGGGTAAAAAAAATCTCTCCAAACCGAAAAATTCCTGCCTACGCCCATGATATGACTTGTCATTTGTGGGCCGGTTTATATGGTAATGCCCGGGCCGATTTTGATACCCAGTCCGCCTCTATGATCCAATAGCGTTTCTAATTTGCAATATCTAGGACGGATTTTCCTATTTTAAACGAAATACTGTGCAACGGTGAAAACGGGTCTCTGTTAGGTAGAGTGAATTGTATGACCAGATTTGTGCATTAGTGACAGTTTAACACCTGGAGACTATTACCTGTGCCTATAAGTTTAACATTCTTCTTCTTCCTCCAATGCTTACAACAGAACAACGTTCTATGGAGGAATGAAGAATGACTAACTTGCGCTTCGCAGATGACATTGTTTGTCTAGCAGGGACAGAAGAAGAACTAGCTGACTTGGTGATGCGCCTAGACAAGACTTCCACAGCATATGGTATGCCAATAAATGCCGAAGAAAGTCAAATTATGACCAATAGCCAACAGGGCTTGAAAAGGGGCATCAGCATTGAAGGTGAATAGATGACAAGTGTCAGTAGTTTCAGATACCTCGGAGCTATCGTCTCAGATGAGGGAACCAAGCCCAAGCCAAATTCATATAGTTTAACATCTAGTGACTGTTACCCATGGCAACAGTTCAACACCTAAAGATTATTACCTATGTCTAGAGTTCAACACTTGAAGACTACTACCATGTCTATAGTGACAATCACCCATGCCAATAGCTTAGCACCTAGATATTATTACCTTTGCCTACAGTTTGACACCTAGAGCCTCTTACCTGTGCCTATAAGTTTAACACTTAGAAATTTTTACCTGTGCTTCAGTTAAACACCTATAGATTTTTACCTATTCCCAGAGTTCAACACCTTAGAAATAATCAAACTTGTATTATATTATGTCATCTTGTTTAGCGTAACTTTCATGCTTATGGCATGCTTAGTGCGCTATGCTTATGGTCCATTTACTTTTGTGTGTTAAAGGGGAAAAGGGGGGGGGGGGGAGAGGTATCTGGGAGAAGGTTTTCCTGCTGCCTTTTCAAAAGCATTTAAAGATTAAAAAAAAAAAAAAGAAAGCTGCTCGAGTCGGACTTCGAACTCCATGATGGAAGGTCAACGTGGTTTACCACTGAGCTATTGAAGTACTTGTAAAAATAGAAGTTATTATTATTATTTGTTAGTCTATTGTTTGTTTAAAATTTCATAGCTTGATGTTTGGACTGCGACTGTGCTTGATTATTGTCATGGGTCGCCCGCCGACAATTTAATACATTTTCCTTATAAAACAAACTGAATTAATGTGAGAGAACTAACGTGTACAAGATTTCACCCAGAGAGACAGACAGACGGTGTGTATGCTATGAATATAAGCTCTGTAAAAACATTCCCTATAACCGATTTCTTTGTAAACATGGTCATCTGTGACCTAGTAGGGTAGTCCTCTGAGGGTTAGTTCAGTCTAGAGATTTCGTTAGTTAGCGTAATAGCCATGGGCGTAGTTAAGATTTTTTAAGGGGTGGGTGATTTTATATATATATAATGTAAAGATATATATATATATATATATATATAGTGTGTGTGTGTGTGTGTACGTAATCAATTTTTATAATAATCTGACCTTTCATTCTTTCGGAAGACTCTTATTGTACCCTAGAACCAGGGTCGGCAACCTGCGGCTCGCGAGCCACATGCGGCTCTTTGGATGTGAAGCTGCGGCTCTTTAGTTCCATACGCAAATATTATTTATTTTATCGAAACATTTTCTAAAATAGTTCTGTGTCGTTTAACAAGGGTTATACGGGTCGTCACTGTCTTCAGAAGTTCTCGAAGGACGCCGTCGTCGGGTGTTTCAATGTAGGTTTAATTCGACGGAAGTTGAAACGCATCTTCACCACGTGCTTTGACTGTGACGTATAATTTGTTGTTTCAAGTAAATGAGTTAGAAGCGAATAATCTTCTCAAAGCTAGAAGCAATCAACAAGTAATGCTAATCTGGCAAGATTTGCAGTACCAATAATTGCACAAAAAGGCAAACCATTTTCAGATGGTGAGTATGTCAAAGACTGCTTCCTATGTGCGTCTGAAGAACTGCTTCGTGATATTAAAAAAAACAAAAACGGAAAACTTGGAAAAAAAATTTGCTACTATCCGCTAAAACAGTACAAGATGGAATAGCTTAAAATATCTTAAAATGTAATATATATTTGCAGGTGGAAGATATTCAACTTTCTTCTGCCTTATCACTTGCGACATAAAAGACACGGCACAAGTTGCCCATTTTGCCAGGTATATGTTTTCCCAAGGTCCAAAAGAAGATCTTCTAGGATTGCTACTCTCATGACAAACTAGCGGGACGATAGAGCGAATGCCGTGCAAAAATGCCTTGAACACATTAAGATCAAGTTAAATAGAAGCGTTTAAACAGCAATTGATGGAGCCAGAAGTAGGACAGGAAAAAATAAAGAAGCAACAACGATTCGTCGGAGCAAAATGTTTGAATCAGTCTCGCGATAAAATAACTGACATGAATTACTTAAGCACAGTAACAAAAGAATCAAAGATGAATTTCTTGACAGATTTGAGCAACTCAAAACCAACAAAACCATTCTAACATTCCTGGTAAATCCTTTCAACACGAATAGTAACACAAATCCACATTGAGCCATTTGGAATTAATACTGGATCTCTAGATATGCAATAGATCGATTTAAAAAGTAAAGCTTTGTGGGGTGGAAAGTCAAGAAGCAAGTTGGAAAAGTTGGAGGTCCAGAAATGTTTGTACGTTACGCAACAAAAGTGACAACTTTAAAAGAAATGTCTCGAGCTGAGGCACTTAGCCTATATATTCGACGCAAGGAATAGTCTTCTGATTGCTACAGTGAGGTGAAGTTGGCATTTGAAGCACTGACTCTCTTTGGATCGACATATTCGTGCGAGCAAGTGTTTATTTGTATGAATATAATTAAAACGAAAGTAACAAGACAACTAACAATCGAAAATTTAGAGTCGTGTTAGAAACTAAAAATAAGTTATGAGCCAATTTTGTAAACCTAACTTGTGAAAAACATCTATATATGAATTAATAGATTTGTTTTTTGTAATTGGAAAATTATTTATAATAGTACTATTTATTGTTGGCAAGAAAAAATGTGTGGCTCTTTAAAAACTTTAAAATTTGGTAAATTGTAATTTGTGGCTAAAAAGTTGCCGACCCCTGCCCTAGAATAGGTTTGGTTTTTAGTTTAAATTTGAATTCTATTAATACAAAGATATGTCTGCGTGACAACAAAGGTTGGGAACCACTTCAGTTACTTCTGAACTGCCTTTTTCCTCTCATGTTCAGGGGAAGGGGACATAACAAAGAAATTATAGTTGCATCCAAGTATGGGAGAGAAATATTACATAGTTTGCCGTAGTATGTGTAACAGATACTGTAACATATATTACATTAAAAATTTTATGTCTTATGTCATTATAGGAAAGTATTATTTTAAATGTATTGATAAAAGATATGAAAAAATTTATAATTGTTTTTAGAATTTATTATACCTTGTAAATCATTTTTATAATTGAATAATTTTATACAAAAGATTTAAGTTGAAAATTAATAAGCAGGATATCAAACGAATAATGAGAAAGGATTGCAATTTGCAGAGATCTATATCAGAACAACAAATACATTCTTTTTGCTATTTTAGAGAACTTTAGAGAATTCTTTAACAAAATAAATGATACGTTAGATTTCTATGAGATTTTCCAAGAGTTTTTCATAATGGAACACTTCGCAAATTCTGACTGATTAATTCACGTGGTGGCCTAATATTCAAGTAGTTCTTGGAACACCTATTCAGGCCTTGCGGAACACACTTTGGGAACCACTGATTTACATTATGTTATAGCAGTAAAATGAAAAAAAAAAGAAATATATTCCCAAGCGTGGTTCAAAAATAAACAATTCATTTGAATAATTTGAGATTGCATGTCACATCAGTAACACATTCAGCAACGTCACATGCCTTCTCGTTGGAATAGACGAGAGACAAATACAAAATCGAATTAAATACTCAGACGCAAAGAGAAAGGCACATTCCTCGTTCCATATGCTAGGACAAATTTGTACAATTGCACCTTCTTCCCTAGTGCTATTAGAGCATGGAATGGGTTGCCTGAGCTAGCCAGGAAAACCAATGACTTGGCAGAATTTAAGTCATTAGTTAACATACATGATAGATGCATGACGCGTAGGACGTATTCTTCTTTTTTTGAAGTAACGTCTGTATTTTGTAAGATAAGATAATTAATGATTTGCTATGGGTTGCCTAAGATCATCAGAAATATATGTTTTGACTATCTTAATGTGTAAAACCTGACATTATAGAAAGTTTTTCCATTGACGTACCTTTTTGTTTATTCCCATGATAGCTATTCACGGACAGGCAACTGTTGTTGTGAAGTATATCAATCATTGTCATTGAAAAGACGAATTTCTCTTTTGCGTGCCTCTTGAAACGACTCCTACAGCACATGGTGTACTTGGTCTAACATTGTTATGGTGCTGGCAGGTCATTGCGAGATCAAATTACTTGGTCTAACATTGTTATGGTGCTGGCAGGTCATTGCGAGATCAAATTACTTGGTCTAACATTGTTATGGTGCTGGCAGGTCATTGCGAGATCAAATTACTTGGTCTAACATTGTTATGGTGCTGGCAGGTCATTGCGAGATCAAATTACTTGGTCTAACATTGTTATGGTGCTGGCAGGTCATTGCGAGATCAAATTACTTGGTCTAACATTGTTATGGTGCTGGCAGGTCATTGCGAGATCAAATTACTTGGTCTAACATTGTTATGGTGCTGGCAGGTCATTGCGAGATCAAATTACTTGGTCTAACATTGTTATGGTGCTGGCAGGTCATTGCGAGATCAAATTACTTGGTCTAACATTGTTATGGTGCTGGCAGGTCATTGCGAGATCAAATTACTTGGTCTAACATTGTTATGGTGCTGGCAGGTCATTGCGAGATCAAATTACTTGGTCTAACATTGTTATGGTGCTGGCAGGTCATTGCGAGATCAAATTACTTGGTCTAACATTGTTATGGTGCTGGCAGGTCATTGCGAGATCAAATTACTTGGTAGACTAAAGTAGGTCTATCTCTGGCGATGTAAAATAGGCCTACTTGTAGAATACAAATAAAACTGCGTACCCGTTCATCCTAGTGGTGCTACAGCCCATCGAGGGCTTCAACAGATCCTTCTTTTACAATCTCTCCTAAGTCTTTCGTCTCCACGCCCGAACCCCAAGCTGTTGTAGCTCTGCCTCCACATCACCTATCCATCGTATTCGTGGTATGCCATTGGGTCACCTGCCTTTTGGTTACACTTACTCTTCTTTTTTTTCTGTCAATCTTTCGAGGTGACCTGCCCAGCGTAGTCTGTTCTTTTGACAAAGTCTGTCTGATAAAAAGTGTTCTTTCTCCCACACCCATTCTCGGATCAAGTTGAAACTTCACACAATTATTCATTGGCATAGACAAAACATGTCGCAATGAAACAAAAGTAACCAATTAGGCAATTAATTACTGGTGATTAATTATTTTATTTGATACCAACAAGGGAACTAAACCTTCAGTATTCACATATAGGGCTAAATTTGTTGGGTTTAATCCCCTTAAATAATTGTTAACGCTATTTCTTCCTAAAGCCTTTTTCGATCAAGTTGATGCGTTATATAATTATTATTTGTAGCTAACAAAACAGGAATAAATTTTTAAAATACCCAATTAGTCAGTTAATTATTGGTTATTAATTTTTTTATTTGATATCTAAAATGGGGACTAGCTTCTACATTATTGATATATATGGTTTTAAGGACGGAGTTCTTCCCCTTTAAATATTTTTTTTTAATATATTTATTTCTGTCACTATAGGTGGGTCTTCAAACAATTGATACCTCATGTTAGTGCGTGTCCTCCATCCTGTTTTCTCTTGCACAGATCCATAGATTTTCCTATTTTCCGTTCTCTAGTACTTAATAGATTTTCTGTTGTCTTTGTCACTTGCATGTCACGTGCGCTGTGGCTTCCGAATCTGGGGTCCTTGGTTCATATCTCGGTGAAGACTGGGATTTTGATTTTCGGGATTTTAGGGCATCCCTGAGTTCACCCAACTCTAATTGGTACCTGACTTTAGTCATGGAAAGTTAAGGCGGTTGGTCGTTGTGCTGACCACATGATATCCTACTTATTTAGCGTCTGCCCCCATAGAGCGTACAAACTGAAAAGGAAACTCTTTTTTTTTTTTTTTTTGTATTTTTTGTCACTTGCGTACATAACTTCTAGAGCCTGGGGGTTCGGTGTTGAGCCCCCTACCCCCGAAAAGAAATTCATTTTACGGGGGGGGGGGGGGGGGGGATTTTGCGCATTTTTTTTTTTTCTGTTCAGCTTTAATTTTTTTTATTGGAGGGGAGATTGACTAGCCCTAGCGTTGTGGAAGGGGGGGGGGGGTAAGCTAGAAATCCACTCTTCCATAAAAGCTAAAGCTCAGCCGACAGGGTTTTGAGCTTACCTCCCCCTTTTCAGAGAGTTTTGGGTTTAAAACATCTTTCCAGGGGGTTTTGAGATTAAACCCTTCCAATAAAAAAATGACAGTCACCTAATTTTATGAGCGTAGCCAAAAAGAGTTTTGAGTTTAAACACCCCTCCAGAGGTTTTTGAGGTTTAAAAAACTAAACTAAAGCCAACGACAGTCATAAAGTTCTATGAGCGTAGCCAAGGGGAGTTTTTAGGCCCCTTCATCTGAGGTTTATAAGATTAAACCCCTCCTCTTCTCACTAGCGGATCCAGAACTTCGGAGTGGGGGGGGGCGATTTTTTTCAAAACCCTAACCCTAACGCCCAGTAAACCCTAACCCTAAGCATAAACGCGCTAACAGTTTATATATATATATATATTAGAATGTTTAAAAAAAGTAGTGTTTCTCAAAAAAAGTTATGTTGAGGCCCTTCTCTTGACAGATAGGGGGTCTGGGGGAGCGCTGTAAGCTCTCCCAGTGGGGATCTGGGCGAAGCCCCGACGCCGAAATCGTTTTTTTTGCTTTCTTCACTGCAGAACCGCATTCTCCTGACATCCACAGCTCATTATTTATCCTATTCAAAAAAGGATCTTTTGAATAATGTTTTACTTGAAAATATTCTAATATGAATTTATAGGCCCTTAATACATTGCAAATATAGCCGATTTGTTCCTTGAAAAATAAGGTACCTCACATTATTTCGATTAAGGCTTTGAGGATCGCAGTCGAAAAAAAATATTGAAAAAAAAAACAGCCATATTGAGGCCTTCCCTAGATACCTAGGGGGTCTGAGGCCTTTCTCTTGACAGCTAGGGGGTCCGGGGGGAGCGCTGTAATTTTGAAATTTAGTGACTGTAGTTTTGTACTCTTTCAGGCATCGCTTAACCAGGGCAGAGTACCAAAGGACTGGAAAGAAGCTAATGTCACCCCCCTATTTAAAAAAGGTGAAAAATCTGACCCAGGAAACTACAGACCAGTATCACTTACCAGCATCACATGTAAAATCCTAGAACACATAATATGTAGCAACATCATAAACCACTTAGACAAACATAATGTCCTCACCCCATACCAACATGGCTTTAGGAAATATAGATCATGTGAAACACAACTAATAGGACTAATTGATGATTTTTCAAAAGGTTTAGATAATAGTGAACAAATAGATGCTATCTTACTAGATTTTTCCAAGGCTTTTGACAAAGTTCACCACCATAGTTTGCTTAAAAAATTAAAATATTTCGGCATTAATGGTCCACTGCATCAGTGGATTTAAGATTTTCTGATAGGGAGAGAACAAACTGTAATAATAAATGGCTCTAAATCAACACCAATAACAGTAAACTCAGGTGTACCTCAAGGAACAGTCTTGGGTCCACTACTATTTTTAATTTACATAAATGATTTACCAAATTGCATTAGTTCAGGAACAAAAGTCAGATTATTTGCAGACGATTGCATAATATATAGAACAATAAAAACAATACAAGACATAGATATTTTACAAAGAGAATTAGATGAATTACAGAAATGGGAATCTAATTGGAGCATGTCTTTCCACCCAGAAAAATGTCAGTTGTTAAGAGTAACAAAAAAGCTAAAACAAATGAATTCCACTTATCTTATTCATGGCAAACCAGTAACACAGACTAAAAACGCAAAATATCTAGGTGTTATAATAAATGAAAAACTGTCATGGAATCCACATATTGATGAAACTATAAAAAAAAATCCAACAAAGCATTAGGATTTATTAAAAGAAATTTCTATAAATCAAATAAGAACATAATACTAAATGTTATTTAACCTTGGTTAGGCCAATAATAGAATATGCATCCTCCATTTGGGACCCCTCAACTCAAGAAAACATTAAGAAACTGGAACAAACACAAAATAGAGCAGTGAGATTCATAACAAACGAATATTCACATTTGACTAGACTAACACCTATAGTAAAATCACTAAATTTAGAAAGCCTTCAGGACAGAAGACTCAAAAGTAAAGTAGCAATTATACATAAAACACTGAACCATAATCTTCAAATACAAAAACAAAATTTAATAAAATACTCTGAAAGACACAAAGATAAAGGCACATTCCTCGTCCCATATGCTAGGACAAATTTGTACAAATACTCCTTCTTCCCTAGTGCTATTAGAGCATGGAATGGGTTGCCTGAGCTAGCCAGAAAAACCAGTGACTTGGCAGAATTTAAGTCATTGGTTAATATGCATGACTAAATGCATGACGCGTAGGACGTAATCATCTTCTTTTTTGAAGTAACGTCAGTATTATATAAGATAAGATAGGATTTTCTTTTTATTGAAAGCGTGATTTTAACATCGAAACTTGACTACGTTTTATGGAAATTGTTGATTGTAGTGGGTTTTTTTCTTTAGTAGTTGTTTTTTTATTGGAGAGATTTTAATCTCAAACTTCTCTTAGCTACGCTCATGGAATGTAGTGGCTGCAGATTTCCTCCCATCTAGACTCTAGGCCTTCCCTAGTGTTATATTATCACAATACACTAACAATACTGATGTTTAAAAGTTACACTCCAGTTTTATGAACGTGAAACAAGGAGACCAACCAGCAGAGACTAATACACAGTGACTACACACTACTGACACACTTAAGAGTAAACCGTGAACACGTGAACATACTGAACAGTAGAACAAGGGAGACTACAAGAAAACAAACAAACACACACACAACATACATAAACATAAATACACATATAAATGTAATAGCTAGGGGGTCTGAGGCCTTTCTCTTGACAGCTAGGGGGTCCGGGGGTCTGAGGCCTTTCTCTTGACAGCTAGGGGGTCTGGGGGAGCGCTGTAAGCTCCCCCATTGAGGATCGGGACGAAGCCCCGACGCCAAAATCGTTTTCTTGCATTCTTCTCTGCAAAAACGCATTTTCCTCACATCTACAGCTCATTATTCCTCCTATTAAGATAGGACCTTTTGAATAATGTTTTACTTGAAAAATATTCTAATATAATTTTACAGGCTCTTAATACATTTCAAATACAACCGATTTGTTCTTGAAAAGATAGATACTTCACAGATTTAGATTAAGACTTTGAGGAACGCCGCCGAAAAAACATTTATTCGAAAAATAATATTTTTGTTAAAAAAAGCTCATTTGTAAGTGATACATTTTGTTCAATAGACATGTTTGTAATTTGATTTGTTACAGAAGGAGGAGAAATCAAGTGAACCAATTAGATTTTACTCTAAATTTTTGCATTTTTAGTATTCAAGCATAAATACCCCCCCCCCCCCAACTCAGAGGTCTAGAGTGGGGAGGGCAGCAAAAGCAATCGTTGTGATTGTTGTGAACTCCTAGCCTATGACTTTGACATGGATACATTACGTATGCAATACTTCAAGAACACCAGGGATGCATTAGAAATAAGAAATATTTAATAAAGAAATAGGAATAAATTATAACTGTAGAAAACGCCAACAAAAGCTGAATTCCTAAATATACATTAACTATCAGAACTGCCTTATAATGGCTCCTACTATGCTATCACAAAACTCCGGTCCCCTGTCAACAATAACAAAACTTCAAGTGCTGTCACTCTGTCCCAACCAATGAACCAATGAAATAATAGTAAAATTATTAAATAAACATAGAATTCTTTCAGTCTTACAACCAAGGTTCTATGACGTACCATTTACAATATTATATACAAAACATAATCACCACATTCCCCCCTTACCAAAATAAGCTTTTAATAAAACTTATGAATAGCGTAAAAAGTTACTCGCTTAGAATTCAGTATCAGGTAAAGAACGAGTGCACACACACAGATACACAGATACACAGATACACAGATACACTCTACACTCAATAGCATTAAACTCAAAACCAAATTGGAAAAAGAAAAAAAAAGACAGAATCACACAAAAATTACAAGTTAACATATCTACATTCCCCAATTAACTCTCCTTGTTCACAATTTCAACCAATTTCTTTACAACATCCAGAATTGACTAGTATTGGAGAAAAAAATCACTAACTATAGATCATCCGTTTAAACTACTAAAAACTGGTCATTAAGTACTCATGTCCAATACAAATAGGAGACTTGCTTCACAACATTGTGACTTTGTATAAAAGGAAATACATCTCAACTGATATCAGCATTTATATTAGGTGTTTGGTAATGCAGGCCTTGGTCACTCATCACGGTGATTCGTGTACCTTCGTATCTGGTCAACATTATATTTATATATAGCTTATAGCATGCTCAGAGCGCTTTGGTCCAATCTCATTTGTCGACCAGTGAGGGGGAGGGGGTATCTAGGAGTTGGTCTTCCGTGCTTCCTTTAGGCGCTCAGTAAACACAACTCTGCCCGAGTCGGGTGTCGAACCTCGAGCCCCCCTTCTAGGTAGTCAAGCCAAGCCAAGTTCACTTAGCCTCTCAACCACGCTTCCCACTCAAACATTGGCAGTAAGCTGAGAACTATCTGTCAAACTGTGCACATAGAATGGAGTCAGATGGGTTGTCGACATATAATAAGATAAAATGTCCTGAGGATTTGGGGGGGGGGGGGGGTAAACACTAGGTATGGAGCTATAATTAGTCATACACCCTACGAATGTAGGCATTAAAACGCCATGAATGGAGTCAATAGTTCTGAGGGTGTTATGGTGGAAAGCTGCCCCACCAAAAGACTTCTACTGTCAGACGTCACCTTGTTTCACTATTCACTTGTTACACATAGTCTCATAAGCCGAGGTTTCAAAGCGTTCTTCCTACACCAAGAAGATTAAAGGTAGTGGTGTAAAGATATGTTGACAACGCTCTGCAGTTTGATCAAACGTGGTGGAGTCACATTACTGGGGGTGGAGAGGAACTGCACTGCTGCAGTGGCTGTTTTCAAACTTGTTGCACGTCGTCTGAATCAAGAGTGACTCGAAGGCGATATGAGAAAGTACTGCCAGTTGTCAAGGAAAACAATGTCTCTATCCACAGCAAACTTGTGACTGGTACAGACAGTTTCGCATTGTCTCATACTAACACGCAGTTGTTTCCTTCTGGTCGCTAGATCAAAGGTCACTAAGTACAATATTCTGCCTAATACTTCGACACTGGTATGTTCACGTTGTTGTTGTTTTTTCCCCAGTCACAGGAACTGAAAGTAGTCTCCACACACACAAACAGTCAGCTACAGTATGGCTGTAACTCTGTATTTGACCTTGACCGAGAAAATTTAGTCCAAACTATACTAGTAGCTCTACACATGTGTAGCTTCAAAATACATGCACATTCTAAAAGCAGGTCAGCCTTGAATTTCGCCCCCACTGTCAATCAAAAAAAAAAAATTCATCACTACGCTGGAGCGTGCACTGCCCTCAGAACCTAATAGTAAAACGTTTCTCTCTGTGGTCTCCAGTAAACGTACAAGTTCCCATTCCGTCCTCTTTCCTGTTGACAACGGTAGAAGCTTGAGGGTGTCATTGCTTCCTTCAGTTCTTGGCGTCTGACGTCAGCGTCGTTTCTTCCTGTTCCACGTCCATAGCCAGCTCGATCAAATTCTCTTGGTCGCCATGGACCTCTCCATCTATCTCGGTTACCATAATATCTGTTGACTGGTGGGCTGCCATAATATTTGTTGACTAGTGGGCTGCCATAATATCTGTTGACTGGTGGGCTGCCATAATATCTGTTGACTGGTGGGCTGCCATAATATCTGTTGACTAGTGGGCTGCCATAATATCTGTTGACTGGTGGGCTGCCATAATATCTGTTGACTGGTGGGCTGCCATAATATCTGTTGACTAGTGGGCTGCCATAGTATCTGTTGACTGGTGGGTTGCCATAATATCTGTTGACTGGTGGGCTGCCATAATATCTGTTGACTGGTGGGCTGCCATAATATCTGTTGACTGGTGGGCTGCCATAATATCTGTTGACTGGTGGGCTGCCATAATATTTGTTGACTGGTGGGCTGCCATAATATTTGTTGACTGGTGGGCTGCCATAATATCTGTTGACTGGTGGGCTGCCATAATATCTGTTGACTAGTGGGCTGCCATAGTATCTGTTGACTGGTGGGTTGCCATAATATTTGTTGACTGGTGGGCTGCCATAATATTTGTTGACTGGTGGGCTGCCATAATATTTGTTGACTGGTGGGCTGCCATAATATTTGTTGACTGGTGGGCTGCCATAATGTTTGTTGACTGGTGGGCTGCCATAATATCTATTGACTGGTGGGTTGCCATAATATTTGTTGACTGGTGGGCTGCCATAGTATCTGTAACAAGGTCTACGTCCTTGATAGCCTTGGTATCTTTGAGGCTGGAATTCTCCTTGGTCCGCTGGGTACTGCCGCCTTCCTCCATTGCCATTTTCTCTGTACCATAGATACCATCCACTCGTCCTAGAGCTACTTCGGTCAGCAGAATCTCTACTGCCCTGCACATTAGAACCACATGGACCAGTTACGTTTGCTGTTTCTTTTTGTTTCTCTTCTTCGACGACGTCAAATTCCGTTTTTCTGCCTTCTGTAACACTTGTAGGGTATTTCCTTGGGTTGCTTTTAACTATGGCCGTCTGGTGCACAAATAAATCTTCCTTATTTTCCTTACTACCAACATGATCTTAACTTTCTTGTTCTGATTTTTGTTTTTTTTGTCTGCCTTCAACTTGTTGTATCGTTTCTAAAGGAATTGTTGGACTACGGTGTTCTACGTGTTTAGGATCGTAGTCTTGTCTCCGTTGTTGTTGCCCTTGCAATTCAGTCGTTACTGATTGCTTGATGTCATCAGCTTCTTGTGTTGGCTCCCAGTTAAAAAATTGTTTCCATCTGTCGATCTGAGCCTCTCTGGGACACTCTATATTTGGTACATTCCCTATCACCACTTCGAATGGACCATTCTCAACAACTATAGCTTCAACCTTTTTATTGAAATACGGAGAGTTAATGTGTACTATAGCTGTTGGGTAGCTCTTTATTTGCCCTCCGAAACCTTGTACTCTGCATTGTCTTTTAGTGTATTGGTGAGGTCTCACAAGTTTAGCTAAGAGTACACATTTGGTGGCCCCAGTATCGCGTAAGGCGGGGGTATGATAGCCATTTGCTATAGCTGGACATACGTACGGTGAAAGGCTATCCGCCAAGCCTCCAACATGGGCTACAACATCGTTCTTGTAGTATTCTGTTCTCCAGGCATCTCGACAATACTTCGCTATGTGCCCCATTCTCCCACAGTTGTAGCATCACCTTTCACTTCTCTGGGCCGGTGACTGATTTAGTCTATAATCATTTCGTTCTCTTTGTATATCTCTGTTTTGGGGTGGACTTTGTTGTGCTGTTTCTTCCTTTGTAAATCGTGCTGTTGTAGAGACTGCTGCGGCGGCAAATTCGATTTCTTTACTGTTTTCAACCTTTTGTAGTATTTCGCCCGGATGTGCCGCTACATACGTTTGACACAGTTCCATAACGGTCTCCACACTTCTCGGTTTTCTTTCCTGTAGGAAGGCAAACACATGCTTCCCAGCTGTTGATATGATTTTGTCCACGATGATAAACTGCTTCAGACTCTCGAAGGATTCTTCAATTCCAGACGCTTGAACCCATTTTTCGAACGTTATTGTCACCTCAGAAACAAATTGCTTCATGTCGCCGTCTGATGGTTTTAGTTCATGGAACTTCTGTCGGCAGTCGTCCTGGCTGTAGTGATAGACATCAAGTAATGTTTTCTGGAGGCTGGCATAGTTGGCTACCTCGTCCTCGCTGTAGTGATAGACATCAAGTAATGTTTTCTGGAGGCTGGCATAGTTCGATACCTCGTCCTCGCTGTAGTGATAGACATCAAGTAATGTTTTCTGGAGGCTGGCATAGTTCGATACCTCGTCCTCGCTGTAGTGATAGACATCAAGTAATGTTTTCTGGAGGCTGGCATAGTTCGATACCTCGTCCTCGCTGTAGTAATAGACATCAAGTAATGTTTTCTGGAGGCTGGCATAGTTCGATACCTCGTCCTCGCTGTAGTGATAGACATCAAGTAATGTTTTCTGGAGGCTGGCATAGTTCGATACCTCGTCCTCGCTGTAGTGATAGACATCAAGTAATGTTTTCTGGAGGCTGGCATAGTTGGCTACCTCGTCCTCGCTGTAGTGATAGACATCAAGTAATGTTTTCTGGAGGATGGCATAGTTGGCTACCTCGTCCTCGCTGTAGTGATAGACATCAAGTAATGTTTTCTTGAGGATGGCATAGTTGGATACCTCGTCCTCGCTGTAGTGATAGACATCAAGTAATGTTTCTGGAGGATGGCATAGTTGGCTACCTCGTCCTCGCTGTACTGATAGACATCCAGCAATGTTTTCTGGAGGGTGGCATAGTTGGCTACCTCGTCCTCGCTGTAGTGATAGACATCCAGCAATGTTTTTTGGAGGCTGGCATAGTTGGCTACCTCGTCCTGGCTGTAGTGATAGACATCAAGTAATGTTTTCTGGAGGGTGGCATAGTTGGCTACCTCGTCCTCGCTGTAGTGATAGACATCAAGCAATGTTTTCTGGAGGCTGGCATAGTTGGCTACCTCGTCCTCGCTGTAGTGATAGACATCAAGCAATGTTTTCTGGAGGCTGGCATAGTTGGCTACCTCGTCCTCGCTGTAGTGATAGACATCAAGTAATGTTTTCTGGAGGGTGGCATAGTTGGCTACCTCGTCCTCGCTGTAGTGATAGACATCCAGTAATGTTTTCTTGAGGATGGCATAGTTGGCTACCTCGTCCTCGCTGTAGTGATAGACATCAAGTAATGTTTTCTTTAGGATGGCATAGTTGGATACCTCGTCCTCGCTGTAGTGATAGACATCAAGTAATGTTTCTGGAGGATGGCATAGTTGGCTACCTCGTCCTCGCTGTAGTGATAGACATCCAGCAATGTTTTCTTGAGGATGGCATAGTTGGCTACCTCGTCCTCGCTGTAGTGATAGACATCAAGTAATGTTTTCTGGAGGATGGCATAGTTGGCTACCTCGTCCTCGCTGTAGTGATAGACATCCAGCAATGTTTTCTGGAGGCTGGCATAGTTCGATACCTCGTCCTCGCTGTAGTGATAGACATCAAGTAATGTTTCTGGAGGATGGCATAGTTGGCTACCTCGTCCTCGCTGTACTGATAGACATCCAGCAATGTTTTCTGGAGGGTGGCATAGTTGGCTACCTCGTCCTCGCTGTAGTGATAGACATCCAGCAATGTTTTCTGGAGGCTGGCATAGTTGGCTACCTCGTCCTGGCTGTAGTGATAGACATCAAGTAATGTTTTCTGGAGGGTGGCATAGTTGGCTACCTCGTCCTCGCTGTAGTGATAGACATCAAGCAATGTTTTCTGGAGGCTGGCATAGTTGGCTACCTAATCCTCGCTGTAGTGATAGACATCAAGTAATGTTTTCTGGAGGATGGCATAGTTGCCTACCTTGTCCTCGCTGTAGTGATAGACATCAAGTAATGTTTTCTGGGGATGGCATAGTTGGCTACCTCGTCCTCGCTGTAGTGATAGACATCAAGTAATGTTTTCTGGGGATGGCATAGTTGGCTACCTCGTCCTCGCTGTAGTGATAGACATCAAGTAATGTTTTCTGGGGATGGCATAGTTGGCTACCTCGTCCTCGCTGTAGTGATAGACATCAAGTAATGTTTTCTGGGGATGGCATAGTTGGCTACCTCGTCCTCGCTGTAGTGATAGACATCAAGTAATGATTTCTGGAGGGTGGCATAGTTGGCTACCTCGTCCTCGCTGTAGTGATAGACATCCAGTAATGTTTTCTTGAGGATGGCATAGTTGGCTACCTCGTCCTCGCTGTAGTGATAGACATCAAGTAATGTTTTCTGGAGGATGGCATAGTTGGCTACCTCGTCCTCGCTGTAGTGATAGACATCAAGTAATGTTTTCTGGAGGCTGGCATAGTTGGCTACCTCGTCCTCGCTGTAGTGATAGACATCAAGTAATGTTTTCTTGAGGATGGCATAGTTGGATACCTCGTCCTCGCTGTAGTGATAGACATCAAGTAATGTTTCTGGAGGATGGCATAGTTGGCTACCTCGTCCTCGCTGTAGTGATAGACATCCAGCAATGTTTTCTTGAGGATGGCATAGTTGGCTACCTCGTCCTCGCTGTAGTGATAGACATCAAGTAATGTTTTCTGGAGGATGGCATAGTTGGCTACCTCGTCCTCGCTGTACTGATAGACATCCAGCAATGTTTTCTTGAGGATGGCATAGTTGGCTACCTCGTCCTCGCTGTAGTGATAGACATCCAGTAATGTTTTCTTGAGGATGGCATAGTTGGCTACCTCGTCCTCGCTTAGGACTTGTAGTGCATCGAGGGCCTTTCCTCCAACCAAACTGAGTTGTATGGCCCATTCGTGTTGCGGTTCCTTTTCAAGTTTCATCAACATTTCGAATCTGTTGATAAATGCATCCATCTTGTCCGCGCCTTCCACGAATTTTTGTCTTTTTGTTTGGGGCGTGTTTCTTTTCCTCGTGTCTCTATTTTCTTGCTCCTCAGCATCCTTTGCTTTACTCTCTTTTTCAATTGCGGCAATTTTGGCCTTCGATTCCTCGTAGTCTCTTTTTATTTTGGCCGCTATTTGGTCCTCTCCCAGCTTCCATTTAAATCTCATCTCTTATTCCTGCATTGTCATCTTTCGTTCTTCTATTTTCGCATTTTCTTTCCTTTCTTCCTCCCTTTCTTTCCTCTCTTCCATTCTAGTATCTCTCTCCTCGTTCTGTCTTATGACTTTAGCAACCCACTCTTCCAATTCTTCCCTCTGGTAGCCAAGACTCTTTCCCGTTTCGTATAGTTTTAGTAGGTCACCGTATACTCTTTCAGCCATCCTATGGACGTAGGTTTGTTCTTATACTTTAGGACAAACGTTTTAGTCCCTGAGTTAATTGATTTTCCAGCTCTTTATTTGAAGTCAGTAGAGCTTACTGCTAATCAGAAGATAATAAATAACAAATATAGGGATGAAATAGTTCACCTGTCAACTTGTTGACACACTTGCTGCTCCACCATTGTTGTGATTGTTGTGAACTCCTAGCCTATGACTTTGACATGGATACATTACGTATGCAATACTTCAAGAACACCAGGGATGCATTAGAAATAAGAAATATTTAATAAAGAAATAGGAATAAATTATAACTGTAGAAAACGCCAACAAAAGCTGAATTCCTAAATATACATTAACTATCAGAACTGCCTTATAATGGCTCCTACTATGCTATCACAAAACTCCGGTCCCCTGTCAACAATAACAAAACTTCAAGTGCTGTCACTCTGTCCCAACCAATGAACCAATGAAATAATAGTAAAATTATTAAATAAACATAGAATTCTTTCAGTCTCACAACCAAGGTTCTATGACGTACCGTTTACAATATTATATACAAAACATAATCACCACCACCCCCCTCCACCTCAGGGAATCGGCTAAGGTACCAGAAGTGTAGCAACATAATATAAAAATGATATTGTAATTCAACTAAATTTGTTCACAAACTATGATTTCTAATCCCCCCACCCAATTGGCTAACAGGGGAACGACATAATATAAAGATCGGTTAAAATATCAATAACAAGTTTTAATTATATATATATTTAATTGATTCCGTTGACAAGCTGTGATTTCTACAAATAAATTGGACCGCCCCCCCCCACTCGAAAGTTTATGGTGGGGGTGGGGCGGCATTGATGCCATCGCCACCTCCCCATCCCACCAAATCGCCCAACATATTAAAGGAGGGCGAAAAAAATTAAAAATAGGTGGAAATATAAATAACTAATATATATTATTAATATAACTAATAAATTCGTATGCAAATTGTGTGATTTCTTTAGTAAAAGTCGTCCGTCCACCCCCCCTAAAGGGGGAGAGTCGGCCGAGTGGGGGGGGGGAGGCTATCGCCCCTACCGCCCCCCCCCTAAATCCGACAGTGCCTCTTCTATATAAAGTTAAGCAAAATACAATCACCAAATTCTATGAGCATAGCCCAGAGGGTTTTAAGTTTACAAAACCCCTCCATAGAGTTTTGAGTTTACAACTCTCTCCAGACAATTTTGAGTTTAACCTCCACCCCCCCAAAGGGGTTTGACGTTAAAACTTCCGTTTTCGAAAAAAAAAAAAAAAGCAAACTTGTCACTAAAAGTCCATGAGCTTAGCCATGGGGGAGTTGAGTTTAAGGCTTAAACTTCGTTCCAATAAAAAAGCAAAGCTAAAGTCACCAAACTACACGAGTAGCTAAAAAAAAAAAAGGATTCTGAGTTTTACCGGTTGAATCCCCACACATACGTTTTTAAAATACAAAAAAATGTTGGCTAATTTGTCACCTAATTTCTTAATCGTAGCCAGAGTCTAGATGGGAGGAAATCTGCAGCCACTACATTCCATGAGCGTAGCTAAGAGAAGTTTGAGATTAAAATCTCTCCAATAAAAAAACAACTACTAAAGAAAAAAAAACCACTACAATCAAACAATTTCCATAAAACGTAGTCAAGTTTCGATGTTAAAATCACGCTTTCAATAAAAAGAAAAGCAAAACTACAGTCACTAGATTTCAAAATTTTCTACCAGTCGGTGGGCCCCATTAATAAAGTGCAGTAAATAGCTGAATTGATATTTGACAGACAATTGTGTTAATAGAAGAGTAGCAGAACAAAGTACTGGAGACACCTCAGAATATGTTGTTTTTTTAAATTTCATATATGCGGAAATAATGCTCACAGCGAGCCCCCAGACCCTTTAGCTGGCAAGTGAACGGTTGACTACTGTCGTTCCACGGACACCAGATAGAGCTTATTCTAAGGTCTACAAAATAAGGTGACCAGATATTTGGGGAACGAAAGTGGGACACATGGATGGATGGAGAAAAACCTATGCTCAGATTTGTTTTCGATCAATATCGTTTTCAACAACGTCATTACAATACAAACACAATGTACAAACACAATGTACACACACAATGTACATACACAATGTACATACACAATGTACATACACAATGTACACACTCAATGTACATACACAATGTACATACACAATGTACAAAACCAATGTACATACACAATATACAAACCCAATGTACATGCACAATGTACATACACAATGTACACACTCAATGTACACACCCAATGTACATACACAATGTATACACTCAATGTACACACCCAATGTACATACACAATATTGAAATACTTGCAGACTTTCTGAAACATTTTTCCAATAAAGAAAATCTTTCAGTGCGATCTATAGGAAGGCGCTAATCCTACTGCAGTGGCGTAGTTAGGGTGTTTGATGCCAAGTGCGACATCTCCTCATGATGCCCCCCCCCCTTTGGTATAAAATAGCGAAAATACGTTATTATACCATAACAATATATACTAGAAATAAATATTACGAGCTTTCTCGGTCGCAAAACTATCAATAATTTTATCGAAATCTGTTTGTTTTCCACAAATGGCCTAGTTAGTGAAACGCATCGCTGATTGGTATTAATTCTTGATCAACTTAATTAAATCTGAAAAAACTTCGCTCGCATAAAGCCACACTTATCGCAATTGTCAGAAATATGTAAAAATCTGATAATGCTACTTGAAGAGAATCTTGGATATCATTCTTTTTCTCTCAAAGCAGAATCTGGCATTCAATAGGCATCACGAATATTTAGACAATATTTAGAACTGAATCATCTAGCGGCATTCTAGCTGATATATTTTTTTTTTGAAATTCAAGATTTCAAACAGGTCCTTGTTTGAGAAGTTCAAAGGCTTCTGAAGAAAACTGTTGACGCCTCTTTCACTCCAGACGAAATCTGTTTTGTCAATGTCGCACCATCGAGATTGATTTCAATCTGAGGATTTAATAGTTAGGAAAGCGACAAAATGTATATTCACCAACCACATCATGATATGATCATTTTGGGTAATTATTTCTTGAACTATCACGTCCAAGTAAGAATAAATCTCAATCCGTAGCTCATTCTTATGTGTTTATACAAAATCTCCACCTTTTTCGCTTGGATTCTTTTTATTTTTATCAATTCGTCTTTGATATTCTGCACTATTCCTCAGATCAGAGCACATACTTTCGCTGATGTTTTTTAATGTTTTCCATAAGTGCGCAGTCTCAAAATGACGATCATTGTTCTTGAAGTTAGACTTACCCGTCGTTTATTTCAGTTAATTCAGGGGCAAAGAATCAAAATAGGTGAGAAAATTAAAACTGCATAGTAACTAACAACCCGCCTACTTAAGAGATTTTGTCTTTACAATTCTTCTTCAACTCGTTCAAGATGCCCATTGAGGGCCAGATTCTGCTTTGAGAGAAAAGGAATGACATCCAAGATTCTTTTAATTATCAGATTTGTACCTTTAGGACCCTTTGATCCCTGCCATCAATCATTTTAACCAGAGAAGACAATTTCTCCATCTGAGCTACCACTATGAGCGTCATCCAAACTTATCAATCTTGAGCAACGCCAATAATATTAACAGAGTGGTAAACTATATAAATTTTTTTTTTAAATACAGTAGTTAATATTTGTTCATGTATGTACAATGTGTAAAGTTTCTACTGAGAAATGTTGTGCTCAGTTTGATGCCCCTCATAACTGATGCCCCGTGCGGCCCGTACCACTCGCACATGGCTAGCTACGCCACTGCCCTACTGATTAGGTCGATTCTCTAAGATACACAGCATAATTTTCGATAAAGTTTGCTATTGTCACTACTCCATTGTCACTACGATTGCTTCACATTTTTTTTTTTTTTGCAAATGTGTATTTCGAGTGATACATTTTGTAAACAATTTCCAAAGACAGTTCATTGATCAAAAACTGTTATTAAGAAACTGTATGTTAGGCAAAAGTAACTTGTCTTGCGATTATTTGAACTTTTTCATTAAATTTTTAATGTTGAACTTCTTAATCGGAACTTACTAGAAGCTTGCAAATGGCGATCTTAAATAGTTTGATGTTTACCATTCATGTGTCAGAAAACATTGATCTACAAGGCGGTGGTTGATTCCTTAATTTTGGCTTCTTTCTAAACGGGTACTCTTCCTGTAGGTCCCTGTGATGTTTTCTTTGTCTATGGCATTGTTTTACCTTGTCATCGACTTGAACAGAACGGAAAGCTAAGCCAAAGAAAAGTGTCAGCTGGAATTGATAAATAAAAACATTAATAAACACGCGGAACAAAAGCACATCAAGAGTCGACAGGAAACTTGCAGAAGTGAGTTTCTGAGAAGAAGGTAGGATGCTGGAAGGTAGAAGCACCACTGGTTACTGCAAGGTAGAAGCACCACTGGATGCTGCAAGGTAGAAGCACCACTGCATGCTGCAAGGTAGAAGCACCACTGGATGCTGCAAGGTAGAAGTACCACTGGATGCTGCAAGGTAGAAGCACCACTAACACACAGGAGCTTGCAAAGCGTGGAACATGAAATAAGAATCAAGAAGGAAATGCCGGAAGAGGGGGAACTTATTAATCAAAGCTGGAAAAGATTTTCTAATTAAAGTGGGACATTGATCAACGTTTTGATCAAAAGTGGGACATTGGCCGCATAGCGTGACCAACCGCCTTTTCAAGGACGTACTGGATGTAGTGGAAATATATTGCTGTATACATATATATATATATATATATATATATGTATTTTGACATCGACCTCAACAATCCCAGATACTATTTCAAATCTGTAGGTCTCCGGATCTTCTTTTCATCGATCAGGGCTTGTTTTACTCATGCACTGTTCACTGAATGACAATCTAGAATCTGATTGGTTAATAGTGAAATGTTTTCACTGAAAGCACGATTCTTTATTTGATGCACATTGACACATTGTGATAACACAGCACATTGTATCCAGCACAGGGATTACATCAGCAATAACGCAAGTGGAAAACAACATAGCGGTAATTTACACAGACATAAAATGGTAATTTATAAAACAGATCAAGAAACGAAACAAATCACGTGAACATGTTTATTCAATGAAACTATATTTTCCAAAACTCGATTATGTTAGAAACTGAAAATGTTTACAAATCGTATTAGTTTTCAAGACCCTTTTATTTTTTGCTCCTCTGCACTTACGCCTCTGATTCCAAGCGGCCCATTTAACGAAAGAAGACTGTAGTTTTCGACAGATTTTAACCCCAAAGCTCCTATTTACGGTTTGAAAAATTCTCCCCATACCTTAATCAAAGAGGGATATCCATGAATAAAAAAAATATTTAAATTAAACATTTTGAAAACAAAATATAAAAAAATATTAGACCTTACATTAATAAATAAATTTTAAAAAATATATAAACTTTCAATACCATTAAAATATAAAAAAGCTTCAAAAGTCTACGGGCCTATTCATTTCAAAATTCTTAAAAACATTAATAAATAAGCGATACTGTACTGCAATAGGAGCAATTGGGTTTTAAATACGTATGCATGAGAATGTTGAGTTGGTACCCAGCCTCACTATGGGATAGTTTTCCATTGGTTTGACATACACTTGTTCATCTTTCCTCAGCAGTAGAGGGAAAACAGCACGCGGTCAAATCTTTGTAGCAACACCGAGTGACGGAGTGAAGGCTTTCATGTCTGCCTTGGCACTTGGTGATCACTGCGAGCTGAATCTCCATGTCCATTAAGTTCTCCATCGTCAGGCTGAAGAGATAGACGCCCTCGCTTGGGGCCGTGTAGATACCTGTCTGAAGGTTGTAGTGTCGCGGTAACGAGGCCAATTTAATGGGGTGATTGAACATTTTGAAGATTTCATCTTTCTTGACATTGGTAACAAGGACTGTCTTGATTGCTAGACAAAAACCTTCAGGCATGTTGGTAGTCTCTGTGCTAGACTCTGTGGGAGAGAAAGTGAAATCGCAGCATTGACTTGAGAATAGAAATGAAAACAAGAAAAACTTTTTTTTTTAATATTTAGAAAAAAAACAACAAGATTACAAAGACAGTTTGTGTGATCCACCCAGGCAGCCTTCAATATTTTCAGAAAGAACATCCAAATGAAATTATATCAAAGATAAATGAGAGATAAGAATGGAGAAAGAAGGTTGACAGATCTTGTGTAGTGCCCCAACGGTACAGCAGTTCAAAGGATAGGTGCAAGTGAATGCAAAGTTAGATGTGAACCTGGCCGAACTAGTTCCCCTTTCAGACCTTGTGGTCTATAGGGCAGATGATGTAAAGTTCATCTGTTTTTGTGGACTACGGTTAACGAGGGTGTCATGTAGCCAGCACAACGACCAACCGCCTTTACTTTTTCCCAACTAGTATCAGGTACCCATTGGAGCTGGGTGGACTCAGAGGCGCCTAAGGATTCTGAAGTTGAAAATCACAGTCTTTACCAGGATTCGAACCCGGGGCCCCCGGTTCTGAAGCCGAGCGCTTTACCGCTCAGCTACCGCGCCTCTCCTGCCTAATTGAAGTCTTATAATTGATGTAATTGTTTTGAAAAGGCTCAATCTCTTATTCGAATGCTCAAAAAAAACACTTTCGCAAAAAAAAAAAAAGTACACAAAAATGAACTATACAAGATTACTATTCGTTTTAATTTAGGTCTAACTTATAATTCATACTAATTAGCTTTTTCTCTTTAAAAAACTGCTTGCATAACTGATTTAAAAAATTAAATTTTTCGCTTTCAAAAAAAAAAGTAGCCGTTGCATCAGAACTTTGAATGGTCTAAAATATTGTGATGTCGGATTTTCATTATCTTTTCTAGTTTACGAGATCTAAATGGGACGGACGGACAGACATTTCGCACAAAACTAATAGCGTCTTTTTCATTTCGGGGGTCGCTAAAAAGACAAGTAAGTGTAATTGTATCAATGATTTTGGATCAGACATGTTATTTAATTTGTAATTAAACAATTTGTCATTAAATTTGTAATAGATCTAGACCAACAGTAAATCTGTGCGATTAGAAATATGTGTTGTTTTAGTTTAGCGCAATTTCATACTTATAACTTTCAAAAATGCGCTACAATGCTATCAATAATCCGGACCACTTGAGAATAAAATTGGGAGATGGGGAGAAGAGGGTATTCTTGTTAATAATACCGCGATTGCTTTTTAATACATTAAAAAATTGCTCAAGACTCCTCAAGGGGACTAATTCATCTTATACCACCACTTCATTCAACTACAATTTCTTTCCCTTGTACGATACCAAACTAAATAATTAATTACCAATAGTTAAATTACTAATTGTTGTTTTTTAGCGCCCCGAAAGGGGAAAAGACGCTATTAATTTTGATTGAAATGTCTGTCCGTCCGTCCCGTTTGGATCTCGTAAACTATTCACTATTAATAGTAACAAACATTTGAGGCTCTTTATTAGAGGAGATATATCTTATCATATTTTAAATACATTTATGCAAATGGTTTTAGATTTTTTGTCAATTCTTTTTTTATATATTTGTATTGTTTGTAAGTTCTGTTATACTAAGTACTATATTTACACAAACAAAAATGTTTACTATTTTTTTTAAGAGAAAAAATCTATTTAGTATGTATATAAGTCAGACATAATTTAAAACAACAATTAATAAGTAGTTTTTCATATTATCGCGTGAACTGCCGCACGGGAATGAAACATCCAACCAAAGTAACAAACAATTTTTGTGGGGATTTTTTTTTTTACGGAAATGTTTTATTCTTGAGGAATAAGAGATTGGCTCTTTACAAAACAATTAGATATTCATTATAAGACATCAGTTAGGCCAGGTTCACATCTAATTTCACATTTACTTTCACCTATCCTTTGGTCTGCTGCCTGGACCGCTGGGGCATCCCACAAGATCTGTAAACATTTTTTTCTCCTTTATTTTCTGTCATTTGTCTTTGATAGAACTGATAATATTGAACCCTGCCTTTGTACCTGCCTGGGTGGACCACTTCGGGGGCCGATTTTCATCTATCATAGTCAAGACTCAAGTACTTTTGTTTTCATCTAAATGTTTGAAAGATTTACATTCAATGATGGTTTAAGTCGCTTAACAAGAAACTAGCAGTACACATATTCAGAGCGGGGCTGGCTATATCGGCATTTGGGCAAATACCCGGTGGGCCGGTACCCAAATAGGCCGGTAGAGCCACCGAAAGGGCCGCATGGATGCCATTATGTATTAAGTTGTAAAAGGTTTTATAATATTCTCTTATAAAAGGGTCCCTCTGAGCGTCGTGTTTAAAAGAAATCTCTTTACAGTGTAATAGACTAAATTAATCTAACAAATTTACCGAAAAAATGTAATGGCTTACATCCGTAGACAGTTTTACTAGTAGACTTTATCCTTTTTGGGGCTACACACTTAGCGATTAAGAAGCAGCATAATGCCTATATTTCTTATATAGATATAGAGTTCACAGTTTGAACTTGTACAGCTATAGTTACGCAAACTTAACGTAATGATTTTGAGGACAGGTATGCCTATCATTGGATGCCCATCAAATGGTATGCAAGTTATTGAACTGATTGTTGAGAAATGCCCAGGCCGATTTTGACACCGAGTCCAACCCTGCACATGCTCTAATTGGACAAGAAATGAAAACAACCTAGATACTTTCTATCCAACACAATGAAAACAACCTAGGTACTTTCTATCTAACACAATAAAAGCAACCTAGGTACTTTCTATCCAACACAATAAAAACAACTGAAGTACTTTCTATCCAACACAATAAAAACAACTTACGTACTTGCTATATCCACACGTGCCTGCAGACAACGAGAACTTTCATCTCCCAAGTATTGATTCATTTGTGAAAATGTTAAGGTTTGACACTCGTCTTGTTCTTCCAATCATGACTGTGCTTTGTCGACAACCTGCAAGACAATGTTTAATAACTCCAGGAACGCTAAGTATCACGTTAATAAGGCTAATCTGGCTGCCTGGCCGTATGGTATGTGCCCTAGATTGACCATTGATGGTCCCTGCCGCCATCCCTGTGCAGGAGGTTAGGACTAGTCCGTCATAATCTTCAAAAACTAAAAAAAACCTCCAAAACAATTTACAACCTAATAATCTCTAGACCCGTTAGTCTACTCGTAAAGATTTGTCAAGACTCGTACAGATTCTCCTTGCAAGGTCTAGTTCTAAGATAAAGTCAGAAAGGAAGAAGAAATTGAAAGACATTAAGCCAGGTGCAGATTTGTTTTATTTGTCTCCTAAAGAGATAAAACCTAAATATTTTTATTTTTACATTTTTAATGGAATCTTGAAGAACCTCTCATTTGTTTCTGACGTTTTCTAGATGTTTCAACTGTGAGGTTATTATCTTTGATTGTTGTAAAGTTCCCATCTGTAAAATAAAACAAAATTCTGGATATAAATTTCATAACATTAACAGCTAATGTAACATATATGTATCTGGTCCAAAAACGCAGTCATGGGCGTAGCCAGTGGGGCTGACTCTGGGGGAGGAGGGGGAGTAGTTTTGTGACTGTTTTTTATTTATTTAACTTTATTTATTGTAGGTGGTATTTTAATATTAAACCATCGCACCATCGCAGATAAGGTGAGTTTTGAGTTAAAAATCATTCTCTGGGGGAGTGGGGTGAGGTTAAACCTCTTTCTTAAATAAAGCAAAAAATAATGCAACCGACAGTCACCAAATGCCATGAGCGTAGCCAAGGGGGGGGGGGGTTGAGTTTAATTCCCACCTCCACAGTTTTTACGTTATCCCCCCCCCCTCTTCATTATAAAAGCAAATTACAGTCACCTAATTCTATGAGCGTTGCCGAGGGGGGGGGGTGAGTTCAAACACCCCCCCCCTACAGAAATATTTTAGTTTTAAACCCTCTACAGAGAGCTCTGTGATTAAAAACCCATCTTCAATTTCAAACTAAAAAAAAAAAAAGTCACAAACTTCTACGAGCGTTGCAAAGGGGGTTTTGAATTTAAAAAAACAACAACTTTAGGTGGTTTTGAGTTTAAAGCCCCTAATAGATGGTTTTGACGATAAAACTTTCCCTTTCGATAAAAAGTCTAAACCAAACTACAGTCAGCCAAGTCCGAGATGGGGGTTACCCCCCCCCCCTTTTCTAACAAAAGGAAAAGCAAAGCTACAAATACTACATTTCATGAGTGGAGCCAAAGAGGTTTTGTGATTACCCTTCCCTACAGTAAAACTATAGTTATCAATTTTTACAAGTAGCTGGGATGCATTAACAAAGTGCAGCGAATAGCAGATTTGGTTTTTGGCTTCCAATTTTTTATTAGAAGAGTAGCAGGATAATGCACTGTAGGTACTTCAGAATATGCATTTTTTTTCAGCTTTAAATACCGGAAATAATGCATGAGCATAGACAAGAGAGTTCAAACCTTTCCAATAAAAAAACTTAACGAAAAGTAGTCAACAAATTCGATGAGCGCAGCCAAGGGAGGTTTTGGGGTTTAAACACCTCTTCCAATACAAAGAGTAACCAAAAGGAGTTTTATGGTTAACCTCCCCCCTCCAATAATAAACTAAAGCACAACTATTGTTACCATTCCAACCAGTAGCTGGGCATCATTAATAAAGTGCAGTGAATGTCAGATTAGACCGTTGACTTAACAATTTTTTAATAGAAGAGTAGCAGTAGATATCCTAGAATATGCATTTTTGTAGTGTCAAATACTAGAAATAATGCTTAGCGCAGGGGCTGCTCCCCGGACCTCCCTGGGGGAATTCGCAGTGCTTCCCCAGACCCCCAGCTGGCAAGGGCTGGGTGACTTTTCTAAGGTACAAAAAACGTCCAAAAAAATAAAGGGCCAGAGTATAATGAGGATTAATTACGAATAAATACACATAAAAACATCCTTCCCGAAAAAAAATCCTGGCTACGCCCATGGACGCAGTATCAATTAAATGGTTTCAGAGTTAATGATAAAATTAATAACGAGTTCAAGTAATCTGTTGTTTTGTTATTGATTTTTTTTTTTGGGGGGGGAGGGGGGGGGGGCTTACGCCTTTTCTTAGGGCTTACGCCTCTTTTTCTTCGGGGGAGGGGGGGCTTCTTTACTTTTTTGGGGTTATTCCAGCCTCATTTGTTCAGTTTGATGGACACCTAGGCCAATATTGTTTCCAAATTAATAGGGGAGACGACTCCATACCGCCAGAATGAAAAGACGTGTTTTTGTAGTGAGTTAGATTTTGTTCAAAATACTATTTTATATTATTACTAAAGAGTATTACATTTATTTCATTTATCTCAAGTTGATTTTGTCCAAACTGTAATAAATGTTATACTTAGTATTTTTCACAAAGAAGTTATTCAAGTTGTTTAAAGTTGTTAAAGTCAAGATATAATAAGCCTACAGAGGTTTTGTTGTCTACCTGCACATTATGGTTATCAATCGGCGACTGTCAACAACACCCTGTTTACTAAATAAAACTCCTCAAGTAGAAATCACAAATTCATTGTACCCACAATATAATCCAGTAGCACAGCTAGGGTGTATGATGTATGGTGCTGCAGCTCCTCGTGGTGGCCTTAAGAAACGAATTAAATCAACGAAAAGATGTGTTTATTTTTTTAAATAATGTGTTTTCCTCGCTAAAGTATTGCTTACTCGCAAAAAAAAAAAAATCAGTTTTAAGATAAGATCATTTTTATTGGTTCAATCAAATGGAAATTCAGTTTGACTACAATTGACAACCTCAGCGTAACTACTGTACAATAACAATAGGCCTATAGATGTAAATACGAACCACATTCACACACGAAACACATACATACTCACATCCAGCGCTTTATGAATTAGACTTCTATGAACTTCTCGATGAAGACGCATGGTCTTGTAACACTCTGACCGAAAGTGGGATAAAGGACTTTTTAAATCTTTCTGTTTTAGTCCTAATGCAAAGGATACGACCACTTCGTTCAGATCTAATGTAACAGGTGTTAAATGGGTGCAAGTTGTCTTTAAGAATCGTGAGTGTTTTGGAAAGGCATTATTCATGAAAAAGCTCATCAAGAGATGGTAGGTTACACGTATCAACTTTAATCAACCTAATCTAGGGTAATTAAACTTAGTATAATTTTTTCCCACGTGCAGGTGTCAGAAATACCCATGACGTAATCTGACACGCGTCCGGTGATAGCGTGATATCTGACAAGAAATGATTTGATTGGTTAAAGCAAGCGTCTGGGGGGAAGGGGCTTAGAAAACGCGGGATTTTGAAACTTTAGTTGTGGAGAAAATTTCTTAAAGACAAGACGTATTTTAGTTTTGAGTTGTAACTTGCAGTGACAAGTCTTATATTTTATTAGATCTAGTATTAATCTGAATATATTTTATTACTGAGCTTTGAAAGAAGTTATTTATTTGATACAGTCTATTTTGTATATTCTGTACATACAGTGATTCCTAGTTATTCAATTAAAGTTCTATATTTGAATCAAAATGGATCTTCATTTATTGAATCTCTAAGATATATTTAGATCTAGAGATATATCTACAGAATCCCCGGCACATCATAGTAACAACATATCAGCACCTTCCGAGGAATAGACATTTCGACAACAAGAGAGAAACCTAACTGTGATAGTAGCTGTGTTCGAGTGATATACGATGCTTTTTAATTAGTCTATTTAGTCTATGTCTTTATGCCACAATTCAATTCACTATTCAATTCAAACGAATTTTACGTGCCTTTTTTGCTGGCAAATCTATCAAAAATTTTACGGAAGATTTTTCCAACAGCCTTTTATCAATGGAAAAAATTAAATGAATTAGCGAGACATAGATTTCTCACCGTTGATCTCAAGTAATTCTTTGTCAACTTTAATATGGCAAAACTCCACTCGCATATAGCCGCACCACATTGGTCACTAATCTGTGTATGAAGATGACGATATATGAGACGGACTCTTCTTCTTCTAGACAGTTTTATTGCTGCTGAGCTGTGAGCTCTTTTGCAGACTGTGCCAAGGAAAAAAAGTGCGCTGTTTTCTTCAGTTGTTCAGCACTGCCGTACATGGTGTTGGTTATGTTGGGCTGTAGTGGAAGTAGGGTCTGCCTAAGGTGGATTAGGGAGGGGCATTCAAAGAGGATATGGTTTACGGTTTCAAAGGGGTGGGCGCAGTGTCTGCAAAGGGGTAGTTGTGTGGAGTTTATTTTGTTCAGGTGGTAATTTAATAGTGGTGTGTGTCCTGTTCTTAGTTGGAAGATAGTAGATTGTTCTTTGCGGTGGAGGAAGTTAATACTGTCCAGTTTGTTAGGCGTAGTCATTTCTTTGTACATGGCTCTGCCTGTGTTTCCTGATGCCCATTGGTTGAGCCACTCCTCTTTGTGATTGTTGACTAACATTGACCTTAGGGTGAGGTAGTTAACAGATCTATCTGGTTGTTCCATAGATGAACCTGCCTTTGATAGCTTATCTGCCTTTTCATTTCCCAAGATGCCAAATGTGTCCAGGGATCCACTGTAGTGTGATATTGATATTTAATTTTGATATCATCTGATGGATTGTCACAATGAGTGTTGTGAACTCTCTTGGGCTGTTTGAGGTGCTGCTGTTAAGTGCTTGCAGAGTAGATTGGGAGTCTGTAAAGACAACAATATCTGATGGTGGTTGCACCCCTTCGTATATTTTGTTTTCCACTGTCTGTAGTGCTATGGTAATTGCCTCAATTTCGGCTTGGAAGTTTGAGCAGTAATCGCCACAAGGTGCGCTTATCTCAAAGTGTTTATTTTTAGGGAAGACCAGAAAGGCACCAAGACCAGCATTGATGGTGGCTTTGAAAGCCGATCCGTCTGTATAAATATGGATAACTGTTTTTGATAGCTTTCAATTGTTTCAAGCGTGCCTACTTTGAGCTCCAGTGGATTAGATTCTTTTGTTAAGGTGTTATTTAGTAAATGTGCTTTGATGGTTGGTTGTTTGTAGTTTAGTCCGGGTGTAATGTTTGGCAAAACTCTACTCGCATATAGCCGCACCACTATGGTCACTAATCTATGAATGAAGATAACGATATATGAGACGGACTCATCTAGCCGATATATTTTTTTAAAAAACTGAACAGTTCTTTGTTGTGGAAGTTAATAGAATTCTGAAAAATGCGATAAACTGTTTAAGCCTGCTTCGCTGATTGATTGCGATCTACATACTTCTTTTAACTCCTTTCCATTCAATTCAAAATACGTTTTTTTTTTTCTCATTTCTTCTCATACTGTGACTGTATTGGAAGCTATTACAATGAACTCATCTCTACCCATACTGTGACTGTATTGGAAGCTATTACAATGAACTCATCTCTACCCATACTGTGACTGTATTGGAAGCTATTACAATGAACTCATCTCTACCCATACTGTGACTGTATTGGAAGCTATTACAATGAACTCATCTCTACCCATACTGTGACTGTATTGGAAGCTATTACAATGAACTCATCTCTACCCATACTGTGACTGTATTGGAAGCTATTACAATGAACTCATCTCTACCCATACTGTGACTGTATTGGAAGCTATTACAATGAACTCATCTTTTTCCATACTGTGACTGTATTGGAAGCTATTACAATGAACTCATCTCTTTCCATACTGTGACTGTATTGGAAGCTATTACAATGAACTCATCTCTTTCCATACTGTGACTGTATTGGAAGCTATTACAATGAACTCATCTCTTTCCATACTGTGACTGTATTGGAAGCTATTACAATGAACTCATCTCTTTCCATACTGTGACTGTATTGGAAGCTATTACAATGAACTCATTTCTTTCCATACTGTGACTGTATTGGAAGCTATTACAATGAACTCATCTCTTTCCATACTGTGACTGTATTGGAAGCTATTACAATGAACTCATCTCTTTCCATACTGTGACTGTATTGGAAGCTATTACAATGAACTCATCTCTTTCCATACTGTGACTGTATTGGAAGCTATTACAATGAATTCATCTCTTTCCATACTGTGACTGTATTGGAAGCTATTACAATGAACTCATCTCTTTCCATACTGTGACTGTATTAGAAGCTATTACAATGAACTCATCTCTTTCCATACTGTGACTGTAATAGAAGCTATTACAATGAATTCATCTCTTTCCATACTGTGACTGTAATAGAAGCTATTACAATGAACTCATCTCTTTCCATACTGTGACTGTATTGGAAGCTATTACAATGAACTCATCTCTTTCCATACTGTGACTGTATTGGAAGCTATTACAATGAACTCATCTCTTTCCATACTGTGACTGTATTGGAAGCTATTACAATGAACTCATCTCTTTCCATACTGTGACTGTATTGGAAGCTATTACAATGAACTCATCTCTTTCCATACTGTGACTGTATTGGAAGCTATTACAATGAACTCATCTCTTTCCATACTGTGACTGTAATAGAAGCTATTACAATGAATTCATCTCTTTCCATACTGTGACTGTAATAGAAGCTATTACAATGAACTCATCTCTTTCCATACTGTGACTGTAATAGAAGCTATTACAATGAACTCATCTCTTTCCATACTGTGACTGTAATAGAAGCTATTACAATGAACTCATCTCTTTCCATACTGTGACTGTAATAGAAGCTATTACAATGAACTCATCTCTTTCCATACTGTGACTGTATTGGAAGCTATTACAATGAATTCATCTCTTTCCATACTGTGACTGTATTGGAAGCTATTACAATGAATTCATCTTATTCCATACTGTGACTGTATTGGAAGCTATTACAATGAATTCATCTCTTTCCATACTGTGACTGTAATAGAAGCTATTACAATGAATTCATCTCTTTCCATACTGTGACTGTAATAGAAGCTATTACAATGAATTCATCTCTTTCCATACTGTGACTGTAATAGAAGCTATTACAATGAACTCATCTCTTTCCATACTGTGACTGTAATAGAAGCTATTACAATGAATTCATCTCTTTCCATACTGTGACTGTATTGGAAGCTATTACAATGAACTCATCTCTTTCCATACTGTGACTGTATTGGAAGCTATTACAATGAACTCATTTCTTTCCATACTGTGACTGTATTGGAAGCTATTACAATGAACTCATCTCTTTCCATACTGTGACTGTATTGGAAGCTATTACAATGAACTCATCTCTTTCCATACTGTGACTGTATTGGAAGCTATTACAATGAACTCATCTCTTTCCATACTGTGACTGTATTGGAAGCTATTACAATGAATTCATCTCTTTCCATACTGTGACTGTATTGGAAGCTATTACAATGAACTCATCTCTTTCCATACTGTGACTGTATTAGAAGCTATTACAATGAACTCATCTCTTTCCATACTGTGACTGTAATAGAAGCTATTACAATGAATTCATCTCTTTCCATACTGTGACTGTAATAGAAGCTATTACAATGAACTCATCTCTTTCCATACTGTGACTGTATTGGAAGCTATTACAATGAACTCATCTCTTTCCA
This sequence comes from Biomphalaria pfeifferi, assembly GCA_030265305.1. NCBI lineage: Eukaryota > Metazoa > Mollusca > Gastropoda > Planorbidae > Biomphalaria > Biomphalaria pfeifferi. The sequence continues at coordinate 1,747,353 of JASAOG010000041.1, read as the reverse complement.
TACTGTGACTGTATTGGAAGCTATTACAATGAACTCATCTCTTTCCATACTGTGACTGTATTGGAAGCTATTACAATGAACTCATCTCTTTCCATACTGTGACTGTATTGGAAGCTATTACAATGAACTCATCTCTTTCCATACTGTGACTGTAATAGAAGCTATTACAATGAATTCATCTCTTTCCATACTGTGACTGTAATAGAAGCTATTACAATGAACTCATCTCTTTCCGTACTGTGACTGTAATAGAAGCTATTACAATGAACTCATCTCTTTCCATACTGTGACTGTAATAGAAGCTATTACAATGAACTCATCTCTTTCCATACTGTGACTGTATTGGAAGCTATTACAATGAATTCATCTTATTCCATACTGTGACTGTATTGGAAGCTATTACAATGAACTCATCTCTTTCCATACTGTGACTGTAATAGAAGCTATTACAATGAATTCATCTCTTTCCATACTGTGACTGTAATAGAAGCTATTACAATGAATTCATCTCTTTCCATACTGTGACTGTAATAGAAGCTATTACAATGAACTCATCTCTTTCCATACTGTGACTGTAATAGAAGCTATTACAATGAATTCATCTCTTTCCATACTGTGACTGTATTAGAAGCTATTACAATGAACTCATCTCTTTCCATACTGTGACTGTATTGGAAGCTATTACAATGAACTCATCTCTTTCCATACTGTGACTGTATTAGAAGCTATTACAATGAACTCATCTCTTCCCATACTGTGACTGTATTAGAAGCTATTACTATTACAATGAATTCATCTCTTTCCATACTGGGACTGTATTAGAAGCTATTACAATGAACTCATCTCTTCCCATACTGTGACAGTATTAGAAGCTATTACAATGAACTCATCTCTTCCCATACTGTGACAGTATTAGAAGCTATTACAATGAACTCATTTCTTCCCAAACTGTGACTGTATTAGAAGCTATTACAATGAACTCATCTCTTTCCAAACTGTGACTGTATTAGAAGCTATTACAATGAACTCATCTCTTCCCATACTGTGACTGTATTAGAAGCTATTACTATTACAATGAATTCATCTCTTTCCATACTGTAACTGTATTAGAAGCTATTACAATGAACTCATCTCTTCCCATACTGTGACAGTATTAGAAGCTATTACAATGAACTCATTTCTTCCCAAACTGTGACTGTATTAGAAGCTATTACAATGAACCCATCACTTCTCATACTGTGACTGTATTAGAAGCTATTACAACGAACCCATCTCTTCTCATACTGTGACTGTATTAGAAACTATTTCCAAGTTTTGAACATTAGTCAAATTAATAAGCCACAAACACAATTCACATAAGATATTCCTGTATTCATATCCTAAGATTATAATTTAATGATAAGCAACTGTGATATATATACAATAATGAATAAACAAACAAAATATAAAATAGAACATAATAGTTACTCAAACTTGATCATTAACAGACAGTTACTGAGAAATACAAAGGACTGATACACAATGAAACAACCAAAACGTAGAATTCAAATAGAATCCCATGTAGTCGACATCTAATTTATAAGGTGTCTATTTGTACGTACCGCAACCAATAATGTGTCGTAAACAATAGCAAGGCGATGCAGTAGATTCGATTGGAACACATCGTCAATGTGTTGGCGCAGACTATGATCTCACTATTCAAATCTTGAATATAAAATTGTATCTATAGAGTTACCGCTCTTACAACCTTGAACCACTTTCTCTTCGTTCAAACAGCTGTTGTGATATAAACATTCGAAAATTCGAGTAGCTGCTTTACAAGTGAAAATAGATAATACTCAAGTTTGTTCCCGTCTCAATACGACAAGTTTTATTCAACTCAGGGGCCTAATGTCTCGTCTGTTCACTATAACCAGCTTCTCTTGTCTGCTGCACTCTCAAACTGTTTCTGACCTAAAACCAAACAATGTCTAAGTTATTGTTCACTCAAAAGATCCTAACACTTGCTTCGTACCCAGGGCCGCCGCGAGGGTTGTGGCCGCCTGCGTGCGAAGTTTAAAAATGCCGCCCCCCCCCCCTTTTTTTAGAAAAAAAATTTATTAAGACTGATCTGGACACTATACATAAAGCGCTCTTTGATTTAAATCCATTTTTGTACCATTCCTTTTTCTTTTCCTATTCGTATCGTTGTCGTATCCCCATTCCCTCTAAGTTGTTTTATTTTCAATTTTAACTTTGCATTTTTTGTAAAGAATGAAGTGAAAAAAAAAAGTAAAATAGGTTTTAATTTTAACACACTTTTTAGGTTTTATTTTTCATTTATATTTTCAACACTATGTATGTATACAATCCAAATGTAGGTAATGAAATTTCACTAAAATGAGTCAGTTTCACATACCTATATACAATATGTCTATGGTCAGGTTTTTTTTTTCCGGAATAGTGTTGCCTACATAAATTGTAAGCGTTGTAAAAGTTTCTTCATGGAGATAGAATCGAAGATGCGGCAGGTTTTCGCTCAAGTCGGCAAAGGGTTTGATTCCGGGCGGGACTCGGCGCTAAGCGTCTTCTGGCCTTTTTCTCTTAGTATGAAGAGAGAATTTTTAATAGGCTAATATTAATGTGTTTTCTTTCAGAACGCACTATTCATCCTAAGTCGAGGGCCATATTAAAACTAATAATAAAGAGGCAGCCCTGGCCAATAGTATTATGCGAGGCACATTCTAGGTAGGCCTACATATTGCGTACGTACGTCTGTAATGGGCGTGAGCTTTTTAACAATATTCTATGTGTTATTAAGACGTCTCTGTCGCGGAGGTCTTTTGTCACACAAAAGTCGTCACTATTATAGTGCAAATGCGGAAGAAATGTGACTATTCTGAGGAAAAAAAAATCCAGAAGAATCGCACTAGCGGAGACGTTTTAACATGTATTCTCGAAAACGTTTTGACCCATATTGTTTCACAAGCGCCTCGCAAAAGCGGTCTACATTTAAAACGATCTTATTAGAAGATAAAACGCGTCTCCTACTTAAGAGATTTTAATTTTTGAACATGTAATTTTACTAATATTTAAATAAATTACACTGAAAATAATACATGTTTTCGCCGCCCCCTCTCATTGTTGTTAGATGGTCGTTGACTTGTCGCTACAAACAGCTAGTACAACTGAACCAATGAAGGCGTCTTATATTTTTACTAAATAAGCTTTAAATAACTTGAACATACTTCTTATGTGAACAAAAAAAAACAATATAATTGTTATTACAATTTTTACAGATTTAATTTGAGATAGAGATCTAATATTAATGACATTTACTGATATTTAAACTAAATCTAACTCACCACAAAAATAACGTCTATACTCTTTCATGTCTCAAGAATGTCTTACTTTTTACATTTGCATTATGCAAATTTCATTATCTTAAATGCATAACCACCAATCAATCGCTTAACCTCTTCTTAACAACGCCTAGGAAACACACACACTCTATAACACCTCTTTTTGTCAGGAAGTTGCGCCCCCCCCCCCTCCCCCCAATTCGAGATACAATGTGACAATGTTTTAAAAATTGATATTCTAATTACTAGATCTACTTACAGGGCGGGCTATTCGACTCGAAACAAATATTACAAACAACCCGCGAAAATTCAAAGTCAGGAAAGAGTCGGCGCTTATGGAAAAACCCGTGGGATACCCTCGCGTGCCGCTTTGTTTTTCTTCCGTTTCCAAAATAACTTCTTACAGTACAAATATTGTCTCTTCCCCAACCTCTCCCTCCAGTTTTTAAAGGATAATGGAATCAGTAGAATTTAAATAAAATATATTTTTTAAAATTATTAAACCAAAAATTTAAAGAAAAATGTTTCTTGAAAATGATTTGGCCGCCCCTTACATTCGGCCGCCTGCGTGCAATGCACACATTGCACAATAGGTAGCGGCGGCCCTGTTCGTACCTCTACAAATATTAACCACTAGTCGACCGGCGGCGTAGCATACCCCGCCACTGCAACCTATGCGACCGCAGTGAGCCCCGCACTTTTATAACTTATTACAGATTTCCCGGGGTCTCCTTATTTACCAGGAGCTCTTGGAAATCTTCTGAAATTGTAAAATATATGGAAAGTCCTGGAAATCTCCGGAAATTATTAAAATCTTTAGAAAACTCAAACAAATCTTCTGAAATATATAGACAAAAAATGTCATTTGGGGTGTCATTCAATATGGAAAACGACAATCCTGCTCGCCATAAAAAAAAAACGGCATTATGCAATACCCGTAATTGTGGAATCTAGTGAAAGAAGCTTCTCGCGCCTCAAACTAATGAAGAATTACTTGAGGTCAACAATTCTTGTAGATAGGTTGAAACATTTGGTAATTCTTGCTATTGAGCGTGATCTATGTAGGAAACAGAATTCTTATCATATACTGTATAACTTCGCTACACGCAAGGCTCGTAAAGTAATTCTGTACGTAGTAAAGAATGAATAAAATGCATAGACGAGTTTATTTTCTAATACAAACTCTTAAATTTCACTTATTATCCGCTTCCCTACCCAAACTTGGCCCCGCACTATCCGTTTCGCATAGGGCCACACAATGGTTAAGTTCGGCGCTGCTATTTAGTGTTTGTAAAATGTTTTACATGTTTCGGATGATCCTTCAGAGTTGACGAAGGTGGATGGGAGGGGCAGGGTTTGACAGACCAGCGTGCAGCCATCCGTAGCGAGCTGTGAAAACGTGTTCTCCCCCCTCCCATCTTGTTTTTTTTCGTGGAATGACTATCCGCAGAAATAAGAGAGTAATCTTTCCTTTACTTTTTGCTTCTCGTCCAAACAGTTGAGGGAAGAAGAGAATGATATATGTAGATAGATTGTTCTTTTTTTTAAATATCAATGACAATGTGTGATAGTGGCGCAGCGAGACTTATTGGCGCTCGGTGCATGCACTTTATTCGTGCTGTCCCCCGCCTGCCTTCCCCACCCCCTCCACTCCCGCCAAGAAACACATTCATTAACTTTAGTGTGGGGGGGGGGGGGGACATCAACAAAATAAACAAGAGTGGCAAATCCTAACTCATTAAAATGTCTGCAATGCTTACGTCGTGGTTTCATACAAAACTTGTATTAATTTTATGGTAAGAATCAGACAAACGAAGAAACAAAAAACACTTATGTTACAATGTTACAACGACTATTCATTTCAATTACGTTTTCTGGACAAAGGTCAAAATAGGTACGAGGTTATGTAAGTGAATGTGTGTGAAATATTAACACGGCTACAGTATTAAACATAAGTTTACGTTATACACTGAGCTAATTGGAGAGTTCTATTACGATATTTATATTACACTGTTAGTAGCTTTGTTGTTCAATCGCTGGTAACTGTTTTAATAATTTTAAAAGGATTTTTTAAACAATATGCTTAAACAGTAGCCTGTTGGACAGTCAATAATCAGCATTGTACTACTGAAGCTGAAGGGCACGTGGCAGTACACACTAGATAGACCTACACCTCTAAGGTTTAGACTGTGGACAATTAAATTAATTAAGATTACAGGATTGAAAAACTATGCAACTGTATTTTTTAAAAATATTCTTATTTAATTTTTATTTAAAATTATTTTCAAAAGGAGTTCTGGCCTAGCAAGTTATTACAAAGCTTATATCAACTCTGCATGGTAAAAATTTTAAACGCGTAATTAGGCCTACTCCCACACCCATCCTCGGATCATCAAGTTGAAACTTAACACAATTAATTATTTTAATTATTTGCACACACAAAAAAAGTTAATTACTGGTAATTATTTAGTTTGATACAATTACACGGGCGCACTGGCTAAATGGGCAACTGGGCTAATGCCCGGTGGGCGGTAGGCTACTCAAACGGGCCGGCGGGGTCACTTTAAATGACAAATAGGCCTAAGTACCGTAAATGTAATTAGCACTCTATTTACCTTTCATAAAATAATTTTATAGACTTCACTGTGTAATGTTAAACACATGCTCTTGTAATATGTTAAATTAAAGATTAAATCGAAGATTGAAAAAAAAAAAAGGCAACGAATTGAACTGAAAAATTTTAATTATTAACATGAACATTCCAGTGAACCTAGCCTATTACAATATATAATTAGGCCTACTTAACATTTAGAATTAGAGGAGAACATATTTGTAATAAATTACCTTTAAAAATATATAGATATAGTTGACATAAAACTAGAGCCAGGTCTAACAATGAAACCTATATTTTAAAATGCCTGTTTTCACGACTTGATTTGGAGTTGACATGGAGTCAGGATGAGGTAACGCCATTTAGTAAGCAAGGCTTTATCGGAAAGATTAATATTACATCAGCTGCACAGTCTGTGCTAAGTGTGCCCTTGATCTGTAAGCTAAGCAGGGTTTTACCCAGAAATGTTTTCTATCGCAATGATACATAGATCTCTGGCTTTAATTATTTTTGTAGCAAGCAAAGCAACGGTTCTCAACCTTTTTAGCTTAGCAACCCCTTTCTACTATTTACATGCCGCGACCCCCAACAGTAAGATAATTTTCGTTCATAAGCCTAAATAATAGAGTTATTGCTAATGTTATAAGAATGTAATAAAAATGAGACTACATGTTATGTATTACCAATGTTTTATGTTTGATCAAAATACAATATGTATTACCAATGTTTTATGTTTGATCAAAATACAATATGTATTACCAATGTTTTATGTTTGATCAAAATACAATATGTATTACCAATGTTTTATGTTTGATCAAAATACAATATGTATTACCAATGTTTGATCAAAATACAATATGTATTACCAATGTTTTATGTTTGATCAAAATACAATATGTATTACCAATGTTTTATGTTTGATCAAAATACAATATGTATTACCAATGCTTTATGTTTGATCAAAATACAATATGTATTGCCAATGTTTTATGTTTGATCAAAATACAATGTGTATTGCCGTATATTCTTGAAATAGATATTTCTTCATTTAATTAAATGCATTTATTAACATTTCTATTTGGTATCCACCATATTCATGTTCCAAACTTATGTGACAACCGGATAGTGATAATAATAATATAATAATAAGGCCCGTCTTCAAGTCAGAAGATTAGTGAGGATAGTGATAGTAAACTGTAATTGTTGCGAAAGAATGTCATGTGCAGCATTAAGTCTTTTGCTGTATTTAACTTGATAACTTACAGGCTGGAAAACTCATATTTGCAAAAGTATATTATTGAAAATGAAGGAGGTGGGCACACTACAGATAATTTGGGTTATGAATGTAAACAATAAATCCAGATTTAACTGACATTAAAGAGAAATCATTTTTGCTTTATCCCAATTAATTAATAACCAAATTGAATGTAGATGGACTCCTGGCAAAATTAACAAAAATAAAATCCTTTCTTTATCTAAAAGTTAGCAGTATAAACAAACAAAAAACTTTGTTCTATTTTGTTTTATTATTTGTTATAAAGAAGTAAAACAAACGAGAAGAACTTAATGGATTCCATTTGAAACTATTCAGTCAAAGAGGTTATCAATTGCCTGCCAACAGTGTGTTAGCTGAATAGTGTCCAAATAATGCAGTAAAACACTCCTTTGAAATGTTTGCAGTGACATCAATTCTTCTCATACAAAGTGATAAATGCTTTAGATATCTGTGCTATCATATCTGTAGTTGTTGTCGATCTACCATTTTCCCTGAAAGCCATTTTGTTGCAAAGGCGTGTCAGTGAACAGGAGGCATAGGCTGCACATAGTGTGTATCCACATTGGTCAATTCCACAGCTGAAAACAAAATATGCTGAATTTTAAATCAATTTCACAAGTAATTTACTTTGGAAAAAAAGAATCACATTATCTGCTCCAAATACAATAGTGCCATAAAAAGTAACACATGATTACATTATCTCTCTTACTACCACCAATACTTTCACTACGATTTTAGTTGGATGTGCCTTGAAAGACAGAACTCTTCCAGGTAGGAAGATTAGTAGATGCTAGCACAAAACTGGAGGAGGATGGTAAGGGAAGAAGCAAGGCTCAAAATCAGGACTTAAGTTATATATGCAAACATTCCCTTCTATCACTTGTAATGCTAACAACATTCCCTTCTATCACTTGTAATGCTAACAACATTCCCTTCTATCACTTGTAATGCTAACAACATTCCCTTCTATCACTTGTAATGCTAACAACATTCCCTTTTATCACTTGTACTTCCTCCTCCTTCTTTTAATAGTTTTAAAGATATTACCTTTTATTATTGCTATCAACAGCTTGTTTTGACCAGAACAAAAATGTTCCCAAGGCTCCAGATAGCAAATCTCCTTGGCCACCACACCTCCTGGGACTCCCTTCCTCTGAGCAAACCAAAACTATGACACAGAAATAAAACATTAAGTGCATTCAATTAGTTATCAATTTGAATGTTTAAAGATTCTATAATCAAACTAGTATGAAAGGTCAAGGTTCCAAACATTTAAATTAGGACCAAACTAGTATAAAGGTCTAGGTTCATATCGCATAAATTAGGTTTCAGATTTTTAAAAAAGTGAGCTTGATGGCTGGTTCATACAACTGGACTTAAAAACTTCATATTTAACATGGCACTTGTTTGTTTATAAAATGGTGACACATCTGGGCACATCCATTGATTTCCAAGACAGAAGGAACCATATATATATATATATATATATATTCATGTTTCAGATGTTTCTGCTGATAATTATATCCTGGACCAAGGACAACAGGGGATGGCAGCAACCAGGGTTTGAACCAGGAACCTTTTAGACCACCAAACAACAGTCCAGAGCCCATATCAGATGACCATCCTTAGACAGAGTTATAAAATGAGTGTTTCCTAACATATGGAACAAAAAATGTGTCAAGTATTTTAAGCAACCTTGGAGTGGAGTCAAAACCTTTTTAAAAAAAGTATTTTGAATACTGGTGATTGCTCATTAATTATTTTATGCTTTAATTGGTTTTAAGTTCCCATCATAAAATAGTGTGATTATTTCTACCTATATATATATTGATGTACCCTATATTTTCAACTTGATTGAAATTTAATTCATCAAGGTTCTAATATCTCAACAAAGTATGGCAACCATTTACCTTTGTCCCCATTGGTGATGATGTCATGAGACCCTTTCTGTACAACAGTCACATGACCCAGTTGCTTAGACAATTCTTTGGCCATTGCAATGGGTTCACTAGGGTCTTGCTTGGTCCCCAACTGACAAATCAAAGAATGACTGAATTATTTCTTTGCATGCATGCATTTTTTTTAATAGCTGGGTGGGGAGAAAAAATGTGACATTTTCAGGAGTTTAAGGTGCAGGCAAATTTCTCAGACGCTTATAGTGTGAAATATATCACTAGCTTTATTTTCCATATATACAGTGAAATATATCACTAGCTTTATTTTCCTTATATACTGTGAAATATATCACGTTTTTTTTTCCTTATATACTGTGAAACATTTCACTAGCTTTATTTTCCCTAACTTTTCAGCTTTAGATCTACACATAAAAGACAGCCTTTATTTTCCCTATTACCATAGCAATTGAGTCTAGCCAAATAATATAAGAACTGATATAAATGTATGTTAACAAAACAATATTGAGCCAAATGAGTTCCATTAGGAAACATCTTTAGACAGAAATGTGTTATGAAAGTCACATTTGATTATGTCACATAGAACACATTTTTCTGCAGCAAACATTATTGTTTTGAATAGAACCAGTGGACTTTGTGAACAGAACTAAGTTTACATACAAATGTCTTGGCAAAAGTGTTCTTTTTCAAGAGGCAGTATTAATGCCTACTGCTTTTGGGTAACTCTAACCCTAATTTTAAAACTTTTATGTGTACATTGTACAAAGAAATGACCATGACAAACAAACTGCACAGTATTAACTTCCTCCCCCGCAAATCTACAATCTTTCAAACTAACTCTGTTAGACTACCGTCTTAACAAAATAAATCCCACACACCTAACCCTTTCTAGACACTTTTCCCACCCTTGTAAAACCATAAACCATTTCCTCTTTGAATGCCCCTTCCAAATCCACCTTAGGCAGACCCTACTACCACTACAGTTCAACATAATAAACACTCTATACGGCAGTGCTGAACAACTGAAGAGAACTGCAAACTTTTTCCTTGGCACAGTCTGCAAAAGAGCATACAGCACAGCAGCAAAAAAAGCTGGCTATAAAAAGAAAAGTAAGTGTACATTGAGAAAAAAAAAGAATGTTTTCTTCTAGAGGCTAGCTTAGGAATTGGTCTCCCAACAAATATTAAATATGGACATAGTTAGCAATTAGAAATTGAAATGTCCTCAGATCAAAGGGAAGTTTGTTTCAGGCCTCATCATGAAGTTATTTATTAATAGGAGGATATACACACATATGATCCATACAGAGTGATGGTAAATATTAAAAGAGGCTAACCCCTACTTCTTTCTCCAACAAGCCATCCTTTGAGAGGAACATTGCATGGTAACGGAAGTACAGTCTAGAAACTAAAATGGCTATGAATCTCATCTCAGTCAGGTGACTTAAAGAGTCTTCCGGTCAGAATTATGATTAAATAAGATTTTAGAATCTTTTCATTAGGAAAAATCTCAACAATGATGGAGCCACTGATAAAAAGATCTGTGTACAGTTTCAATTTACTCTTATTTCCTGCCTTCTAATCTAAACTCAATTATTTTAAAATAATATTTTAGAAAAATTAAAATTATTTGTATGTAAGTACCTCATTCCAATCATTAAAAATACCATAATTTTTCAACTCCTTGAAAATTGATAGGAAAGTTATGACATCCGAAATATCAAATTTTAAATGCTATCTTAAAGAAAAAAAAATTAAATATACTTAAAAAAACAAACAAACAAAGAATATATAAGAGAAAGTTCTGCATATCTACTGCCATATCCCTAAATACTGCAAGATGTATCTCCTTTTTTCTATATAAACCACAATTGATTAATATACTAATTGGTTAATTTTTTTTAGTGATTCATGTGTTGTCATCAACAATGAATAAATAATTGTGCAAAGTTTCAACTTGACCTGAGACTGGGAAGTGTGAGAAATAATGTGTACAAGATTTGTACCAGACAGAGACAGAAAGACAATGAGTTGGTATAACCTTTGTAAAAAAAAAAAAAAAAAGAAAATTACCACTCTCTCATAAAGTCTGTCAAACTCAGCCACATTAGGTGTTAATACAGCATTTGTGTATCCCCTGATGATGTCTGGGTTCTGGGTGACTAAAAACAGACCATCCTGTTAAGAAAAAAAACCATTAATAGTACAAAATATAATGAATACTAGCAATTAAAACCTTAGTAATAAATTTTCAAAGCATTAGGAACAAAACAGCAGACTTAGAAATTTTATTAGAATGTGAGAAACCAGACATAATTGCAGGAACAGAAACTTGGCTACATCCTGAAATTTATAATGCAGAAATTTTCAATATTAATTATGAAATTTTTAGAAAAGATAGGGCTGATAATCATGGAGGAGTTCTTCTAGCAATAAAAAACACTCTTATAGCAGAAGAAATTACCTTACCTAACTCAAAAAATATAGAATCAACATTTTGTAAAATTAATACCACCTCAACATCCCTAATATTAGGCAGCATTTACAGACCACCAAATTCTAGTTTAGAATACATGCAGGAACTATGTAATCAGATTACTACACTTAAAGAGACAAATAAAAATGCAGTTTTTTGGATTATGGGTGATTTCAACCTACCTGATATAAATTGGAAAACACTAACCATAGATAAACACCAAAACCTTAAGGACATAAATGAGCTTTTCATAGAAACTTTCCACAACCTAAGTTTAGATCAAATCATTAAAAAGTCAACTAGATTAAACAACACATTAGATCTCTTCTTAACCAACAGACCTGGATTAGTAGTTGATTATATTATCCCTGGTCTATCAGACCATGAGATCATAAAAATACAGTCAGATAAAAGCAGTAGCCAATACAAAACCCAAAAGAAAAATCTTACTCTGGAATAAATGTAACCTAACACAACTACACCAAGCTGCATTAAACTTTCAACAAACATTCTTATTAGAAAAAGATCTTAACCAAGCTGCAGAGTGAATACATAAACAATGTAATATCTAAAGATAACAACAAAAACCTATGGTCATACATTAAGTCTAAGAAAATGGAAACAACAGGCATAGCGCCATTAAAAGATGAACATAACATAATACATAATGATAATGAAACTAAAGCAAACATCCTAAACAAATACTTTGCATCAGCATTCTCAGCCCCAGGAGACAAAGACATATTACTGAATTTGAACAAGTAGACAACATAGAAGATTTAGTAGTACAAAAAAATGGAATTCAAAAACTATTAGCCAACACCAAACCAAATAAAGCGTCTGGACCTGATGGTATTACAGCTAGATTACTCAAAGAACTAAGCAATGAGCTAGCCCCAGTGTTCAAAATACTCTTTCAGGCATCGCTTAACCAGGGCAGAGTACCAAAGGACTGGAAAGAAGCTAATGTCACCCCCCATTTAAAAAAGGAGAAAAATCTGATCCAGGAAACTACAGACCAGTATCACTTACCAGCATCACATGTAAAATCCTAGAACTCATAATATGTAGCAACATCATAAACCACTTAGACAAACATAATGTTCTCACCCCATACCAACATGGCTTTAGGAAATATAGATCATGTGAAACACAACTAATAGGACTAATTGATGATTTTTCTAAAGGTTTAGATAATAGTGAACAAATAGATGCTATCTTACTAGATTTTTCTAAGGCTTTTGACAAAGTTCACCACCATAGTTTGCTTAAAAAATTAAAATATTTTGGCATTAATGGTCCACTGCATCAGTGGATTAAAGATTTTCTGATAGGGAGAGAACAAACTGTAATAATAAATGGCTCTAAATCAACACCGATAACAGTAAACTCAGGTGTACCTCAAAGAACAGTCTTGGGTACACTACTATTTTTAATTTACATAAATGATTTACCAAATTGCATTACTTCAGGAACAAAAGTCAGATTATTTGCAAGCGATTGCATAATATATAGAACAATAAAAATAACACAAGACACAGATATTTTACAAAGAGAATTAGATGAATTACAGAAATGGGAATCTAATTGGAGCATGTCTTTCCACCCAGAAAAATGTCAGTTGTTAAGAGTAACAAAAAAACTAAAACAAATTAATTCCACTTATCTTATTCATGGCAAACCAGTGACACACAGACTAAAAACGCAAAATACCTAGGTGTTATAATAAATGAAAAACTGTCATGGAATCCACATATTGATGAAACTATAAAAAAAATCAAACAAAGCATTAGGATTTATTAAAAGAAATTTCTATAAATCAAATAAGAACATAAAACTAAAATGTTATTTAACCTTGGTTAGGCCAATAATAGAATATGCATCCTCCGTTTGGGACCCCTCAACTCAAGAAAACATTAAGAAACTGGAACAGACACAAAATAGAGCAGTGAGATTCATAACAAATGAATATTCACATTTGACTAGAGTAACACCTATAGTAAAATCACTAAATTTAGAAAGCCTTGAGGACAGAAGACTCAAAAGTAAAGTAGCAATTATACATAAAACACTGAACCATAATCTTCAAATACAAAAACAAAATTTAATAAAATACTCTGAAAGACACAAAGATAAAGGCACATTCCTCGTTCATATGCTAGGACAAATTTGTACAAATACTCCTTCTTCCCTAGTGCTATTAGAGCATGGAATGGGTTGCCTGAGCTAGCCAGGAAAACCAGTGACTTGGCAGAATTTAAGTCATTGGTTAATATGCATGACTAAATGCCTGACGCGTAGGACGTAATCATCTTCTTTTTTGAAGTAACGTCTGTATTATATAAGATAAGAAAAGATAATTTTCATTCAAATCAAACCAGTATACAGCACAGAATAGGACCACCAAGAATTAGTGTCTTTAAGCGAGACCCATAGTTTTAAAAGGCTTCAACACTGACAAACAATTGCAACCTGTGGGCAGTTTAGACTAATAGCTTGTTGCCACTTCACATTTCTGATGTCATGACAAAAAGCTTATCAACCTGTGAACAATGATCTATATCTAATAACAAAAGACGATAGATCAACGACTGCTATATCTTGCTTCATTTTCCTTTTATAGCTCCCAAAAAGACATTTCTAAATGATTTCATTATTCTTGACCTATCATTCAAACTTTATTATGAATATTTTTGGCTGCTGACCTGAGCATTTGTTAACAAAATTTGTTTCAAGGTCTGACATTTTGTTGATCAACATTTACCCCTAAATTGATTTGGGCTTTACGCATTTACTAGCCACAAATTGCAGTCAAGCATGACAATAATAATAATAAAGACAAACCAAAAAAAACACAAATTATAGTGGAAATATATAAAATGTATAATTGGCATCTTGAATGTGATGAAGTATACTTGCCAACTTACTGCATCAATTACAATAGGCAACTGTTGTTCTTTGGCTTTTTGAATCACTTCCTGTACATTGAAAATAGATCATTCATTAGTTTTCTCCATATAAGTCAAATGATGGTTAAAACTAACAAATAAAGATGACATGTACTTTGATGTTACTTTTCATAAATTTAAAATTGTCTTATTGACTGTATACAAGATTAAAAGTCTTAGTATTCATAATTTTAATTTGATTGATTTTTTTATTACATTTGCACATTTTAGGACATGTAGTGCCCTTTTAATGCCTTCAGTGGTAAACATAGTCCATTAATAGTGTTAACAAATCACAAATACTTAGATTTTAAAATACAAGCAACTAAAGGTGAAACCTGTGGTTGCATATTTATTTCAAACAAGTAATTTTTAAAATAGTTAAGCAAGTTATATGATAAATAAATATCTTTCATAAATGATAATAGTTTTACATATTTCCAACTCCAAAGCCCTACTTGTAGGTTTTAAGGCACATTGAAGATTTGTATCTATGGCAGCAAACTATGTATAGCTAGTTCTTTTGGTATTTCTACTGTACACAGTATAGGAAGTGTTGTATTTTTTACAACTGTAACATCTCATTTTTAAGCGCTTTCCCTTGTAATAGAACAAAGTCATTGTATAGCTTTCCCTTGTAATAGAACAAAGTCATTTGTATAGCTTTCCCTTGTAATAGAACAAAGTTATTTGTATAGCTTTCCCTTGTAATAGAACAAAGTCATTTGTATAGCTATCCCTTGTAATAGAACAAAGTTATTTGTATAGCTTTCCCTTGTAATAGAACAAAGTTATTTGTATAGCTTTCACTTGTAATAGAACAAAGTTATTTGTATAGCTTTCAATTGTAATAGAACAAAGTCATTTGTATAGCTTTCTCTTGTAATAGAACAATTGTAGTATGTAGTTGGCAACTGTCAGCTTTTCATTTAGAATCCTTGACATTGTTTAGTTGGCAACAGTCAGATTTTCTATTAGAATCCTTGACATTGTTGAGTTTATTCCAAATCTCTCCCAATCTTCCTCTTCATATTTTCATGTTTGTCTACAGATTTACTTATCTCACCCCCACATTTCTCTTCTTTCTTTTTTCTATATTACTGTATTTGTGTGCTTAAAGAATGTAAAAAGGATCTTACAAATTAGAAACTGATGTGGTCTGACAAACATAGAACTTACTGATACAATTTCAAGGAGTTGTTCATCTCTACCCAAACCTGGGCCTACAACTAGAGAATGAAACCTTGGAAGCCATTGAGATATTTCTGTTACTGCTGTCAAACTGTCTCTGTAATATAATTAAGATAATTTACAAACGTAGAGTTGTAGCATTGGAATATGTTTTCAAGTTATCTTTCTTTTAGAGCAGTCATTAAAAAATGTAAATAAAACATGTTTAAGAAATAAATTTTTAAAGTTTGCTACCATAATGTGAACAATATTTTGAGAATACAGGAAATGCTGAAAAAGAAATCTAATGAAAGTTTTATTCTTTCTTTTTCATAAGAGGTGCCTATCAATAATAATAACAGGAAATATATTATATTGTTCCAATTAACAAACCATTTGACTTCTTTGTAATCAAAGAAAATTGTGTAAAATATCATCAATTAGAAAACTCTATACAATAAACAAAATTACTTCTCTTTTTTCCATGATGCTACACAAAAATATCTGCCAAATTAAAAAAAAACTTTTTTTGACAAAGCTTATATCAACTCACTTTGTCTGCCTGGTAAAAAGTTTGCACACATTATTTCTCCGACACCCGACCTTGGATCAAGTTGAAATGTCGCACAACTAGTTCTTTTACCTGACGACACAAGAATCAATTTAAATAAAACTTATTGTAGAGTAAAAATTTGAAAGTAACAATAGATAACTTTTTTTTCATAAGCACTTAGTTGGCACAGAGGTTAGTGCATAGGCTTAAGGAGATCTTGAGTTTGAATTCAAGTCAAACAACTTTTTTTCCAATATATAAAGTACATTTAAAAAGAGATCACAGTAACATTCCCACAGATATCCCCTTCTTTCTCCCCCCCCCCCCCCCCCCCCCCCCCCCACCAACTCCCAACTGGTCAAGACAAGTGATTTGACAATAACGCATTGAACAAACTCAAGGTATGAAATCTTGCTTAACAAAAACAATTGGTAAACATATTTCTAATCGCACAGATTTATTATTATTAGTCTAAATCTATAACAAAATTACATGATTGATCCAAACTAAGTGTTACAATTACACTTAATATAAGCTTTGTATTTTTAAAAAGTATTTTTTCCTTAGTTTTGTATATTTTATATCAAACTAAAACTTACAAGACAGGATGAACTATTAGCTCTGGACTGTAGCTTTTGATGACAGTAGCAGCACTTGAAGTGCAAAACACATGAGATAAGTCAGCTCCCTAAGAAACATTTCAAATATTCAATGCATTAAATGTACATATTGTTAATAAAGATACGTGTTATGGCACGTTTAGGAATTAGGAAGTTTTGACTAACTGACCATAACATGACAAATTAAAAACAAGACTAGGATTTATGAAGTAAACACAGAAGACTTTTAGAAGCCACACAGTAAGGTCGGCTTTAGTAACTGAAGTAGAGATTTAGTTTGAGGACGTTCCCTTCATTATTATTAAACCTCTTGTTTGACATTTGCTATCAGCCTCAACCAATTTAGACTGTTGGCCTTTTGCCTGTGTTACTTGATTTTGTTATTTGAGAGTTACCTCCCTTTGACTTATTTGGATAGGACACAGTACGGAAGCGCCTAAGAACCAATTTAGCTTACTGGTGCCATCATACAGAAGTTTTGTAGAAGTCAGCTGCCGGGTAGAGGCAGAAGTTCAAGTCATCAGTCTAGATTGCATAAGACCCCTATTTTGTAGCCATGTCGGCGAAATATAGCCAGTGGACAATAGTCACACATCAGATGGCTGACTCATAATGTGGTATGGTATGAAGTCAAAAAAAAAAAGCTTCATAGATACCTCCAAGACAACAAGCTAAGTCTTTAGTTCTTTAGACACAAGTTACATTATTAGTAGTATTATTACAACTAAAAACTTACTACTTTGAGAGCTGTAATGGCAGCAAAATAAGGGGCTCCAGTATACCTGAAATTTCGTAGAGTAATTACAACAACTAATCATTAATTAAATAGGTTGGAAAATAATAGTTCTAAAAGTGGATAAAGCCATATATATAAAATAGATAGAACCATATAATATATTTATTTCTGTAAATTTTACGATAAGATATTTTTTTTCTTTTTGGGAAATAAATGTAATGATACACTCTTTAGAGAAAATCAATTTCTATAAGAAATGCAAGAATGGTTGTATTGTTGACATCACAAATAGATTTGGAGCAACCTTGCTGTAAAGTTAAAGCTCACACCTCAAAGCAAAAGTTAGTTGCAGTGTAAATTTCTTTAATGTTAAGCAATTAGGGTCATCATCTTTAGGCTAAGTAACTTTTCCCATAAAGGTTCACCCATTCTATGAAGCTAGCAAAATAAAACTAGCTTTACTTTCCGAAAGTTTAAAACTGAATTCCAAGACACTATGTTTGAAAGCCTTGAGCTCTTACGCTCATTCCAATACAATTTGGCAATAGAACCACTCAATAATTAGAGCCAAACTAACAGCATGGCATGTCTAGACTGAATATGAACAAAACATTGAACAAATAGTTCTAACTATTTTTTATTTTTTTTAAGTAAAGTACCCTTTCATACCTCGCAATCTATGGGCAGATGATGTAAAGGTCATAAATATATGTTTCTGTGGCTAACAGTTTACGAGGGTGTTAATGGCCAGCACAATGACCAACTGCCTACACTTTTCAGCAATTTTAGCTGGGTGGAATCAGATATGCCCTAAAGATCCCAAAATAAAAAATCCCAGTCTTCATCAGAATTCAAACCCTGGACCCTTGGTTAAGAAGCCAAACACTTTAACACTCAGCCTCTCAAATTATTTTATGCTGCTAGAAATATCAACAACAATAAAAAAGAACAAAAAAACCTACTCTTGACATCCACCAAGTACTGCAACTCTTCCTGCTTGTCCTTTATGCATACCATGATGCAAAGGTGGAATTACAGACTTAGCAATCTGTATCACATGAGAATGACTTAATGTAGACATCAAAAATGTAGATCTTCCATGCCCTAATTACAACAGAATGGTGAAACCAATTTATGTGATCAAAAGTATAATCGCTAATTTACTAAACTAAACAAAAGTCTTTTTTCACTGGCACAAGAGACTAAGAATTAAAATACCGGTACACAACACTGACATGATTATTTTTAGTGATGGGCAAAAGTTAACTAAAAAGTTAGAAACTTTTAGTTTAACTAAAAAAAATTATAAGGCCATTGTTTAACTAGAAAAAAATTAAGTTTAGTTAAAATCATAGTTTAATTAATTTTTTTTAGTTACTAACTAAAAAGTTTAATTAAAATTTGTAAAACTTTTCAACATGTGGTCATGGTTGAAATGCACTCCCTGTTTTCTGGTCATGTGATATCAATAACTTTGATTATCAAAAAAAAATGATGCAGTTAACAACTATTTAGACAGTCTGCATTTGAAGAGGGTAAAGTAAGATCCTTGTAAAAGTTATGGGAGTAAATATTTGCAATTGAAAGTAGCAGTATTATAAAATGTTAAACATTTTTTGCCAAAAGCTTCTATGCAGTATTATGAATGAGGTTGTTCCGAATTTCTTTGTGAGCCACTTGGAGGTGTTTAATTTCTGTTTCTAGTGGGAATCTGATTTGGTTTTAATCAATTCATTTGTGGCAAACATTTTTTTTTTTTAATGCAGGAACATCAAGTACACCTTTTTATAGTCTTAAGACTTATTATTGAGATCTATTAAGTCTAAATCAACAGCTAGGGCTATATAGATCTAAAAGCATTAGGTTAACCAACTCTAAAAAAAAAATCATAATCCACACCCTCTCTGACTGTGTCCAACTGATTTTAACAACCTGGTCAGCTAGACATACACATGACCACATGTGTAGTCGATAATACTGTAAGACTACCCTGCATTAAGCGTTATACAATAGTGTTTGCTTAATGTGGAGAGGTCAGACAAGAAAATAACACAATGGCGTGGCTAGTCAAGCATGTTCGTAGATATATCTTTACACTAAAATAGTTATACACCCTCCCTGCCCAGAAAGTAAATAGAGAGTGTGTCCGACTGATTTTAACAACCTGGCCAGATAGACATACACATGTAGGTCTTTATAGTGTACTGAGTATGCAGTCCATAATGACAAGATCACCCAGTTTTTTTTCCCTTGAGCATTTAACGGTTATGCAATAGTATTAGTTGTATTTTTAGTGGTCAGATTAGAAAATAGCACATTGGCATGGTTAGTCAAGCATGTATTTTACACTATAAAATAGTTATACTAGTCAAATGTTTTAAAAGCTCCAATGATTTCTTTTCTATTTCTTTGGATAGTAGATCTAAATTTGAAATTCTAAATCTATGTTATTTAATGAGATTTAAAACTTTACCAGTATAAGTAAGATTTTCCGTTATATAATAAGTTAATATAATTTTTTTTTTAAAAGAGTACCATTATTTTCTAAAGGTTTTAATTTAAGGCAAAAATACAAGCAGACATATTAATTTAGACATTTTATTTTATTGTAAGAAACATATTCCTTAATACTGATTTTATTATAGATAAATATTACTAGAATGTTAAAAGAATAAGATCGAACCGTAGGCATACAGTCGGATGATTATATCTATATAGGTCTAGTTCAACCCCCCCACCCCAAAAAATTAAAAAGTTTGTTATAGTTTAATTAACTTTCTTTAGTTTAGTTTAACTATCTTTTGAAATTCATGATAAACTAATAGTTTAACTACTTTATTTTAGTTGAAAACTGGTTTTAGTTTAACTTTTAAAAGTTAGTTTAGTTCCCATCACTAATTATTTTTGCTTCTGTCATTCTCAGAAATGCTTCCCACTCTCTTTTAGACTACAGCTTTTTTGCCCATATAACCTGTGGGATGTATAGTTTTTAAAACTAAAAAAATGGCAACTATGAGGGGTATACAAAAGTGCAGGGTTTACAAAATTTATTTTACTCATTAAGTTTGAACTACAACAATACACATGCTGTTGACTGCCCCGGGGATGAATAGCTAACACAATAAGTCTGAGCACCAGCCGATGCACAATCTAACCAATCATAGAGCCCAGATCAGAAAAATCTTTCTCCACCATCACCTGATAACTAGGTCAATAACTTTCTGTCAAAACAACAAACTTTACTACAGATACGACTGCAGGCTTGTATTTCACATACCTGTTGCACACTATGTATCGCTTTTTAGAATAACAACTGGAGCATGATTGCATCTCAAGAGATAGACGTCTGATGAGCAAAAACTTTATGTACCTGTAGTTTACGGCAAGTCACCTTTTGCACATGTGGGGTATATAAGGGTGCATGTTGTATGATTTTGTTTTTATTTATCTTGTAATTTTATTTATTTTTTTTTGGAGGGGGGCTACGCACACGATGGGTTATATCCATAAGCAGGATATATGAGCGAAATGCATAAATAAAACATCTGTTCAAATATAAATTTTATACAAATCATAAATGAAAATAACTGTAAAGCTCCTACATTGGCAAATGAGTAAGCTAAGACATTTCAGTTCGGACTTATAAAATAAAAGTCTCCATCATTACAAATCTCAATGATTCTTTAGAAGTCAAATCTAACACATTGCAACTGAAATTCTAGCTATATGATCCATTCAGACATTTACTAAACTGTCCCTTATCGATAAATGTAAAAAAAAAAAAAATAATTTCAATGCTATTTTATTTAAATTATTTTCAAAGCAAATAACTTAGTTTAAATTCTGCATTTTTGTTCAGGATTTAGTCAGATTTGGTTGACAGTCTATAGTCATAAAATGTCAGATCACAATACATTCAATTACTAAATACCCTATAAACAAAGCCCTATCAAAACCATTCTGGCGCGGTGTGGGGTAATAAGGTTTCATTGGGTAGATTGCCCTACTTACACTCGCCCCTATAAAAACGTTAACGGATCGGTGTGGGATTTTAGTTATTGGGCCGTTAACGTCTTTCCGCTTTCGTGCCGGTGTGGGATTTCCCCAATCACGCCAGAACCAACATGATGAAATCTTTATTATAAAATAAAAATAATATTATGATGTTTTAAAATTTAGTATTAATTGTCTTAAAGCTACATTTTGCTTTGAATCCTTTTTGTAAGTAATATTAAGATTTTAAAAAAATTAATTAGGGTTCTATTGGGGAAATCCCTAACTGGAATAGTGAAGTTTTACCCGTATGGGCCCAATGCAGACTTTTCGTAATCAAATAGTGTATGTGTGTGTGTGTGTCTGATTTTTTAATGTGCACACTAAAAAAATATATCTATATCTAGTAATATTTAATCAAAAAATAGGATCTAAGGGAGAACATATTCGTTTTTTTTTTTTCTAGATTTAGATTTAAAAAAAAAAAAAGTTTTATACATGTTAACATTTTTTTCGACCAATAAAAAAGAAGCTTTTATTTCTTTTAAGCTCGCGATATTCGGCACAAACTGGATTATTCACTCAAGAACTTACACACGTGGATCAAATTAGAGCTAGCTAGATCTAATTAATCTGTTTAGTTATTAGTTATACTACAAGTTATAGAGCTATAGATCTAGGTCTAGTCAATCTAGACTTTCATTAATTTAATAGATCTATTATATTAGCTGTACTTCTTGATATCATTAATCATATGTTCTTCAACTCATGCCAGCACTGGCAGCAGCCATGTAAATTCGGAATGGTCGTAAGTTAGTTTAGTTAGTCTTAAGTCACAGGTATAGACTAGAGGACGAATCTCTAAGTACTCTAACACTACTAACAGATCTAATCTAGATAGTAGATTAGGTCTAGACTTAGAATAGAATTAGATCTATAGATATCTAGAATGCTAAGAATCTAGAGATTGATCTAGATTCAGATCTGGCTAGGTCACTCTAGACTAGTTTTATTATAATATAGGCTACTAGATCTAGTACGATATAATATATATATTATTATATCTAGACTTGAGACCTATTAAATCTAGATCTAGACGTCTTAAGTGATTAACATGCAAGAGTTATGACTAGATTTACCATTTAGAATAGATTCTAGATCTCTAGAATCTACCATGAAAATATGAAATGCATCTGCTGCATAGAATTAGATATAAATTTTATCTAAATCTACTACCTTTTAGGGCAGAATATTACATTATTAGATCTATATCCCTATCTAGTCACGTAACCGTAAACTAATACTTAGGACTTTGGTATATTAATATAATAATTATTATACTCATATAATATATATAGATTTTAGTTCTATTCTAATTCAAATATTTTGAGGTTAAAAAAAATTGACCTAGACCTATAATATAAGATATACTAAGACTTAGTAAACTTAGATCTAATAAAAGATAGTCTAGAATAGTCTAGATTCTAAATCTAGAATAGATGTTAGTTGTTTTTAGAAAATTTAGTAGATATAGAATAATATTTAATATAGACTAATCTTTAATTTTTTCATACTATATAGGCGATAGGTCATTTAGATTTTATAAATAATTCTAGATCTTGTTAGTCACAGACCTATAGACTTATAATCTTATAATATAGATATTTACTTTGTAGAGACTAATGTACAATAATAGGCCTACACTCCGGATCTTGACAATCTAGTCTAGAGTTTAGATTAGTTTAGATTGTTTAAATGTACACAAATAAATAAAATCAAACATTTATTTTGGTTTTAAAATCAGATATTGAGATATGTCTCGCTAAATATGTATATATATATATATAGTATATATCTATATAATAGACTAACTATAATAGACTAACGGCTAACCCTATAGACTATAGCCCTATATTGACATTGTTTTTTTTTTAAATGTTCCTTCACAGTTGAAGATATCTACTTGGTAGTCTAAACCTCAAAGGCGCTTAGGGAAGTGATGGCAGTTGCGGGGTATGAACCAGATGACCATGCAGAGACCATCAAGGTGACCAAACAGTCCATCGTGCATTATACCACATAACCAGGTCCAGGTAGCGTTAGATCTTTATTCACCAATACTCAATACATGTTAGATTTTATTTTTTGTAAATTTTAAAGACTAGGCTCTAGGTAATAGAACTAAATAGATCTATACAAATCTAGAAATTCTAGATCTATAAACTAGACATAGATCTAGATTATCATATTTAGATCTAGCTAGAATATCTAGAGGTTCTTAATACTAATTATTATATTATACATTTTTCTACAATTTGATCTAGGATTCATTCTATAGGCTTAGCTAAGGCTTAGGCTTTTTAAAATTTCATTGTGTGGATATTGTTAAAGAAAAAATACAGAGTCTCATCATTAGGCTATAGCAACAGTTTTTCTTATACACCATACCATAAACATTTCAGGATTTGTCTTTATTGTATTTTTATTTGGTTTGTATTTTTTTTTTTTTATTAATGTCAGTTTTCTTTAAGGACAGCTGACAATAAGAATTATCTATGTATGCACTACAGATGCTGTTCAATATCTTTTCATGAGGAAGCCTGCTCAAAAAGGTACGAAGAATAAATTTTTCTTTAAGATTACTGATCAGTGACACCCCCCCCAAACCAAATGAAAATTTTAATGAGATCAAATCAATTATATTAAAAAAATGTAAAATAAATGTTAATCTTATCAAACAATGGTCGAGACCAATATCTTCAGCTTTTTGTCATTTCACCGAGATTTAAGTTCATTATTAATTTGCATAAAAAATTATAATGAACATTTATACAATGAAAATAGGGCCTACATAGAATTGTTTTTGACCTAATGTCATTATATAGCAACAATCCTTCTTATATACCATACCTTAAACATTTTGTGTTTTGCCTCTATTGTAATATTATTTTTGTTTGCATTCTTTAAGCATTTTTTAGGTTTTTATTTTTTTATTTTAACAGATCGCCTTATCCTTCTTATATACCATATCTTAAACATTTTGTGTTTTGCCTCTATTGTAATATTATTTTTGTTTGCATTCTTTAAGCATTTTTTAGGTTTTTATTTATTTTTTTTATATTTTAACAGATCGCCTCATTTTTCTTTAGGGGAAGTTGACATTAATCTTTTAGGTTAATAATAACCTATGCATGCAGTACAGATGCTGTTCATCATCTTTTCATAAGCAAGCCTGCTCAAGAAGGTAAGAAGAATTCAATTTTGCTTTTAGATTACTGATCAGCAATCTGAAAGAAAATTGTTAATGGGATGGAATTGATTAAATGTAAATAAAGAAATGCTATCCTAATTTTGAAATATGCTGGTTGTGTTTTTTTTTTAGTTTCACTGTGATCATTGTTTATTTTAATTCTAGAATAACTTTTCAGCCAACTTATTTTTAAAATTACCATCGAACTCTAATTACAACAGAATATAGTTGTATTAGTAAGAGCCTGTGATAAAGTTAATATAAATAAATTGGACAAAATATAATATTGAATTAATTGAAGCCTAGCTAGATCTAGTCTGCCATTGCACTTTTAGCATAGTCAAATACCAGTGCCTCATTTGCTGACACCAATTCATAACATTTAATTTAAGGAGAAGATTGAACTCCAAATTTTGAAATACCATTAATTTTTGTGTTGCTTATTGGCTTTAGAAGCAACCTAATTTTTTAGTTCTATTTATAATCAAGGGCTGGAAATATAACCATTAAATAGTATGTCCACATAGATAAATGTAAGGTCTTCTGATGTTTAATTGATAGATTTTTTTTATTATTAATACAGCTTGAAGGTAGTTTTGTTACATGACTATAATATTTTTTTGTTTGTTCATTCCAGCTGCTGTATGGAAGTCAAAATATGAATTATTGCCACCAGTCAGCTTGTAAAGAATGCTAAAAATTGAATGAAAGTGCTGTCTAGTTTGTGCTTTTATATTTGTCTTTTGTGTTGGTTAATTATTCCATGAATACAAAATTTAAAAAAGTTAATTGTGTAAGTTTGATTTAAGAATGAATGATCAGAGCATGCAAGTCTTATATAGTACATTACCAAAAAATGTATTGTTTGCTAGTGTTCAAACCCAAAAATGTAATATAACATGTACATTACTTTATAAATATGTTGACATTACAGCTAGATGTATATAGAGATCATGCACTGATTCAATTATTCATTATAATTTCCAAACAATTATGTCAACTAATTCTATTGCTAGATCTAAATCATCAGTGTGAAAGTAGGCCTACGTAAAAGGTTATAAATCTCATACTAAGCCATTGAGCTAATAAAATTTAATGACTGAACCATTGGAGAAAGTATTTGCATGATAATACCTAATTGAGCCCTAATAAATATTTCAGTTACTAAATCATTAGGGCCAGCATCGGACAGATAATGGCACAATAAGAGTTATCCCTAATTGAGCCCTAATAAATATTTCAGTTACTAAACCATTGGGGCCAGCATAGGACCGATAATGGCACAATAAGGGTTATCCCTAATTGAACCCTAATAAATATTTCAGTTACTAAACCATTAGGGCTAGCATCGGACCGATAATGGCACAATAAGGGTTATCCCTAATTGAACCCTAATAAATATTTCAGTTACTAAACCATTAGGGCTAGCATAGGACCGATAATGGCACAAGAAGGGTTATCCCTAATTGAACCCTAATAAATATTTCAGTTACTAAACCATTCAGGCCAGCATCGGACCGATAATGGCACAATAAGGGTTATCCCTAATTGAACCCCAATGAAAATCTCAGTTACTAAACCATTGGGGCTAGTATGGGCTTGATTATGGTGCGATTCTGGAAATCCCCAATGAATCCGGAAGTGGGTTTACCCATTCTGGGCCGATATTGGCACGATCAGGGTTGACCGTGTTGGTCCCTAATGACGCCATTGTGCAAACGGTGCCCGCGCCCATTTGGGCTAATTAGGGCAAAGGGGGATAACCCTAATTAAAACTGGTAATGGGCATGTTTATAGGGTATGAAAGCTATGATGAGTATAAAGGCTTTGACTATAGCATGAATTAGACAAAAGCTTAATACCTGAAGTAGGAGATAATCTATCATCTGATCGTTTAGGAGTGGAATGTTGAACATAGGGCTCATTGCAAAAGTTTTCATACCGCCTACGATCAGAATCCCTTGAGAAGTTGCTAGCCCAGTTTTTAGATTTATGCAGTAAGGAGTCAATACGTCCAGTGGGTATTTTAAAGCCAAACAGTTCAAACACCTGTTCAGCAGTTCTCATTAGAGAGTGATTGTTCTTCTGGTGTAGATTGAGTATGTGCCCATTTCTGCAACATTCAATGCTTCCTTTAACCTCACCAACATCAGCTGCATGTTCAGTTTTAATCTGAGTTGTATTGTCAAGTATGTCCTTAATAGCCTTCTTAGGCAATGTTACTGTATAGTTAGAGGCTAGGTACTCTCTTGCTGCTTGAGTATAATTTACTTTAACTGAACTCTTTATTTTTGGTGCCATTGCACACAGTCTATTAGTAACAGTTCAGACTCAGTGGCTGAGTGAGTGATGTGGTAGACCAGATTTAGTCTAGGGCTAAGTCTGACTAGTCTAGAACTAGATCAGAATTAGAAGAAATAGATCTAAGCCTAGACAATAAATTAAGAGTTCGATTGATTCAGAATGATTTTAATATTAATAACAATGTCAGAAATAGTGTTAGTAACTGTGACTATATAGACAATCATAGATCTAGATCAGTGTTTCCCAAACTTTTGACCTATGTGTACCCCTTTTATAATTATTGTAATGCTGAGTACCCCTCACCCCTCCTATTTTAATTTATTAACAGAACATTATAAATGGGTATTTTTAAAAATCAGCATAGTTAATGAGGTGCAACCAGAACCCCTCCAAAGTATTCCCATACCCCTGGGGGTATGCGTACCCCACTTTGGGAATCACTGATCTAGATTATAAAATTATATGAATATGATGACGATATCTAGAACTAGAGTGGGTACATGATATGGCTGTACAGTAAAGTAGTAGAGAGACTGGAACTGTAGTCTAGACTCAAGACTGTCTTCTGTCAGACTGCTACTAGATCAATGTCTAGAAATCTAAATCTATCATCTAGAAAAAAAATAATTCTAGATCTAGTTTCTAGTAGCTCTAGACTTAACTAGACTGTGTAGTACAGTGTTTCTCAAACTGTGGTCCATGGAATATTGTAGTATAACAATTAGAATTCTTTGCTTAAAGCCAGTTAATCCGATTGGATAATTTGAATAATAATCAACTGGCCTTTCACTACTGTTTAATAAGACTAGGCAATCTCAACCAAAGATTTGAAAACATTCTTCACTGGGATATTCCTGACTTGATATTGAACCTTTTTCGCATGGACAAACATACATCAGTCACAGATGAAAACATATACTACTAATATGGGAACAGCTTATTGAAATATTCACAAGAGAGGAACTTAACATTTAAACAAGAATACCACGAATTCTGATTACAAAAATAGATTCCAATTTTAGATCTATATCCTGCATTAAGGGTCATTGCACAGAAGTTGTTGACTGCTTTCTCGTCTTCTTATTTGCTACAATGTGAATTCAGTGCCTTAATGAAACTCATCGCAAAAATAAGGGCCGACTAAAAATGTGTAATTTGTATGTCGGGCATAAAAAATGCACTGTTAAAATCTCAACTCATCCCAAGTGATTAATTTTCAAATTTTATTTTACACAAAAGTTTTAACCCCAATAAACAAACCTACTTCAACATAATTTTGTTTTTCTACATTTGTCACTAATTATTATTAATATATGCATTTATTTAGCTTTTTTACTTTAGGCAGTTTAAGGTCTGTGTGGGTAAGTTTTGACTAAATTCTCTAGATTCTAGATCTAAAAGTAAAGGCAAAGGAATAATGGGGGTCAAAGGATTTTGAGAATCTTTGTTTTGTAGAGTAGAGTAGAGATCTGATCTATATAGACTATAGTATATATTAAAATATATAGTTACTAGAATCTAGTAGATTTGGTCTTAGTTAGATCTAAATCTTTAATCTACTTGATCTAGAATCTAGTCACCAATCTACAGGAGTACAGTGACAGTCTATTTAGAGAATTTAGTCTATTATGAGTATTAATGACATTTAATAATGATTGACAGTCTATATCACATTATCAGTATAGATCTATTATTATTCTATAATAATCTATATTCTAGACTAGACTGTCAATCATAATCCAATGTCATTAGACTAGCTAGATCTTCATTTCTAACTGATTATTTTTTTGATCATTTGACTCAATGAAATTAGATCTTGTACTAGACTCTATAATACTATAAGTATAATCTAATCTAGATCTATAGTTTATTATATTTACCGTTATTGTCAACAATATTGATAATACGGGCTGCAATTTTCAACTTGGTAAAGTTAAACATAAATCTATGTCCAGATGCGCATAGTTATAGTCATAGTCCGTATTAGTTTACGTAACTAGATCTATATGTTTGTCACTAGATACTCATACTAGTCATAGATCTAGAAACTAGAAGGCCCCCAGACTCCTAGACCTAGTCAACATCTATTGAATCTATTATAGAATCTTGTTATAATGATAAAAAACAAATATACGAAAGTTCCACTGACATATATATTTTTGTATTATAGATCGTATAATTATAATATTCACACTGTGACTAGTACGAGAATCTTGATCTATTGAGACTTGGCGATTGGGGTTATTTTTAGATCATCAGCGGTTCATTAGTTAAGTCTATATGTATAGAGAATCCCTCCACATTTAGAATAAAAAATGTGTTTTTTTTAAAATTAGATCTAATCTATCTATTCTAGAATGGATGAAAGAAAAAAGGTTTGAGAACGTTCTATTAAAGAACTAATGGAATAATGATAATGAGATGGAAGCAAGGTACCGGTAGTCTGACTTGCAACTTATCATTTACTTTGTTCTCTTACCTGAATGTGAAGTTAAAGTAATCAATAACATAAGACTAGACTATATTTTTAGATCACTGCTTTCTGTTTTGATTATTTACACTTTACACAATAACAATACATTTGAAATTAAACAGATCTAGACTAGACTATATATAATATAGTCAATATAGAATAATATAGATCTAAATCTAGGCCTAGATACCATGATCATCTATTCACTATGGACTATGAATCTATGATTAGTTTCATTTAATGTAACAGTTAAATATTTAATTATATTATTTATATAAAATAAATTAAAATAAAATTAATTAGTTATACTTATATTAATATATTTATTTATTATTATTATTTTATATGATTAGAGTAGTCTGATTTACTTTAGTCATTAGACTCATAATCTCATTGTCACTCATTAGTCATTGTTAGTACAGATTATACATGGCATATGTCTACTACATTGACTAGATATATGATCTAAATTCTAATCATCTATGAGTAGTATGAGATTTGAGAGTATGACCTATCTTAGACTAGATCTAATTTTCTAGTCATTCTAATTACTAAAGTTATGCCAAATGGCTGTGCAGTAATTTGAGTAATGATAATCTAAATCTAATGATTAGATTAAGACTAATGATCTAATCATCATCTAATGTCTAGAGTAAAGTGTGAAGTTCGATCGCATTAAGCCAGCTGGCAACAATTTTCACGTTTTGATTTTTATAGCACTGTAATGGCAGTGTAACGGTCTGACCTATGAAAAAACTGATGGTATCTCTGAATTCGTCATCCTTTTGTCTATAAAAATAGATCTGATTTATTTATCACTAGGCCTAGTTAAAATTAAATTAAGTGGTTTAGGGTGGGTATCGCTAAGTGTATATTTCCTAGATCGGATTTCTCCCCTAGTTAGCTCTATGGTGCCAAGCAAGACCTATGTAAAATATACACTTGGCTTCAGGATTGAAAGGAGAACATGTATATTACACTTCCCTTGCTTTCCATTAAACTTATTCAGAGTCATAGGGAGTGTTCGATAAGTTATACTATTTTAGAAAATGCTTCAATATCGAACAAAAATTTATTTTTTAGTGTTCACGTATTGTTATGCAATATTTTGTTTAATGTTCAAAGCAAAAAATAAACATAATCAGTACATTTTTTAGTATCTAAAAGACAACAAAACACACAGCTATCTATAAATATATGCTTATTAAACATTATTTTGACAAATTACCCATTTTTTGTATTAATCTTTTTTTTAAAAATAATTACTTCCCTTTCCCCCCCAAAAAATATTAAGTATGCTCTCCCCTGCCATTGCAAAAAACTATTTAAATAGCATTGACCATGCCTAAATTTTGAACTATCACTTTGACATGTGTATGACAATTAGTCTTTTCATTTGCACATGGTAGGTCACCTCTTGCTTGACCAGAAAATACCTGAAATGAAAGAATCAGATGATTAAAACAATTTTACAATGTGTTTGGTATCATTGTTAATGAAAAAAATTTGCCTGATGAGGTATACACTTAAACATAGACATCAGATTTTATTTTAATTATGCGTGCTGAAACTTAGCAACATATCTAATTTTATAGACCAATGAAGGCCAAGTTTATAGATATTTTCTTTTTTTTTTTTTCTAGGTCTAGCCAGTGCGGTGCAACAATTCATATGTGAAAACTCGCCACAATTCAGCTTAACTTTAGATCTAGTCTAACTCTAGCAGACTAGTTTAGTAGTTACTAGGGTAATAGTAAATATTATACTGTTAACACTTGAGCCGGTTCTTAGGGATCTAGCTTGTCTAGAAAGCTAGATCTAGATCTGATGTATATAGTATTATTTAAATCTAGATCTAGATTAGATTATAGAATATATAACAATATATACAACAGTAGTCAAAAGATCTTAAATTAATAATCTAAATATAGATCTAATTATTACCACTGAATGAATTCTTTTTTTTTTTAAGTACACAAACATTTGAGATGAACTGCTCAGTAGCTTCCAGATCAGTCAGCTTTCCATATAGTTTTTAGGGCCAGTGTCTTCTTCTAGACTCTAGTCTAGATGGAGAGAATACAGCTTTGGAAGATATGTACTTATCATCTATATAGTCTAGAAATCTAGATATATTCTAGTGCTAATTAGAGCTGTTTAATTGTTCTAAATTACTATTATTTTTATTGTCAATTCTTAATTACTTCCTATTAATTATAGATCTAGAATTCTTGATTATTTTAATAGGTAGATTAGTTGTTACAACACAAATAGTATACCAATGCTGAATATTTGTGTTGGTGACTCACTGTGAAATGTAGGCCTAGTTGTTTTCATTTTTAATTATAAATATTATAGTGTTTAGATCTTGTTTAGATTTACTTTTTAATTTTTTTTTTTTTTCATTCATTCTAAAATAATACCTTTCAGGATGATTCAATTGACAACTTAGACTCAAAACAATGTCTTTAATAAAAGATAAATATTCTCTAGCAACATTTGAGTGGAGTCCCTGTGACATGCAGTGATAGTCTCTTGAACATTTCTAATCAAATCTTGTTATCCTTTAATTGAAAGTATGTTTACAAATATTTATTGTTTCATTGTTGTTGTTGTTTTTTAAATATTATCATAAAATCTTTTATAAATGATGTGTGGTAGTCAAACGCTAAAGAGGGTGGCTTCCAACCACTGGGTCACGAGTCTGAAACATTGTAATGACTTTGATTTTGAATCATGGGGTCTTAAGTCTGAAACATGGTGTAGACTGTGATTTTGAACCATGGGTGAAAACTCAATGCCCATTAAAGAATCTATGAGCTGACTCAAATATTATCTTTACTAAAATTTCACATTACTCTCTCAAGGGTCAACACTATATTTTTTTTCTCCTGGTATTTGTTAAAGGTTGAATCAAAATGGTATGCATAATATTGTTTATCTTGTCTTAAATCTGTAGTTAACATTATATAAATGTTATCAGAGCATAACTGCCTATTAGATCCATTATTTAAAAACTAAATATTTAA
Source organism: Biomphalaria pfeifferi (assembly GCA_030265305.1). Taxonomy (NCBI): domain Eukaryota; kingdom Metazoa; phylum Mollusca; class Gastropoda; family Planorbidae; genus Biomphalaria; species Biomphalaria pfeifferi. The sequence goes on along the minus strand of JASAOG010000041.1, from coordinate 1,714,660 downwards.
CACAGCTCTACAACTTTATTCATTTTGTTGTGTACATTTCATAGCACTGTAATATAACATATTATGTTTTGCAAAATAACTATTTTATTCTGAAGTATTCTGATATTTCTTTTTTCAGCTAGCCGTGTATAATAAAATTAAAATGTTTAAAACAAGCTTGAAATCCTATGCAGAAATGCGAGCTTGTATCAAATCTCTGACCAACATGAGGGTATCAAATGTTCTGCCAGTTTTGTTATGCCAGGGTATGTTATTTTTTTAAGTCTTCTGTTCAGTAAACATCAGCATCATATTTGGCATTCTTATCAAAACATTTCCAAATATGTCATTCTTCACAGCCTCTTCCCATCTCTTTCTTGTCATGTTGCATTTTTATGCTCTTTTTTTTGGTCATCACAATTTAAATCTTAGAACATTACAACACTTTTAAATATTGTTAAAATAAAGATAGCTAGTGAAAGTAATAAATTTATTATAAAGAATTTTTTTTTTAAAGTTCATTGTGTATTTACAGATTGCAAACTACAAGATCAAGTAATTCTGGTGAAATCAAGACAAATGTGTTCTATATCAAATCAGAGTAATTCTAAGTCCAATAGAATCAGTTCTAAAGATTTCACACATCAAAGTTTAACAGGTGGATGCAAGCATCTTAAAAGGCATTTCTTTAGTAGCACTAGCAGATTAAATCCATCTGAAAAACCACCAGAAGGAAGCACAAACATTGCCACAAAAGTTGTTGGCAGCCCAGCACAGCCTCAGGCTTCACCTTTAAATCAAAGTCAGCAAATTATGGATAATTTGCCAGAAGCCGGGACTAGTGTCACTGACAATGCTGAGACTACATCAACAGAAGATAGAAAGAAAAATAAAGTTTTATCTGGTAAACAAAATCTCTTATTTATAACAATTGCTGAGTTCTAATTGTGCAGAAATACAATGTCAAGATGTATCAGTTAAAAAGTCTGTAAATACAACTATTTGACAGAGGTATAAAAAATTAGATTTTTTGCAGAATATGTAGAACAGTGAAAACAACTGAAAAATATTGAAATTTTACATAGAGAATTAGAATTATAAGCAGAAATGGGAATCTTATTGGAGCATGTCTTTCCACATAGAAAAACTACTTGCTTTATTCAGTCTAAACCAGTTACACAGACTAAAAACTAAAAATACCCAGGTGTTATAATAAATGAAAAATTATCACCATCAAACTCCACTTGAGTGAAGGCTTGAGAGGTTCAAATCCTCTCTTGCAAAAGCCCTAGACAGAAATCCTGCTGTCTTGCATAATGCATTCATGTCACTATACAGGTTGAGAATTTTTGGTTTCCCAGACCTGTCAAGCCGGAGTTCAGTAAGTCTGGGGCAGTCAAACATAATATGAGGCACGGTTTCTTCTTCCCCGCAGTGGGGGCACCGTGAATCGAAATTTGGCCATAGCCGTGAGAAATATGAACCAACAGGACAGTGGCCTGTCCTGCACTGTGCTATAATAGCTTGCTCAGGCCTGGAGAGCCTCCACCACAGGGAAGGGCAGTCACAGTGCCACTGGCTCTTTGGGACTTGTCCCAGCACTCAAATCATTTTTCCATTTCTGTTTTTTGAATTATGGCCAGAAAACTTACAGCCTATTCGGTGGATGGAATTTGCCCTCCCTGGTGGGCCAAGGAGTCTGCAATAGTGTTGTCAGTCACACCTATGTGACTTGGTACCGATTGCATTATTACAGTGGTGCCATAGCGTTGCTTTATGTTGTGTGAAGCCATGATGACACTGTCAATATTGGGGGGCCATGGTCCAGGGCTTTGCAAAGCCTGTAGTACAGGTTTTGAGTCAGTGACCACAACAATCTGTGTTGCCCTCAAATGTCCCTCGCCGAGTTGAGAGTCAATGACTTTTAAGGTTTCACAGACTGCCATGGTCTCCGCATCAAAACTGCAAACAACACCACATGGTCCAAAGATTTTGACTGAGTAAGAGCCAAGAAAGTTGATGTAGGCTACATAGCCTGCTCTTCCAGAATCTATCGATGCCGACCCATCAGTATATGCAAAAATAGCCCTGGGCTTGTTATGATAGAATCACCAGATTGACAAAAATATTTAAAAATCAAAACATTAGGGTTTATTAAAAGAAATGTTTACAAATCAAACATCAACAAAAAAAACTAATATGTTATTTAACCTTGGTTAGGTCAATATTAGAATATGCGTCCAGTGTTTGGGAGCATGAACTCAAGAAAACATAATGAAACTAGAACACCTGCAAAACAGAGCAATGACATTTATAACAAACAAATGTTCATAATTGATTAGAGTAGCCCCATTAGCAAAATCACTAATTTTAGAGATACTTCAAGACAGAAGACTAAATAGTAATAATACATAAAACACTGACCATTATTTAGAAATACAAAATAAAGCCTAATAAAATACAAAGATAGAGGTATATTTCCTATTCCATATGCTAGGATAATTTCATACAAGAGCTCATGACTCATGTGTTTTTAATTCCTTAATGCTCTTGTACTCATTATAGTTATTACATGTACTTCCCAAACAATGTATTTTGTGCTAATACATGAAATCCTTCAAATACATTTAACATTCCTTTTTATTTTTTTGGTCAGTGATTCCTCGAATGCGAAAACCTAACCCGATTGACTACAGTTACACAGGAAACATCTACATTTTACCAAGCAGAGCAATGATGGAGTATCTCCTGCGACCCAGGTCTGTAACTAAACTGTAGCATATCAAAATTATCACTGAAAACTTAAGCAATTATCTTGGTTGTGCCAAAAGTTGAAAGAACACAGTGATTCCTCAATGTTGCTAAATTGATGTACAATCAATCCCTGTATTGAATATTTTGTATGTAAAAGGATGTTAACTACTTCAGTGACAATGTTGAAACACCTTGAAAAAAAACTACTAGAATAGAAAGTTATATATAACATGAAATAAAAACACAACTTTCCTTCAAAATCCTGCAGTCAATGAAAACAGAATGAATCTCATAAGTAAAGTGTGAGCTTAGCAATTAATTTGTACACAATCTATTCAGTTCCTTATTTTCTTCAATTCCATGAATCGTACCTGCACTGAATTAATGTGTGTTTATCTATGTTAGTGATTTGACAGACCTGCCAAAATACACCAGAAGAAGTCCTTATGAAAGTGGGACAAGGATAACACTCCATCTCAGAACGGATGTGGAGGAAGTGTAAGTCCCTGCTGGCTTCTCTTCTTTGGACTTGTGAAACCTTCTTGTTTATCTATTTGTACAATTTATAGACCTGATAGAGCATAAAGTAAAAAAAAAAAATATTTATATATCATGATATTTTAAAAAGCTACATTTTTCACTGTTAGTATATTTTCTAGAACAGAATTTTAAGCCTGATATTGTTCTTTTTCCATTGTGTTTCAGAGCCTTAAAGAAATGGGGAGATTTTGATAAACTGAATAAAGAGAAAGCCAAACTTAGAAATGTCCATGATCTCAAATTTTGTAAGTGTTTCATTCTTTTAATTATTATTAACTGCTTTTCTATAGTGCATGTATCTTTCTTGCTTATAGCATGCTCAGTGCACTATGGTCCAATCTCTGATGTGGATCAGTGGGGGGAGGGGGAGGGGAGGATGTCTGGGAGAAGGTTTCTATGCTTTCCTTTGGTGTTCAGAAATACAACTCAGCTCGAGACAGTTGGCCAAGCGGTTTCAGTCTTTCACACATGCTGCCAGAAAACTGCAAAAATTTGCCACACAATAATTAGACTCTTGATTCTGCTAAAGTAGAATACATATTATAGTACATTGCCATTGAACATTTGCTAAAGCAGAATACATGTTATAATACATTGCCATTGAACATTTGCTAAAGTAGAGTACATGTTATAGTACTTTGCCATTGAACATTTGCTAGAGTAGAGTACATGTTATAGTACATTGCCATTGAACATTTGCTAAAGCAGAATACATGTTATAGTACATTGCCATTGAACATTTGCTAAAGCAGAATACATGTTATAATACATTGCCATTGAACATTTTTTCCATGATGACCAATGCATCAGAGGACAAATGATTGAATTATTATTTTTATTTTTTTTAACAGCAATTATTTGGCCTATGTCATTATTTTCATCCAATGTAGATTAGCACACATTTTTTTTCTTTTAAATATACACATTCAAAGTCAAGTTAAAAAGAGTATGGCCAAAAGAGCTAGATTTGAAATGTTTATTTTCAAGAATAAGGGAAGGAATCTACTAAAATAAGTTATTTAGTGTTCAAGGTCAAGTTCTATTTTTTCTCCCAGCATCTCTTCATCAATTTATTTCATTCCAACATTTACAAAATCCATTTCTGACCAGCTGTCAATGGGAGTTTGGATTTTCACTGTTAGAATCTAAATGGGTTATTGTTTCCTCTATACTTATACATTTCATTGACAAGTGCAAAATGTATCTTGGACTTCATTCAAACTACACTTACAAATGTTACATTTACTTGGTCTGTTTGCTAAATACATTTGTATTAGAATCACATTTTCCATTTGAGTTTCTTTCTTAATAGTGCAACTTTGTTTTCTTTCATTTATCTTTAGTATCACAGAATGTAATAATTTTTAACAATTTTTTTTTTTATGAGCCAACTTAGACTAGTTAACAAAATATGTTCGATTTGTTTTTTTAAGGCTATTGCAAAACATAAAGCTAGTGGTTTTGTGTTGACATTTTTTCTTTCTTTCTAAAGTTTATTTTGTGACTATTTGAGTTGTCTGTTAGAGAAAGAGTTCCCAGTTCAAAATAACAAAAATGTGATGTTTCAATTTTTAAAATACACAATTTTGTATTTATAAACTGCTATTTGGTTTGACCCATCTAGATGACATCACTGACTTGAGGAGGTTGCTAGGAGAGATGCATTCATCCAGTAACTCAGAGGAACTCACTGCTAATACAAGTATGGATGGATCCAGTCCACCAGTGGATCAATCAGTAAGATTCAACAGAAAACAATTACACTTTTAACTCTTCAAGACCGTAATGACGCTGACAGCGACCAGTCTCCCGGCCGTACTAACGTAATGACGCTTCCAGCGTCCGATCACTATTTCCCTATTTACTTCTTTTTCTAATCCATATTTTTAATCCCTTAAATGGTTTAAGGAAACGCTAGAGCGGCCATTTTGAAAGTTTTTTCCTTCTGATAGTTTGTTGATCTAAGCTGTTTTTATTGTTCTAAATATTTTTTTTTGTAAGTGACTAGTGAATTTTTCGTTTTTTTTGCATCAGACATCATGGCTGACAGGCCTTTTTGCCGTTTTACTGCTGATCAGGCTCTAAATATCTTTTTAGGTATGAATGATAGTGACATGAGTGACTTAGACTTAGAGTTAGATAAAGATTCTAGAACTAGAAAGTTATAATGAAAGCAATTTTCAGACTCAAGCGAGTCTGATAGTGAATTATTCATCCCTAGATCTAGTAAAAGTAGTAAACGAAAGGGGGTGTCGCCCCAGCCAGGCCCTAGTAGATCTAGAAAAAAAACTCACTAAAGGTGTAAATATCGATCAAGTTTGACAAAGTTATGTTTTTTAAATAGATAATTGGATAGAGTTTAATATTTCATACAATAATAATGATTGAGGACTGTTGGAATATTCTTTTTTTACTAAGAAAGTCAGTTTTTAAAGATCAAATTTTAAAAAAAAATATTTTTCATCTCTAAAATTACCTAATTTTTTTTTCCAGTGACTATCTATAACATTGAAAGATAAATTATCTTGTAGTACATTCAATTTCCAACAAAATTTTATATAACATGTCTATGTTTTAACAAGCAGAAAAAACAGTAGGACGTTTATAAAAAGGCTTATGTGATAAAAATTGTGGGGAAAAAAAATAATTCTGGTAGAATGAGAAAAAAATTACGGTTTTTAAGAGTTAATGGGGAAATTATCTACTTATAAGATTGTCACAGTTATTTCCAAAACTTCAAAACCTTGCTGCGACTAAAGAAAGAGACAGCTTATTGTTCATTTTGTTTTTTCTTCTATTCACTAGGGAACACATTTTTATTTGGCAATCAAGTCAATGTTAATATTTTCTTTGTTAGGACTTCAAGGAAATTGAATTCTATCCTTTTACACTCTTTTTTTTCTGGTGGGGGGGGGAACAGTTTTATTACTGCAATATAAGATAAGATAATTTTGATTGATCCAATCAAATGGAAATTCAGTTTAGACTACAATTGAGCACATCAGTGTAACTACTGTACAATAACAATATAGATGCAAATACGAACAACATTTACCTATGAAACATATACACACTCACAACCAGCACTTCATAAATTAGACTTCTATGTACTTCTCGATGATGACAGATGATCTTGTAACACTCTGACCGAAAGTGGGATGAAGGAGTTTTTAAATCTTTCTGTTTTAGTCCTAATGGAAAGGAGATGACAACTTCGTTCAGATCTGATTTAACAGTGGTTTAATGGGTGCAGGTTATCTTTAAGAATAGTGAGTGTTTTGGAAAGGCATCTTTCATGAAAAAGCTCTTCAAGAGATGGTAGCTGTGTTCGAGTGACGTACGATGCTTTTTAAATTAGTCTATTTAGTCTAAGTCTTTATGCCAGTATATATATATTGCTATTACAATAGCAATATATCTATTGTTTCTAAAGTCTTGTTCTATTTTTCATGTTGTGTTTACTAAGACTCAGACAATGATCTATAAAGGGGACTAATTTAGCTTAGACCACCACACCACTTCAGTCAAGTACAATTTCTTTTCCTTGTTCAAGATACCAAACAAAATAATTTATTACCAATAGTTAATTTACTAATTAATTAATTTTTTAAATTGATTCTTGTGTTGTCAGGTAAAAGAAATAATTTTTCAAAATTTCAGCGTAATCCAAGATTGGGTGTGGGAGAAATGTGTACAAACTTTTTACCAGACAGACAGAGTGAGTTGTACAAATGAAATTTACCGAAAATTATACAAGTATGTTGGCAATGATGTGGATCAGTTGATTGTGATGTGAATCAGTTTGTAATGATGTGGATCAGTTGGTTGTGATGTGGATCAGCTGGCAATGATGTGGATCAGCTGGCAATGATGTGGATCAGCTAGCAATGATGTGGATCAGCTGGCAATGATGTGGATCAGTTGGTTGTGATGTGGATAAGTTGGTTGTGATGTGGATCAGCTGGCAATGATGTGGATCAGCTGGCAATGATGTGGATCAGCTGGCAATGATGTGGATCAGTTGGTTGTGATGTGGATAAGTTGGTTGTGATGTGGATCAGCTGGCAATGATGTGGATAAGTTGGTTGTGATGTGGATTAGCTGGCAATGATGTGGATCAGTTGGTTGTGATGTGGATCAGCTGGCAATGATGTGGATCAGTTGGTTGTTATGTGGTTCAGTTGGCAATGATGTGGATCAGTTGGTTGTGATGTAGATAAGCTGGCAATGATGTGGATCAGCTGGCAATGATGTGGATCAGTTGGCAATGATGTGGATCAGTTGGTTGTTATGTGGTTCAGTTGGCAATGATGTGGATCAGTTGGTTGTGATGTAGATAAGCTGGCAATGATGTGGATCAGCTGGCAATGATGTGGATCAGCTGGCAATGATGTGGATCAGCTGGCAATGATGTGGATCAGCTGGCAATGACGTGGATCAGTTGGTTGTTATGTGGATAAGTTGGCAATGATGTGGATCAGCTGGCAATGATGTGGATCAGCTGTCAATGATGTGGATCAGTTGGTTGTGATGTGGATCAGCTGGCAATGATGTGGATCAGCTGGCAATGGTGTGGATCAGTTGGTTGTGATGTGGATCAGTTGCTTGTGATGTAGATCAGCTGGCAATGATGTGGATCAGTTGGTTGTGATGTGGATCAGCTGGCAATAATGTGGATAACTTGGTTGTGATGTGGATCAGCTGGCAATGATATGGATTAGTTGGTTGTGATGTGGATCAGTTGGGTTGTGATGTGGATCAGCTGACAATGATGTGTATCAGTTGGCAATGACGTGGATCAGCTGGCAATGATGTGGATCAGTTGGTTGTGATGTGGATCAGTTGGTTGTGATGTAGATCAGCTGGCAATGATGTGGATCAGTTGGTTGTGATGTGGATCAGCTGGCAATGATGTGGATCAGCTGGCAATGATGTGGATCAGCTGGCAATGATGTGGATAAGTTGGTTGTGATGTGGATCAGCTGGCAATGATGTGGATAACTTGGTTGTGATGTGGATCAGCTGGCAATGATATGGATTAGTTGGTTGTGATGTGGATCAGTTGGGTTGTGATGTGGATCATCTGGCAATGATGTGGATCAGCTGGCAATGATGTGGATCAGCTAGTAATGATGTGGATCAGCCATTTATGAAGAAAGCGAAAAGAAATAATTCTCCAATTTTTTATGTTCACCTAATATTGCAACCTATTTTTCTCTTCAGGAACCTACATTCTGGAAATCAGGATCAACAAGAGTTATCTTATCCGCAGTCTTTGTGTGAGTCTTGTTTTCTATTTTTAACTGCATCATTTGTTCAAGCTCAGTTTCAGCCAATATGGTGACCTCAATACTGTCTATGTACAGTATTGTTTAAAAATCAATGCTGTCTATGTATTATTTAAGTTAATTTAAGAACTTTCTAATGGTTAGAAAATATGCATTGTATATTGACTTTTTTAGGAATGGTGCCAATACATTGTTTAAACTGATTGCCTGGTTGTACACTGGCTCACACAGCATGTTTTCAGAGTTTGTTCATTCATGTGCTGACACTATGAACCAGGTAAGTTTTTATTCTTTGAATGTTTATGATGGTTATTAAGCTTGGTAAGCATTACCATAACAGTTTTCATTAAGAATTGTTTTTTTTTTTTAGTCATTAGAAAGATTAAATAGCTTTTGTTAAGGCTTGAAATGTTTAAAAAACTGATTATCACAGCACTCACCATAATTAATGCTTCTTTCTTGTTTGGAGGTCTTTGAAATTTCACAAGATGGAAAGCATTATCTTAGTCAAACAGGATATGCAGTTTTTAACAATTACAATCTTCCAGAAACCTCAGATTAAACTTTTTTTTCCCAATTTTAGGGTTTTTAGTTCTTCTAAAAGAATAATGCATAACAACAAATATTCCTCTTTCTATGATCAATCTAAGCATTAATCAACAAGCTGCTGTTTCAGATTATTGTTTAGATTAGTGAGATGTTACCTTGTTTAAAATTAAGTTCTAAGTGAAATATTCTTGTGAAATATGAAATGATGTTAACAAAAATAAATTCATTTCTCTACTTTTGTCAGATTATTTTAGGCTTTGGGCTGTATCATTCACACAAGAAACCTGACACAGATCATCCGTAAGAAAATGTTTGATCTGACAAATCAGTTATGTGTAAATCTGTTATTGTTTATTTACAGTAGCAAAAAAAAATTAATGTCCATCATACAGTTTTTGTTTTCTTTTTTTTTTTTTGTGTGTATTTTATTATAAAGTTGTGAAGGTTTTGTTTTATACTATTTTTTTTTCTAGATTACATATTTTAATCTCATTGACATGTGAATGATTGTGGGGGAAAAAAGATTATTTTCTCCAAGCACTTTGTCTCCTACTAGATGGGAATCCAAAAGAAACAAATGTTTCAATTCTGAACTAAACTTTTTTTCTTCCAGTTATGGATATCGCAACTTGCGTCACATTTCATCACTCATTAGTGGAGTTGGAATTTTTTTCTTTGGCACAGGACTATCTTACTATCACAGCTTTCAAGGCTTTATTAATCCATTAGAACTAGGAAATCTTACATGGGTTAGTGATTTTCATTTTTTTTTTTTTTTTAAATGTAAATCTTCAAGAAGAAAAAAGGGATTACTTTGGACATAAGCGTAGAAACAGAAGAAAAAAAAGGTCAAGGGGTATCAGAGGGATAGTCTAAAACTAAAAAATTTAAAATTTTGATTCTATATTATTATCATCAAAGCCTATGTGAGTAATAATTTGAGAGGTGGAATAAGAGCTCAAAATTCTAATCTTATGAAAAATAAGCAAGCTGAGTATTATGGTAATGAAGGTTTAAAGAAGCCAGCTAGGGAAAATGGGACTTAAAGCCTAGGGCCCCAGCAGAAGGAAGGGGGTTCCTTCATGCTTTTTTTTTTTATGCATCATATATATTGAAGGATTTTGACTTGTAGAGGAAGGCAGAGGGTCCCAGGTACCCAATTGTCTGGGCCCAAATATTTCTGGGAGCAGGCCTGCAGCTGGCCACTGTGACAGATCTTTTCACACACACATGATTACTACCATAAAAAAATATCTGAAACAAAATTGGTTTACAAATTTTGTCTAGTTTACATTTGAATGAAATTAATGACAGATGTTTTCACTGTTCCTTTACAATTGTAATACTTCACCAGAATTCACACTTTCTGTTTTATTTCAGTGCTTAGCAACATTGTTTGGTTCTCTGATTTCTGAAGGGGGTAAGTAACAATGGTGGTTCAAGTCTTTTTATTTTCTTTCATTCAGTTAATTCTCAAATAACATCTAACTAGTAGAAAGAATAATTGAAACATAAACTGTTACTTTATTGTCGCAGCGTCTCTCATTATTGCCATCAACCAAGTCAGGAAAAGTGCCAAAGCTTTGGAGATTGGATTCAAAGATTATTGTGAGTACATTTATTTGCAAATAAATATTCAGTACACAGCAAGCAGTGGTACTAAGACAAGACATCTTGTAAGATACAGAATATCATCATTAGAATAGTGGCTCACAGCTGATACTATTTTGTTATGGCTTACAAAGCCATTAGTTTAGAAATAATGATGAAACTAGAAGCAGTAGACACATTAGTGTTTGTGTATTAGACTTGAAAATGTCAAGGCAACTCGAGGGTTAGTTGAGAGAAATAAAACATTGAAACAAAGAGCATAAATGAGATTTAAAAAGAAGAACATTACAAAAAATTTTGTTTAATTTATGCTTGTAATAATTAGGTAGCTAATTTAATAGTTAATTTTTAACACATATATTAAATTATTTCTATTTACATCAACATTGTATCTCCTGTAGAAATTGGTCTGGACAGAAGTATTCCAATGACACATCTTAGTCATTTGAGTTTGAATCTATGAAATTTATTCTGTATGATGTTTTCACTAACAACAACAAGTATAAACATAATCTTTCCTTATTTAGTTGTGAGCCCTAGCCACTACTTTGAGCATGATGTTTCTCTTTTTGTCAGTGATGCGAGGAATTGACCCCAATGTCAATGTGGTACTTCTTGAAGACTTAGCAGCTGTTTTAGGTGTGGGCATAGCTGGGGTGTGTATCGGTATCACGGCTGTGACTGGCTCTCCCTTTGCTGATGCCATGGGGTCAGCTCTGATAGGAACCTTGCTGGGATCAGTAGCCGCTTTCATTGTCCACCAGAACACGCACCAGCTGGTGGGAAGGTGAGTTGAGCTGCTGCCTTTTTTTCCCATACTGTTTGATTATTTGTGTAACAAATTTATTTGATAACAAAATAATAAAGATGTTTTTTACTAAGCTTATGTCAACTCAATCTATCTGTCTGTTAAAAAGTTTGAACATGTTATTTCTCCCACACTCTCGTATCAAGTTGAAACTTTGCACAATTATTAATTGGTGCAAACAATACATGAATCAATAAAAAAATTAAACTAGTCAATTAATTGCTGGTTATTAATTTTTTTTTTTTTAAACTAAGTGATATTTATCCTTCAGTATTCACAGATAGGGCTAAATATGTCAGGTTTTATCCCTTAAATAATTCTACATGTTATTTCTCCCACATCCATTCTAGGATCAAGTTGAAACTGTAAAAAAATATTTATTCTACCTTACAAAACATGAATGAATCAAAAAATTAACCTATTAGTTATTGGTAATTAATTATTTTATTTGATATTAAAAAAGAGAAATAATTTCTATATTCTTGAAAGATATAGTTGTATATGTAGAGTTCTTCCCATTTGATAAGCTTTTTTTTTTTGTAATAAAAAGGATTTTTTCTTTTTGTTTGTCTTAATGTTTGTATTTAGTGACTGAATGGCTAAGTGATTCTCTCTAGAACCAAAGAAATCTGCTTTAAATATTGAGAAAAATCAGGCACATCTCAAGGCTTACTTAGCTAAGCAAAGCTTCTACATTCCTTTTGGAATCTTGAAATCTGAATCTTTTGAAAATTAGCTATTTAAGGAATGTAAAATAAAAATTAAATTGTTAAATATTAACTTATATTAAAAATTTGAATCCAATTAGACAAGAAACAAATAAATGTACTCATTAAGAAGTCTTCTGTCTTTGTTTAAAATCTTACTTTCACATTGTCTCTTCTCTTGCTCATTGAAATGTTTATTTGGTACATTTTGTGTTATACTCTTCTATCTATAGGTCTATCCCAGAGTCAGAGAGACAAGAAATTAGTCAATTGTTGGAGAGAGATAGAATGATCAGGTACTTGACTGAATACAGGGGAGTTAGATCTATAGATTTTTTAAAATTATTTTCTTCTTCTTTTGTTAAATAACTAACACTTTTCAGTTTGATTCTATAGAAAGTTTGACCATACAGAAAGCAATCTACAATTATTTCCCTACTTAAATTTTTTTAAAAATTGTTCAAATATTGTTGAATAACTTATGTCCTTCTTAGATCTTTGCATGACATTAAAGCCACAGAGATGGGTGGAGTTGTCCGCTACAAGGCAGAGGTGGACTTTGATGGTAAAGAAATCACCAGGGCCTATCTGTACAAGCAAGACTTGGAGCTCATGTTGAGTGTACGTGCTGCTTAGATTTTGAGACAATAGACAAAATAAACTTTGAAAACCAACAATTAGTTTTCTCATGGGTTTTTCATATCTCCACAATTTTCATGTAGGGTCACATGTAATTAAAAGTGAAACTGTCTTTTCTAGGATTACATTGATTTTAAGGAACATATTCAAGTACAATAACTCTTCATTCAAGTTACCTAGTGCACAAGTATTAATGTATGATGTATGAATTTATAATGTATGAAGACACTCTAAAGTAAATAAATTAAATAGCTAGAAAAAATTTTCATTCTCTTGTGAAGGGTTTACCAGTTATTGTAGTATCTGTTTCTGGATGTAGTTTTGTTCTGTAATACACCTGTATCATGTGTTCTCTACAAAGACTGATGAACTCAAAATACTTGACACAAGAGTTGCTTTCAGTAATCTGAATTTATTAACAAATGGGGTGCGAAGTTGTTCTATCATCAAATAGCTTGATGTGTCTTCTATTTTGTGTGTGCCCTGTATTTATATTTTCAATTGATGCTGTCTCATAATAATCTAGTCTTGTCATTTTTCAGAAGAAAAAAAAATCTTTGCAATTTTGTTGTCTTAATTTAGACCATAATCACAAATGTCTAAAGCAGTGTTACTGCTAAATAACACTGTGTAAAGTGTTGAGTAATCTTATATTATATCTACAACTTCTTTAATTGGATTAAAAAAAAATATTATTTCTTAATTAGGTAAAATAAAACAGTCTAGTATATAAAATATATGAAATGATATCAATATAAGATTAATTGAAAAAGATTTACTAATTTTTCACTAATTTTTGCCATTAAGAAATGAAACAGATATGCCAAATTAATTAATTTCAACTAAAATGTGAACAGTTTCTTGATATTTTTTTCCCTACTTCTGTTCCCAGGAAGCTCAAAATCTGAAGACTGTGGAAGAACTGGAAACTTTTATGATGAATCACGGAGAGAAAATCATTGATGCTTTGGGTGCTGAAGTAGATAGGATTGAGAAACTTTTAAAGGTAACAGCCAGTGTAATGTAACAGTCAATGTAGCATAATGGCCAATGTTTGGGAGAGGGGTGTTCATTTAGTTTCTACTACAATTGTAAATTTTTAATGAAATTCAATAAGAATTATATAAATGTCTGCATTTAAAGCATTCAATTTTCTTATCAGGGTTCGTAGCACTTCCAAAATATCCTTAAAATTTTGAACACTCTCCTAAAATTTTTACCCAATATTTATAAAAAAAAATACAAATGTGCTTATTTCTTGCAAAAAGTTGGGGGGGGGGGGGGGGGGGGAAGAGAGAAGCAGCATGTCTTGGCATTCTAATCACTGGCTGTGTTAATCAACTTACCAGACTGACATGTACATCACTTGATTTTCTGGCTGTGTTAATGAGCTGACACATGTACATCATCTTTCAACCATTTGTGTGACCTTGTAATTGAAGACAGCCTTGGCTCAAGCCAGCATTTCAGATGGCATTATATTTCTGCAGGCAGCGAAGAAATGCTTGTTTCGTCTCATGGTTTCTAATGAAGACACGCTAGATCTAGTCTATAGTCTTTGCTTAGAGCATTCACCAGCCAAACATTACACCCCTCTGGTCCCTCCTGCACTTCAACTGTTGATCAGTTTTGTTTGTATAGGCCTGCTTATTAGAAAAATCTAGCAAAGAATCTGAAGATGCTTTGCACATAACTGTGAACAATTAAATCTGATCTTTTTATTTTAAACATAATTAATTTTTAAATTCTTAATTGTAAAAAAAAAAATGTTATAATTGTTAAAAATAATGTTAAAATAAAAATGTCTTTTTCCAGAACAAACATCCAGAAGTCCGACATGTTGACCTTGAAGCACTGTAATAACCAGGGCAAACTGAGAGACTTGCTTATGGTCTACACTATTTAATTCTTTAAATGTAGTCTACCTATGAGTCAGTTACTTTTATTTTATCCAATGCTATCTCTCATCAATTTCTGCACAATTTAACTCAGTCTACCTATGAAAAGTTACTTTGATTTTTATTGAATGCCATCTTTCATCTGTTTTTAATTTTCAAAACTGTTTAAATGTTTTAATTTCTGGTCTAAACTAAAATAATTGTATATATTCTCAGTTTTATAACAAAAAAAAAACTGAAGATGAAAGAAATATGTGTATATATTGTGTGACATGCAAAGACTAGGTATTTCTCCATTTTTTTTATATTATATATTTAACTTTGCAATGATTGAAAGAATTTCCTCGTCAAAAAAACTATGATAAAAGAATGACTGTTGCTGATGGTGTATCAGGAAAGCTGCAATCTGATTTGTATCTAACTTTTGTTTACAACGATATTAACTTAAATTGGTGTGTACGTTATATCCAGGATCATTTCTAATGTAGAGTTCTTGCATGTAAAAGTTCATTTTGACAAAAATAATATCACATATGTACAAGCTATATAGCATTAGGTGTATGTTTTTATGGTAAAGTATTAGCTGTATATCACATTTTTATGGGCCGTCTCTTATGCACTAATTCTTAATGTCTTGTAATGAAATTTTGGTTAGTTGTTTTCTCTTAATTGTCAAAGCCTTGAAAAATCACTAGTTCATTTATTAACTGAAGTTACGATGTACAAATGTATGGGTCAGACCTTCATTTGAACATAACTCTCTTACATGTACTACTAGCCAACCTGCTGCCATTTTGACTCAACTACCTGTTTTGTTGTGTTCAACCCTAGTCTTTATGCACCAGATGTAGTCAACTAGATTTCTTGAAATAGTTTGATTGTCTAAAAGTGATTAAATTACAAACTCAGGATCTATTTGTTCTGTGTGTACAGGTACAATGTACAGCTATTGGACTGGAAGGATCAAGTCAGAACATTAAGTTATTGAATTCATTATTACAAGACCTCCACCTGTAGGCTGTATTCATTCAAGAGTTTAATACATTAATGTTCAGGAACAGTTTGGTCTCCATCTTCTAAGTCTAGATTTAAAGGCCTATCATTAGCATATTATATGGTCTAGTAGATTTATACATTGGCTTAACTAGGATGTTTTTTTTGGGGGGGGGGGGGGGGGGTAAATGTTTTTTTTTAAATCTAAAAATTAATTAGTTATCAAGAGCAAAATAATCACTCTAAGTTATATAAAGGAAGTATTGTCTTGAAAAAAAAAAGTATTAATTTTTTTTCTTGCTATGTAATTGAACCTCCTGGACACCATCATTAAAGCTCAAATGTTGCCTTATTGTGTCACCAGCGCTGCTTATAGCTTGACTCGTTTCCTAATGTGATATTTCAAGTCAGCTGATGACCAATTGATTTGCTACTCCACAATCTAAATGTAAGAAATGTAGAGACATTTTATTCAGTAGAACAAATGTTATGTTTTGTTAATGAGATAATAATACACATAACAACAAATCAGAACTACACATTTTATTTTTGTGCCTCTTTTATGTTCAGACAGCTGTCTCTAAAACTTCTATGTCTTGATACCTGGCGCTGTTATTTTATGATAACACTATTTTTATTTTTTATTTATTACATGTAAATAATTCACCAAATATTGTTGTTTTCAATAATGTATTGAATTGAATGCATGCATCCACTTTTAAACAATAACCTGCTTGTTATTTTTTAAAGGAAACCAAAGTTTTTATTGTATTGTTTTTCTCAATGGGTTATGAAAATTATAATCTGTGTGGAGTCGTCATATTCTATATAATATATGTCTAGTTTAGTCAGATGATGTTCTGTTTTCCATACTTACAGTGCTAGACTTAGACTTGACATTGTAACCTATGTAGAAGTGACTCTGAAGTTGAGTGTATCTGATGTGCATAAAATGCAGGCAAATATGGAGACACAAAGATGGATGATCATTTTTGTTACCCTGCTCCAAACATATGCAATGGTTTCTTCTTGTCTGACCTAATGCTAAGCAGATGGATACACAAGTTGAAACCACACAGCTGCTGAATGTATATTTTTTGGTGGGAATTTTAGTTTTTCAGGATGGGTGGTCTGATTCAGCATAAGCTGAAATTCTTCAGACTTCTATACAACTTCACTGTCGCAAGATTTTTAAAGTGTAGATTTTAATCTTAATACTTTTTGGTTATCAAAACTCTGAATAGATTGTGTGAGTAAATATGAATGTTTGATTTTGTGCCTTGGCCTCAAAGTTGTTAGTGAATAAAAAAAAAATGCTTTGACCCATGAAGATGTCTGGGAAAAGAAATAATTCTAAATTGGAAACAAAAATATTCCTGTGAATGTGTGCATTTGTTTCTAGTTGACTTTTATTTCAGCACTTTCATTAGTTGAAGATGTTTAAGGATTTGATTGTCTTGTAATATACATAGTGTGACTTTTTTACAAGTTTCAGTCCAGGACATGATGAAATTGAACCCACTGAAAAGTGAACTCGTGGTAAACTAATAGCATGCTACTTTAGTTCCAAGGTCAATACAAGTTAGTAATAGCCACATTTCTTTTTGTATCAGAACTTCTTGTGTATTTAAAACTGGGTTTTTGTTTTTTTTTGTTGCTTATTGCTCATTTGTTATATATTTGGTTACAATGGTTTTGAATTAAATAAAAATGGATTATTGTCTCATGTCATGTATTTGAGAGAATATTGGAAGTTCTTGTATGAAGTTGTTGAAATGTCAGGTCTTTGAATGAACCTTATCCTTGGAGTTTGTATGATGAATGTAGAACAAGAATTATTCTTTCAAAGAAATTTAATTTGGAAACTACTCAAATGGAATGCTGTAATGAACTAACTGGAAACACTTCAAAGTATGTCACAAAGTGTTTTATTTACTAACCCTACCACATTCTTTCTTTTGTTTTTTCTTCATTGTAAAATTTGTTCAGGTGACTGTGTATTCCTTATTTCAACTAGAGCATTATTTTCTTTAATTCCCTGAAGTATCACTGAGCTAGTTTGTGGTGAAAGTAGTTCTCTTGTCTGCTTAAATATTTTTAAAAGGTCAAGGTCTGGATGCCAAAAGTAAGAGTTTTTTTTTTTTCAATGATTATTCGTGCAAGGTTGATACTTCTGTGACATGTAGCGTAATGCCTGGTTTGGTGAATACATGTGTAGGTTTATGTTCAATTATTTTCTGCCTAGAAATTCTCTTTTGTTGTTTATTTTCAATTCTTGTAAAGAGAACAAACTAATGATCTATTAGCTATGAACTAATGGCTTGCTGGCTAATTCTCTTCACATTGATACCGTCAAAGAAAAGATCTATCCAATGAACATATCTCTGTGGGACTTTGGACAAATGTGAAATCGGATTAAGCTCATGCTTTGTGATTAGTATGGACTAGCTTTATAAACGTTGCATTCATGGCTGTCGTTGGATTGGTTGATTGCGTGCTAAAACAGACAAATTTTAAGGTTGTTGTTTTCTCATATTAAAAAGTAAATAAATCTCTTTAAGTATATTTTGTTTAATTAGTTGTTGTATCTTTAATCAAAATGTGAAACCATCACCTGAATGACATTTAGTCTAGAGACAGGTCCAAACCAAGCTTGACTTTAAAAGTACTCTGCACAGGATGGAAACCTTGTAGCATTTTCCCTAATGAATACAATCGTACCAAAGTTACAAAGCGGATGTCTTCTCTAGCTCTCTCCAAGTCTGTGAATGTGTGGCAGCAAAGAGCCTAAAAATTGGGAGCTGTGGAATTCTTGGCAAAGTCCCTGGCACATATCTTCTAGCCACTAAGTAAAAAAAAAAAAAAAGTAAAGTTCCCCTTTCAGACCTTGCGATCTATAGGGCAGATGATGTTTAGGTTATCTGTTTTTCTTTGGCCAATGGTTATCAAAGGTGTCGTGTGGCCAGCACAACGACCAACCACCTTTACTTTCCACAACTTAAGTCAGGTAACCATTAGAGTTTGGGTGGTTAAAATCCCTGTCTTCACTGAGATTTGAACCCAGGTTCAGAAGCCAATCACTGCGCCCCCTACCCCCTAAGTTAGGCTTCATAACACTTCTAGCCAAGTTCTAGCACCCATTAGAGCTTGTCTAACTGAAAATGTGTCATTTATATCTCTCGACTTTCTTTTTTCTGGTGATCTCAGTGGCTTCAGGCCTTGATCATGTACAACATCCTAGTTCATAAGACCAGGAGTAAACAAAAGAAATCCTTTGATAGGCCCAGCTAACTTATATATGCACGCAGTGAAGTATAATAATAGCCCAAGAAATGAGAGAGATGCATGTTATATATATAGTACACATGTGTAACGTTCAGGCAGGTCCATACTGATTACCAATTGTAAGGTCATGTGTTTGTGTTGTGGTCTCACCACAGGGTTCGTGTGTTTTTGAGCTGTGCCTAGCTGCGCTACACACGTGACAACTAGAACTATGCTACACAGACTTGAGATCTCAGCAGACAAAATAAAGTTTTTTCACTGGAAGTAGTACCTACACGATAAATACGCTTTCAAGGGTCCAGCTATGAATCACTGGTTAGATATAAAATAACAATATTCTTTATAGTAAATGCATCCAAGTTAGAACGCGAGTTACTTATATACAATGAGTAAAATTCAATATAACAAAGTACAATTACACCCGCATCACAGGGGTAGAAAACAAATAACTTGTCTTATAATATGTGTATCTCACACCAAGTACAATTACACCCCCATCACATGGGTAGAAAACAAATAAGTCCTCTAGAATATGTGTATCTCACACCAAGTACAAACGAATGGCAACTTCAATACATGTGTATTGCACCGAGTGCCAAAAGCAACTGACTTGACTCGAATGTCTTAGATTTCCTTTTTCTACTCAGAGGTTTTTCTCGTGCTATCACCTTTATGAGCCAAGGTGAACAGATAACAAAATGAAGCTGTGACATTAACCAGTAGTACAAAAACAATAATTAATAACGTCCTAGGATTATTATTAATCTTTAAAAATGTAAATGAGAAGAAAATGAACTTTTGTTGTAACTTCAAACCTAACTACTTCATACAGTCTAGTGTAAAGAATGTTTAGTTTTATGTCGTCCTTTTGTTGTCAAACATTTAATATATTAAAAAATACTTACTAGAATCTAGAGACTATGAAGTAAGTGCAGTCTATGGATGCTAAGGAAGAAGTGGCTTCATTATAAAATGAAATATTTAGGTCAAAATAGAAATATATAAAATATTGTTGTAACCCTGCCTTGCACCAGTGCTTGAGGTGCGCACTAGTGAACGTAAACAGGAAGACACTAGAAGAGAGAGAATAACAGTGCATCAGGCATTGTGAAGAGTCTGAATGTTTGGAACTAAGAGGCCAACTTTTGTGCTGCCTGAAGGTTGTAGAAGGGACCTGGAGCGAAGCGGGGAAGGCTGTCGTTGGTCCACATTCGGGTTTAGTAGCAAAGGACTGGTATACTTAGTAATAAGACTCCGAGGAAGCTGAAGGATGAATCATCATGTTATGTGTTTACCCTAGTGAATAAACACAACTATTTATTTCCTGTTAAACTGTGTTGAGTTGCATGCCTTTTCGTTGAGTGCTTAACCTAGAGTTGCAACAATATAAATAATACGTAAATTTAATCTTGTGAGTGCGAAGCAAGTTTCCACCAAAAAAAAAAAGGCAAGCTGTTTATTTAGCAGGCAATGTTTCTACCTTAACACTGTTCATTTAGTACGTAGGTACCGGTAAAGTTTCTACCTAAACACAAGGCATGCTGCTCATTTAGCAGGTAATTTGATATCTGATATTTGGCACATCGGCACAATTTAAGCCATGTCATGTCCAAAATCCCTAAATGGATATTCCCCCTTTATAGCTCAAGATCTAAATGTTATACAGCTAAGTAAAAGTTATTAAAAAGGTCCATTCATTGCTCGAATAACTCAAGTTCAGACTTGAGAGGGAATTCTGTTTTGGAATTCAGTTTGTCAAAATGTTTTGTCATGAGATTATTCATCATCGCTGCACAATACTTTCATTAATCTTTACTCATATACAAATGTTAACTAATTAATGATTCAGATGAATGTTGATATTATAGCAGTACAAAAAGGACATCAAAGGCACGTGGAAGAAGCATGTAAAAACAAGATTACAAAGAGAGTTTGTGTTACACAAACTCAGAGGCGGCCCCCGTGAAAGTCGGATCCCTGTCGGATCTGCCTATTCGCAAAGAATATTTAAGATGTTATTTAATTTTGATGGTCAAAAGTCATAATGTTTCAAAGATTTATTTGCCGTTGTAAAAATGTTTTTTTTTTTTGTTTTACAGGTTTCGGGTGTTTCTTCTAAGTTTAAAATAATTAACTTCACGCTGGACGATGGCAACAAGCAGGGTATGAACCCTGCCTGGTCGTTTAGTTTGAGTGCTGTCGGATCTGCCTATTCGCAAAGAATATTTAAGAGGTTATTTAATTTTGATGGTCAAAAGTCATAATGTTTCAAAGATTTATTTGCCGTTGTAAAAATGTTTTTTTTTGTTTTACAGGTTTCGGGTGTTTCTTCTAAGTTTAAAATAATTAACTTCGCGCTGGACGATGGCAACAAGCAGGGTATGAACCCTGCCTGGTCGTTTAGTTTGAGTGCTGGACTGTCGTTCCGATTATCGATGGTCCCTGGTTCAAACCCTGCATGCTCCCATACCCCGTCGTCCTACTGGAGGTTTGTAATTAAAAAACAAAAAAAGAAAAGAACAGATATATCGTGCTTCTACTTCGATGTCTCAGCACAGTTAGGCCTATCAACAGAGATATCGGCATTTTTATTTAAATGGAACTAGAATGAGGATGTAGATCTACCTAAATTAAACTTCTGATTTAGCACTCTTAAGATCTATATCTACTAGATCTAGATCTAAAATATGAACTTAGAATAATGTAGCTGTAATTTAGATAAGATTTGTGTAAAAACAAATATCCTAGATAATCTATCAATAGACTGAATGCAACATTAAATTTAAAAATAGTATATTAGTTTTAGTATAGGCCCTATTATAACTGTCACGTACACAGTATCTTTATTTAGCTCGTCAGCGACCTCGGGAAATTCCATCAGGCTATGTGTCAGAATAAATGTGATTAGTTTTGAAATATTAATTTTTGTACATTGAGCTGCATTTATTGGTTGGCATTGCAACGAGGTGCGTTAGACTAGTGACAACGCTATACCCGGGGAAAGGTTCTAGATTTTTAGTCAGTCTTGTATGGAACGTGTTAGTGAGAATATGTACTAGAGTTTTGTATTAGAACTCAATTATATTATTGTGTAGATCTGTTATTTTATACAAGTACATTTAACCATTGTAATTATTTGTGAATAGCTTTTTCAAGTTCTGAATTAAAGTAATTGTTTTAGACGAAGAGAAGTTTCTTCATTGAATATAGTAACATACTTAGATCGATTTAGCGATTGGCAACTTCTAGATGATCCTCTTATCAACTGGCAACATTCTGAATGATCGTATTATTAACTAGATCTAGCTACTTCTATACGATCATCTTATTAAAAGAAGATTTCAAGATCCTCGGCAATCACGATCATTGATGGTGTGATATAGATCAAGATAATCTTCAACGTGACATCTATCATAGCATCTTCATACATCTTGACATCTGACATCCACAATTGATGATTTTGACAATAACATTGCAATATCTTAATCTAGTCTATTTTAGTCTAAACTAGATATAGAAATTCTAGATCTAGACTCTAAAATAATTTTAATTAGAATATAAATCCAGATCTAGATATACTGTAATAAAAGATCTAGTTTAAACTTACGGGGGGCGCTAAAAATCTAGATTAGATCTAAATCAAGATACCGTTCCTTTTTTTAAATGCGAGTCACATAATGAGGCTTAATAAACATTACTATACCGAGTTCTTTTAGCATTTCATTTAAAGAATTAATTCCATATGACGTCAAAGGGAAAAAAAACACTACTTCACACGGCCTATCTAGACTAAAAATCGTCTTCATTAATACGAGCCATTTATTGAGTGTTCATAGACATTGGTGCACCGAGTGCGTTCTTTTAGAATTTCATTTAAAGAGCTAATTCCATGTGACGTCAAAGGAAAAAAAAAACACTACGTCATACGGCTTAGTTAGACTAAAATATGTTTTCATCAATTCGAGCAATTTTTCGAGTATTCATAGACATTGGTGCACCGAGTGCGTTCTTCTAGAATTACATTTAAAGAGTCTATTCATTTGACGTCCAAAAAAAAAATAAAAAATTCCATTACCTCGCAATAGGCTAGTACCGTTACCATAAAAAAAATGTCTTTATTTACACGAGATATTTAACGAGGGTTCATAGACATTGGTGCACTGAGTTCTAATAGAATTTATTTAAAGAGGATCAAAGCCCCATTGTTTTTGCGTTTTGTCTGTCAGTCGGTCTGTCCGTCATCTTAATATAAAAAAAACCTAAAAGCTATTAAAAATTGATCAACCTTTATTTTACGTTTCAAAACATCGCAATAATTTAAGGTATGAACACAATTGATTTAAGTTTATATAATAGATTGTTCGGATGTTTGTATAAATAGTAAAAGAAAAAGAGAATTCCAGATAAATGTAATACGTTAATTAAATTTGTTGGATGGTCTCGTATAAAAATTAGAAGAACTACAGCCTTGTGGAGAGATATTCATACCTTACTTTGGTGTTTGGATGAGGTTTTCCTTGAAAATCGGAACATAATATTAACGATAATTAGATTTTTTTTTATGGTTTAGGTAGAAAATTAATTGTACTGTAAGAGAGAAGTGAGTTAAAATATTTTTTCAAAAAAATCCGGAATAACATTATTTCGTAAATGAGAAGATTATTTGTTTATTAATTAGAAGAAGGAGTTCAAACAGTTATTTGGCGTTAGTAGATTTTAAAATAAATTCAGACATTTCTGGCGACGATTTGTAAGAAAATGTAAGTAATGTAAGTCGATTTCTTTTCAAAACAAAATCCGGAACATTCTTTATCGATTACTAAACTTTTATGTTATGTTTCAGCAAGAAAATTAAATGTCTAAAAAGTAATCAATTCTAGTAAATTACTTTTTTTTAAAGCCCTGAACAATCTATTGTCCATATTTTTAAAATTTGTTAAAAGATGAAAATACGGAACAATTTGATATCGATAATCAAATTATAGTGACGCATTATCAAATAATATACGTGTAATATAAGTCAATTATGCGATTTCAAACAATCATTAAGCATAATTCATTTTTTTAAAACAATATCCGGAACATTTTTACACTTAATGAAATATAAGTCAGTATAGAGATTTTGATTTAGCATTGATATGCTATTTACATAAAAAACGGAACAACATAATATATTATTGATAATGTGTTTTTGCAACGTTTAAACATGGAAATTAAATGTAATATAAGTTAGAAGAGCAAACAAACGTTTGTTGGCGTTGATTAGTATTGCACAAAAAAATCCGGAACAATCAATTTTAGATGCTTAAAACTATTGAGATGTTACGGGAGGAACATTAAAGGGTAAATCAGATTTTCAATAGCTTTTAGAGTTGTTTTTTTTTATCTAATCGTGACGGACAGACCTACCGACAGTAAAACGCACAAAAATAAACCTTTTTTATTCTGATGTGGGCACTAAACAAAAAATAAATAAAATCTGATTTAAGAAAAAAAAGTTTGAGAAATTAGTTTAGCACCATGTTTAGGCCGGGCTTTACGCTACTACACGAAAGTCGCTGCATAAAAAGTCCATTTTAAAAAATGTGCGTGATATTTACATACAAAGTGCATTCTTAGCCTTTGTAAACAAACATAAATGTTTTTTAATTTTAGCAGCTAGTTGACCAGAAAAAAACACCTTTAGTTAATATTTATATTTGTTGTAAACATTTCTAGTACATTTTATAAAAATATTCGACTTAGTGATACTAAAAATACGCAAAAATTGTCCATCTTTGTTAGCATATTGTAACATTGCCTCCCTTACATTAAGTTATTGTTTTAGAATTGGTGTATTTTTATGAAAAAATCGCTTGCATAATTAATTTTATAAATTAAACGGTTTGCTTTTAGAAAACCAAAAGTAGCCATTGCACCTAAACCTTTCAAACCGCATTTAATGGTAAAATAATATTTTTCATATCTTTTCTAGTTTTCGAGATCTGAGTGTGACAGACGGACATTTTGCACAAACCTAATAGCGGCTTTTTCCCCTTACGGGGGCCGCTAAAATTCATCTTAGGAGAAGCAGAAATGTTTTTTTTTAATAGAGAAGAAAAATGGAAGCTTGTATAATTGTACACACATAGTACAAAAAGAAAACAAGCTCTAAATGATCACAATGCTTAAGATTTGCAACAACCAAAAACCAAAAATAGCATTTAGCTATTTAGGAAAAAAGAGGGAATCTTCTTCTTCTTCTAGTTATTGCTGCTGAGCTGTCAGCTTTTTTGCAGACTGTGCCAAGGAAAAAAAGTGTGCTGTTTTCTTCAGTTGTTCAGCACTGCCGTACAGGGTGTTGGTTATGTTGGGCTGTAGTGGAAGTAGGGTCTGCCTAAGGTGGATTAGGGAGGGGCATTCAAAGAGGATATGGTTTACGGTTTTAAAGGGGTGGGTGCAGTGTCTGCAAAGGGGGAGTTGTGTGGAGTTTATTTTGTTCAGGTGGTAATTTATAGTGGTGTGTGTCCTGTTCTTAGTTGGAAGATTGTAGATTGTTCTTTGCAGGGGAGGAAGTTAATACTGTCCAGTTTGTTAGGCGTAGTCATTTCTTTGTACATGGCTCTGCCTGTGTTTCCTGATGCCCATTGGTTGAGCCACTCCTCCTTGTGATTGTTGACTAACATTGACCTTAGGGTGAGGTAGTTAATGGGTCTATCTGGTTGTTCCATTAAAGAACCTGCCTTTGATAGCTTATCTGCCTTTTCATTTCCCATGATGCCAATGTGTCCAGGGATCCACTGTGGTGTGATATTGATATTTAATTTTGATATCATCTGATGGATTATCACAATGAGTGTTGTCAGCTCTCTTGGGCTGTTTGAAATGCTGCTGATAAGTGCTTGCAGAGTAGATTGGGAGTCTGTAAAAGACAACAATATCTGATAGTGGTTGCACTCCTTCATAAAATTTGTTTTCCACTGTCTGTAGTGCTATGGTGATTGCCTCAATTTCGACTTGGAAGTTTGAGCAGCAGTAATCGCCACAGGGTGCGCTTATCTCAAAGTGTTTATTTTTAACGAAGACCAGGAAGGCACCAAGACCAGCATTGATGGTGGCTTTGAAAGCCGATCCGTCTGTATAGATATGGATAGCTGTTTTTTGATAGCTTTCAATTGTTTCAAGCGTGCCTACTTTGAGCTCCAGTGGATTTGATAAAAGAGGGAATAAATAGATATGTGAAAGAGCAACAATCCAGACAAGTGATTATGTAGATTGTTTCTCTCGACTTGAATAAAAATCAGTTGATTGATTTACTTTGGTAATTTTAAATGTCTATAAGTTTGAATCTCTGTACAAAAAAAACCTTTCAAACAACAGGAAAATGCAAAACGTTATTGAAATCAGCAAGAAATTTTTAAAATAGTTTTTTTTAATTGGAACACAAATTGAAATGCATTTAAAATGAAAGCAATTAACTGTACAAAATGTTTATTTTTTTAAAATCATGTTTATTTCATTTTTGTTGTGACTGATTAATAGAAATACAGGCACGACATTTCAAAAGAAAGTCTGAAAATTTGTTTTCAACACCTGCCAAGAACACATTCAAGAATGAAACAAGTAACAGAATGAAAGAATAGTGTTAGGACTTCACTCAAATCAAATGGAAACAAAAGACTTATATGAAATATAGCCAATGTGTTTTATAAACAGGAAGGCCTCTCTTTAAACTCAATGACAGATGCAAATAAAAATACTAATTTATACAGCTGTGCTGAAAAGTTGGAAAAAAAAATATTTTTTTTAATGTATTTAATTAAAAATAAATACATAACAGATCAACTAGTTAGACTGCTTCCAAAATTTAGTTCTAATTTCTAAACTGATTAAAACAGTAAAACTCAAGTGTTTTTTTTTTATGATTTTTTTTGTTTAAGACTAAATATTGCTTATACAATCATTTAATTTTTTTAAAATAAGAATTTAAGAAAAATGTTTCAGTTTTGTAACAAAGCAAATGCTATTAAATGACTAAATTTATATAATATTGGAAAACCAGATGATCAATGTGTATAAATATTCAGCTGCAGATACCTAGAGTCAATATAAATCATTGCCAAAATGTCTACACTGACAACCATAATTCTTTACATGTATAGGTCTGAAAAAAAAATTGTTTGTACTTTTATACACCAATTTCTCAAACCCAAGAAAAAGTCAACTAAATGCGGATGATTCTACAAATCAATCAAAACAATATGTACAAGATTATTATTAATGTGTAAAGTAAGCAAAGTAAGTATTGCTTCAGATACTAGTCTGCGATACAATAGAAATATTTCAACATAAGAACATTCAATACATATAACAGAGGTTCTTCTCTACAGAACAAAATATATTTTGTTTCTGAATAATAAAATGTTTCAGTATAATGACTAGTGGGAATGGTTTCAGTGTATAGCAACCAACTGCATAACTTCTTAGATTTAGATACAATAGAAAAAAAAAAAAAGATAAATGCGTTCAGTGCATAGATTGTAAAGAAATTTGGTGTGGGAAAAAACAGGACAAAAGAATAACTTATATCACTTTCTCAAAAAGGTTTCTTACAATACTACAATGCATTACAAAAAAATAATAATAATATTTTTATATTTTTTTTCACCCATGCAAGCTTAAAAAAATATCACAAATGCAAATGACTATAGCCATGGTTTCTAATGTTCTCATATACACATTCTTGAAACAGGTGAAGCACTCTCCTAGACTTTGACTTTTTCTTCATACAATCAAAGTACCTAATATTTAGATGGACATTACTTAGACATTCTCTTCATACCATCAAAGTACTCATATTTAGAAGGACATTGCTTAGACTTTCTCTTCATAACATCAAAGTACTAATATTTAGATTGACATTACTTGGACTTTCTCTTCATAACATCAAACTACTAATATTTAGATGGACATTACTTGGACTTTCTCTTCATACCATTGAACTACTAATATCTAAACAAACCTTATATATTTATATCTATAATATATTGTAAAAGAGTATTTTTAATTTTAAGAGTTCAAGTTCATATGGTTCTGTAAATTGTTTCAAGTGTATGTTTTGTGATCAAATGAACTGAAGCATTCCAAGAACTGACAGAAATAGAGTCATAAAATAAATATTGATTAATCCAACATTAGACAACAATTTAAAAAATTAGTTTTAAAAAAATCTATTTTTTGTTAGTTTTTTTTTTTGTTATTACAGACTAAGCCCACCTCAACATGATGTGGTTTGAAGAGAACTCACAGAATTTTTCCTTAAAACTATTTGACGCCTCTGAAACGTCTAATAGGGAAAACATTTTGGAATTTCTGAGATGCAAGTGACAGTGGTGTCATGATGGCTGAGTGGTAAATGACTTAGCTTCTGTATTCAGGGATTTCGGGTTTGAAATCTGGGTGATAACTGGGATTTGGGATTTTAGCGTGCCTACCTAAGCCCCTAACTCTGAATACCTGACATTATTTGTGGAAAAGTAAAGATGGTTAGTCATTATAGGCCACAGACACAGATGACCTTTACATAAGCTGCCACATAGATCACAAGAGTTACTTTCTTTTTTTTTTTAAACGGTGACATTAGCAGCAGTAAATGAAAGAAGCTTCTAATCTATATACTAGTTGAATAAGAGAAGCTCCTAAACTTTTGCTAATTGACTGATAGAAGCTCCTAAGCTTTTGCTAATGGAATAAGAGAAGCTCCTAAACTTTTGCTAATTGACTGATAGAAGCTGCTAGACAATTACAGTTGCGAAATGAAACTCAAAAGAAAAAAATTTCACTCAAGGACAGAATTCTAGTACAATGTTATAAGTACTATTATATTAATCTTATTGAAATAACTTCTTTAAACAATAAGATGTTACAATCTTGATTTAGAAATGAATCAAGCAGTTGTACAACTTAATTTTTTGATTTCAAAATGAAAGTGATTTTGATTTTTAACTACTTCCAACATGGAGAGCTCACTGCATACATGAGCAACCTTTTATTCATTTCAAACTCATCTAGAAACAATAATGGGTTGTTTTTCTAATAATTCAACTATTTCCCTGCATTTGAATTAAAGTAATTCTTGCCAAAACAATCATCAATATATAAAAAATAAGACTTCAGCATATAAATCAGCAGTTGATAGAAATATCTCAGGACTTTGAATAGTGTCACAGGGATTAACCAAGAAAACAAAATTGAACAAAATAAATATTTGAACATTTATGAATACATCCAATACAGGTTGTTTCCCACATAGTCATAAGGGAAGGGAGGGGACTCATCTTCAAAAGTTTTTCCATGAAGCTAAAAAGCATTCATCCTTAAAAAAACATATACAAAATAAACAAAATTAAAGCATCATTTTTTATACATCAGAACAACATTTGTAGATTAATGGATTAAAAAAATCTCCATATATAATTGTTGACTTTGTTTAAGTAAATATTATCTAAACAATAATTTTCACAGTTTGTATTTTTTTATATATGTAAAGACAATGTGTCTAGTTTTACACAT
Source organism: Biomphalaria pfeifferi (assembly GCA_030265305.1). Lineage (NCBI taxonomy): Eukaryota > Metazoa > Mollusca > Gastropoda > Planorbidae > Biomphalaria > Biomphalaria pfeifferi. The sequence goes on along the minus strand of JASAOG010000041.1, from coordinate 1,685,058 downwards.
AAAAACAGATAGATGGTTCCAAAAAAATATTCTAGATCTAAGGCTTTTGATACTAATTGTTTGACAGTATCACTTGTTATTATTTGTGTTCAGCTCCAGGGCAACTTTATAATTCATAGCAGCTTTTTGAATGAAACAAAATGGTCGGAGTTCTCCACTGGTCAGCCTAGGAACCTATTGTATCAAACAGAAATGTCTCCATTTTAACTGAACATTTCACATAGAAACTAAAAAGAAAAAAGTGAAACATAATATTTATGAAACAAACTTTTTTCATTTTAAACTAAGTACAATGAAGTTCTAAAGTACAGCCAAACAAAACTAATTGCAAAAGTAACTCATAATACTGTGTTGATTCTTTATAGATCACCTACATTGTCCAGCACAACTCAAAACAACTCCATATTGGCAATCAAGTGCACTGCCCTACTGTCATCATCTCTCAATATTTTTATTCTGATCTAATTGAAATAGAAGTGTGAAGATAACCAGTGCTTGGTATCTATCAATTTTAATGGGCAGACAAAGCTTTTTTGTTTTTTTACTTTCTCAGTTGAAGGTGACCAAAAGAATTGATACCTTTAGCCAGATGGATATCTAATTCTCTTGAAAGTGATGCATTATTGAATATCATACTTCCCTGATACATAAAGTATTGAGGGATTGGACATTTACTGTGATCTGTGAGACAGAAAAGATTTTATCGGGAGATTCTGGAACATGACATCTGCTTTCCTGACGTTGATTGTTAGACCAAAAAAAGGGTCAGCAGAAGTAAATGTTTAGGCAGCGATAACCAAAAATTTGATTCCTTGTGTTCCCAAAACAATTTTTTTTTATTTTGTCAAATGTAATAAAAAAGTGGGAGGCACAAAGCCCAAGTGGTAAAGCACTTAGCTTCTAACCCAAGGTGTTCCGAGTTTGAAGAGTTTGAATCCTGAAAAAAACAAAAAGCTGGAATTTTCAATTCAGCATCTTTAGAGCACCTTTGAGTCCACCCAGCTCTAATGGGTGGTTGACATTAGTTAGGGAAAAGTAAAGGCAGTTGGTAGCATTTTATGAGAACATATAGAAATAGCTCACATTCGACGGTTCCCTTCATTGCTATTAAACTTGTTTGACATTCAGTATCAGTGTCAACTAACTTATATTGATTGTTCAGCCTTTTGTCTAAGTTATTGAATTACATATTCCATTGAGTGTTACCTCCTTTTGGTTTATTTGCATTAGACACTGCGGAAGCACCAAACAATCTAATGTAGACAAAACTTTTGTCTGATAGAAGTCTTTTTTACATTATATATTTAAATTTCTACCTATCTTTGGGAGCAGTTTTTCTCTAGGTCTCAAATGAAATACAGCAGTGTTTGCATGAGTTCTCCAGCTGTCTCTTTCAGGAGTCCTTTGAGGCTAGTGTTCTGTTCTATGCCAGTTAGGCCATAAACATACATCATTCAAAAAAGAAAGAACATATTTACCTCCTCAGAATCAGCTATGTGGGCTCCTTTTCTGATTAGGTCACTTTTCATCTTATAAATACCATCCAATGAAACACCCCGGCTGGCATCTTCAATAAGAACAGTTTTAAAGCCATGCTTCAGTGCATGCTTGGCTGTGAAACCTGCAATATAACAGCAAAGTTCTCAATGCCACACTGACAGGTAATAACAATGTTTATCAGAACAACATTTTCTATGGTTGAAAAAAATAATTTCCTATCAGCCTTAGTTTGTTGGGCATTTAGACAGTACAAGTAAAGACATTTTTCTTCCATTTAGAAGTTTTATGCAGTTTTTAAGGTGTCAGACAATGTGAAAATATGGTTGATATGTATATTCACAAGAGCCCTGTCATTTATAGGCCTATATATATATATATATATATATATATATATATATATATATATATATATATATATATATATATATCAAGTAAGTAAAGTTTCCCTTTCAGACCTTGCAATCTATAGATAGGGCAGATGATGTAAAGGTCATCTGTTTCTGTGTGTATATATATATATATAAAGCTTATGCAATTAAATTGTTGAACCATTATAACAGGATTTGAAATCAGGACCATTGAAAAGACAGCCTAGAGGGCATACCATACAAACAGGCAGACATTCACTTGTGGAGTCCTGCGACTGTATTCAGGGTATATTCTACAAATACACAGATAAATCATTGTCTAAATATAAAAATCAAGTTATTAACTAAAGCAAATGATGTACTAATCACTTGAACATTTAATAATCAATTATATGTTTGAAACTTTATCTCATCAGCTGTTTCTGTAACATACTAAACCAAACATGGCAATCATGGACCACCTAAGCAAAGCAAGAGAGAAAACTGAACTCATTCCATTTGAGATGTCTCCATAGGATCTTGAATGTCACATGGAAAGAAAAAGTGTGCAATACAGAGATCCTTGCATGATCAGGCATTCCCAGCATCTTTACATCCCTCAGACAACGCCATTTGTGCTGGCTTGGACATGTTCGCCGGATGGAGGACAAGCGCATCCCGAAAGTCATTCCTCTATGGACAACTCGCGACTGGCACAAGAAAAACTGGTCGCCCCCACCTCTGTTACATAAATGTAATAAAACGTGACCTCAAATCAGTGAACATCAATACTGACAATTGGGAAGACATAGCTCTAGACCGCAACAGATGGAGAGAGACAGTGACCAAGAAAGCTATGGACAGTGAAAGTACATGGGTCTCAGCTCAGGAAGAAAAACGTACAATCCGAAAAACGGCCAGCTCCTCTACCACCGAAGCAAAAGCCACCTTAACCTGCACTATCTGTGGACGGGAGTGTCTCTCCAAAATAGGGCTCCACAGCCACATGAGGAAGTATGCTCTGAGATGAACCATAGTCGTTCGACGACTGAAGGAGGCCAATGATGAATGATGGTGACTTACCAACATACGGAGGCGCGGTGGCTGAGCGGTAAAGCGCTTGGCTTCTGAACCGGGGGTCTCGGGTTCAAATCCTGGTGAAGACTGGGATTTTTCTTTCGGGATCCTTGGGCATCTCTGAGTCTACCCAGCTCTAATGAGTACCTGACATTAGTTGGGAAAAAGTAAAGGCGTTGTGCTGGCCACATGACACCCTCTTTAACCATAGGCCACAGAATCAGATGACCTTTACATCACCTGCCCTATAGACCACAAGGTCTGAAAGGGAAACCTTACTTTTACTTACTTACCAACACACACATCATAAGCTAGACCACAAACATAAACATCTGTGACATGGCGCTCTCCCAACAAAGAGGCTAAGTTGGTTTGTGACAATCTGCAATTATCCCAGAATGCAGAGTAGCTGTCAACATCTGGGTTATTTCCCTTTTTTACATACAGTGCCTCATTGACAATCTAAAATTTAAAAAAGAGAAGTATTTTGTAAAAAAATATTACTTTTAAAGGTCTATTAATGTTGTTTTAAATAAATTTTCAAAGCAAAAAAAAAACACATAATAATAAGCAAAAAAGGTTCTACATTGTCTCATATGAACACATATATATTTAAAGAAGCTTGTAACTCTAAACAAAAACACTTTGCTTTAACCCATTAGCTCCTATTTCCGGTTTGAGAAAATAAGCAAAGATGGGTAACTCACAATTTAAAAAATCTTAAAAAATAAATACTATGAAAAAAATGATAAAAATTTAAGATCTAATACTAATAAATTAATAAAAAAAAAAAAAAAAAGATTCTAATACCTTTAGAATATAAAAAAGCTTTAAAAATACTCATTTTCCCATGTGGGTCTACGGGCCTTTTTTTTTAAAAAGTTTTTTGAAATTTAATAAAAAATCAAAACACATCAGGTTTTCACTAAAAAATAGTCCTCACACTTTCATTCTCCTTCTAAACAAGACTTAATGAAGTCTTTTAATACGAAAGTTTAAAAAAGTGTTGCTAGCATTCCAACACATTATCCTGCTGTAGGACTTAACCCTAAAAGACACACTGTATTGCAGTAAGAGCTTGAGGGTTTTAAATTCTGACCTTGAGATCTGGGTGAAGCTCTGCTCCAGTTGTCTCCTGGACACAATGTCGGGGCCACATCACTTGTTCCCTTGATGAGCCGTCTACATCAAAAACAACTTTGTCTTGTATGTTAGCTTCTTCTGCACTGACCTATTGAAGCAATGACAATATCACTAGATCTATTTATTGTGTGCTATGCATTTCACAAGCCTTGTTCTTGCTTAACACATTTAAAATCCTAACAGCAACATATGCATGCGAGAAATTGAAGTCATCTGCCAAAATTGAGAAAAGACTAAATGTGGATTAACAAAATGGCTAAGATGGATTTTAGGAATCAGTTACAGAGATGACATCTCAAACAAAGAAATCCTAAGCCAAACTGGGACTAGACCACTTAATAAGGTTGTGATCAAGCACTGCATGAGCTATGTTGGAAATGTCCTCCAACAGAATGAATTATGCATACCAATCAAGGACGTCCTTGTATAACATGGTGCCAAACTTTCATTGAGGACCTCATAGCAGTGGACACCAGGTGGGAAGAGGATTCAGGCATTGCCAGTTACAGATCTTTATGGAGACAGCTTGCTGTCTAATGTACCAAACAATGTGGGAGGATCTAAGTCAACATAAGTCTAAGCCTAAGTAATAATTGATGATAGTTGAAATAATTATGAATATTATTAATATATGTTTAAATAAAGAGGGTAATTATGTTTATAAAAACCTTTGAAGATGGATGTAACTTCCGTAACAATACGTTATCAATGAAAGAAATGTGGTTGTCAGGATGCCAGTCTAATGTGTAGACAACTACATCAAACAAATTGGGTTCTAAAAGTGAGTTGATGACTGGGACAACAGCATAACCATCTTGACCAGCTGGACATTCACGCAAAGACAGTGTACCTGTGAAATCAATAAAATAAAATATAGGAAAGTCTAAAGTAAAATATGCCAGGAAATACTAAGAAAATAGAAAAATAAACCAGTATCTGGATACATTTTCATTTACATGAAAACTTTGAAAAATAATCAAATAATTTTAATCATTGAAAAGTTTCATCCTTTTAGAATCTCTAATTGAAGGCGCAGTGGCCAAGTGGTAAGGTGTGTGGCTTCTGAACTGGAGGGTCCTGGTTTCAAATCTTAGTGAAGACTGTAATTTTTAATTTCAGGATCTTTAGAACATCTCTGAGTCCACCCAGCTGTAATGGGTACCTGACATTAGTTTTGGAAAAGTAAAGACTGTTGGTCATTGTGCTGGCCACATTAACAGTGGGTCACAGAAATAGATGATCTTTACATCATCTGCCCCAAAGATCACAAGGTCTGAAAGGAAAATTTTACTTTTTTACTTTATAATCTCTAATTAACATGAACACCTAGATTAACACATGGATACATGTAAAGTGCTTCTGTATTAAGATAAATAAGGCTATCTGAGGGTCGTTTTTCCTGAGGATTGACTCCCAAAGCCTTACCAATGTTTGGTAAAGCCACAAGGCAGAGTGATTTGAATTTTGAGTTTTTCTTCTCCTAAGTGGGTAGCCAGCCAAGTCTAATAAACCCCTTCTGTCAGAAGCTTACTGGTTTAGGCATCAATTGATTGCCTTTGCTCCTTATCAAATACAACAGTTTCACTTGGCCCAATATCTGAGCCACACTTAAGCCCAGATGCATGCCTTTGGAATCATTTTATAGTTTGTTATGTTTTTGATTCTGAAGACTAATAATGAAGAATGTGTGCAGTATTTCACATGACCACGCAATCCTAGTTGCGACCTGCATATCTGATGTGGAAAGGGCGGTTGTCCATTGGGTTCAATTTAAGTTTTCTTTATGTCATATGTGCCTGTCTTCTACAAGGGTTTTTCTTTGGGTTTTAAATGTGTGTCCTGTGCTGAATTTTACCTGGGATATTATTACTATTTATCTATATCTATAATATCTAAATGTATTAAATAAAACATAAGCTGAGTTTTACCTGGGATATTATTTCTATATATCTATATCTACACTATCTAAAGATACAAATATTTACCTTTAATAAAATCATTCTGTGCATCCACAACCACTAAAGCCTTAACAGGCTTCAAGATCTGTTTAAATATATAAGAATCTATATGCAAATAACCATTGAATACATTTGTATCACTTGTTACTAAAGTGTGTTTAGCCAGGAACACCTCAGTTTATTATAAATACATAATATTGGGGATTCAAACTAAGTTAATCCAAACCTGTTTGATGCAATACTTCCAAGCAAAACTAAATTCCTCAAGGCTAATGAGACCATTCTGAGAAAAAAAGAAACATAAAACAGAATGAAATAAACCAACCATTTGTAATGACAGAAGTAATTTTTAAAAATGTTTTATTAGTTAGATAAAATGTCTACAGTTCTCTCATTGAGTTGCAATGTGTGTTTTGCAGATAATGTCAAGGTTACTTGATTTTGTTACTTTATGTAACAACCAATTGTCTTTATTTTCTCCCAGCTAAACCCATGAACTTATTTTAAGCCATGCAAATTTTAAAAACAAATTGTGGTGCCTTTACAAATAAAACAAAAATAAGAGATTGAAACAACCCTATCATGATCATTTTTCCTTCTGACACCTCAGACCAAAATGAAGAGAAAAATTATATTGAATACATAACAGTTGATGAGATGACAGCATGTTGAAAAAAAGTTCACATACTTTTTAATTTTTATAAGAAATCTAATTCTGACCTTACTTTCCCCTAAGACAGCGGTTCTCAACCTTTTTAGCTCCGCGACCCCCTTATACAACTTTTCACTAGGAGGCGACCCCCAACCGTAAAAAAAAAAATATGTTATAGGTCTAGGCAAATGTGATTTAGCTAATGATATGGTTATCAAAATGTATAGAACTAATATCCATGATGTTAATTGAATTGTTACAAACGTATCCAATCTATTTAGTGTAAAATAAATTTGTGCTTTAATTTTTAAAAAAGCAGATTTTATGATTTTTATTTATTTACTTGTCATTGTGTATTTATAATATTCACATTACATACATATTTTATAATTTAAAAAGTATTAAATCCTGGAAGACAGCATTTTCAAACACGTCAAAGTCAGTGCGAAGGTTGAGCTTGTTTTTATTTCACTAGATTAGGAATTCACATTAAGTTTATTTCTGTATTTAGATTTGATCACTTACAAGGCAGAAAAAAACAACATGTTTCACAAAGATACAGTGTTGGAAAAGGAAGAGGAAGTCTAGAAAAAAAATCTCCTATAGAAAAGAATGACTGCAAACACTTGATCCAAAATTGTGCAATTGACATTGAAGAGAAATATTTAGATTCATTGCTATTGACATTGCTAATATATGTCGATGAATCATTAATGAGTTACAATGGATTCTTATGGTGACATTGAATTCCAGACCCACATCCAAGCATACTTAGAGCACCATTTGTGCAGACACCACAAATATTTTTCAAGAGGTCTTTTACTTTTTCAAATTTAACCAACTTTGTCAATTACCTCACTCACTGTAGATGTCGTTTATAGATATTTACATAGAAACTAATCTTTGAAATCGCCATTATGTATATATCTTAAGTATACTGGAAGTAGTAGTTGTGAACAATCTACAACGCCTGTGTATTCATCAAGCTGGATGCTAAATATAGTAAAAGAAGCAGACATCATTTTCTTAATATCAGTATGCGAATTGCACTAAATTTATTAATAAATTTGGCTCCAGTCATAGCGAGCAATGTCTTTGAACGCTGAAATTAAACTCCTTGGACATGATGTGCTGTTTCAGAACTATGGCGATTCTGAGAGCCACCAAAATAAGAAGCTTCATAGGCTAATGTGTTTTAATTATGGTACTTTCCATCTGAGTCAAGTCTGAATTTCATCAGGATTCAAAACTTAACTACTGGATGTCGTTATCGGCAAAGCTCAGACGTTTGTTCGGCCTCAATACATACGGCAGAGAGAACTTCATCATAAATGTTGCATAGTGATCTCTGAATTCCTGCTTGAACTATTGAATTAAAACTATACCGCAAAATAATCGTCATTCTCTTTTTTTTATTAGCTTTCTTTAGTTTGAAGTCCGTGTTCATGAGTTGTTCCATAAATGATATATTTCCATTGACTATAATACGTGACGTGATTAGATCTTCACCAAAGAAATGTTTGATCCTGCAACTTGGTTTCGACGCATTGATTGACAGTCAATTCATTTGTGGAAAAATTTATTTTGCAACAACGGAGATTAAAAACATAGCCATTTTCCAACAAGGATGGTACATTGACTAAAAGTGCCCTCTGTATGCTCTGGAAGTATGTCCTTGTTTATATTCTTCAACCCCACTTTTTGTGATTATTTTTTTCGTTCAAACTTGACGATTGTTTCATAATTTGTTTGGTAATAATGTAATTTTAGTAATGTCCCTTATTGCTACCACCACTTATGTAAATCTATATCCACTATGGTACAAATATGCTTGTTACAACACATTAGAATTAAAAAGATAACAAAATTCCCCCCACCCCCCAATTTTCCAATGGTCTTAGGCAACCCCTGGCAAATGGTCATTCGACCCCCAAAGGGGTCGCGACCCACAGGTTGGGAACCCCTGCCCTAAGATGTTAAGTCATTATTAGAACTTTTGGAACTTCAGAATGCCTGGAGTTAAAATACTTGTCTATGCTAAAGTTTTTAGCCTTAGCACTGAGTTACTATCATTTATTGACATAAAACACAGAAAATAGAGCGATCTAAAAGTCACAATCACTTGTTCATACAAAACATAGTAAATAGAGCAATCTAAAAATGTGATGATTCTTAGAGCAGAAGTTGGACATGTGGTTGTGACTTGGCTATCTACGAAGGGGCCCAGCTTACAAGTCCACAATTAGAGATTGCCCCATAGTGTATTAATCCTATAAACATGAAAGATGTGCTACGCAAAAGCATTTTCAAAAAAAAAAAAATATGTGTACCTGATTTAGGTCAAGAGCATTAAAAATAGAGTTGACATCGTCCTCAGTAGGGCCTCTATCCTCAGAGACAGACAGTTGTTCAATTAAAACTTGAAATTCTGTTCTGTCCAGATTACTATCACTGAAACATAAATGGTAGTATTTAGAAAACCCAGTGTCATAACTATTTAACATTTTACAGTTCACAGTTTAATAAGTTAAATTTAATATGGAACACCAAATGAGAAATAAGAACTATTAGACTAATTGTTAATACATATTAGATAAGCGTATTCTTGATCCTATGAAATAGAAATCAACATATATATTGTTAAATAGCGCTGCATTTGTTTGGCTTTTGTCTCTAGCAGCCAACAGTTTAATGATCAGCTAGAGCTTTTCCTATAGTTTGTAAATAAATATAAACAGACCACTAGCTAGAATAAGTCACTTGACTCCAACATCTTTTGTTTCATGTTATAAATATCTTTAAAATTTTCCAAGGTATATCATTATAAAAATAAATTCTGTAACTTGTAGTTATGCACACAGGGAAGCATGGACATGCAGTTAGGGCTTTTGGGTTATTTTATATTTTTCTTTTTATTTATTGTTACTTAGTATTGTTCATTTTGGACAAGTATTATTTGTCCTGATTCTGTTGCAAGCAGATGTATTATATCAATCATTACAAATATAAAAAAAAATTACATTAAAAGATTCAAAGTAAATTTGTATTTGTTTAAATTGTCTTAGTTTTCTTTCTGAGTTATCATGAAGATACAAAATATTTTTTAAACATGAATATTAAAACCTAATGATAAACAGTATCTCCTGCCTATAAGTGTCTTGATCTATAAATATTTCACTTTTCAGTAGATAACAGCTCTTGTTGTTCCTTGTATGGTGATTTTGCCAAGTTCAGCACTAGCTAAGGTCTGTAAGTCCATGGCACAAACTTCTGAACATGTTGATGGTTTTCCAAAGACTTATGAATAATAGCAAGATAACCCTACAAGTTGCACCCAAAGAACAAATTGTGTGACCTTGTTCAGAGGGAAATAGTTAAGCAGGTGTCATATATGTCAATCTGTCCAAACTGGCTGTGACATAATTGGGAAATAACTATTTTTGATAAATTGTGACCAAAAGTGGTTGTGTTTTGACCTGAGGCCTATGACCTTCAGTTTTGTTTACACTGATGTGTGATTTCCCGGATTTGACAATAGATTGTATATTTAGTGGTAACATATGACTAGGGCGGTTAGCCATACTATTTTTGAAAGTGTAACTTTTGTTTAATCTGTGTTGAGAAGGCCAGTGAGTTGATGGCCATTTATTTACACATTTAGTTTACCTGAGATATTGTTAAGTCTTGTTTTCCATACATTAGTTTAATTGTATACCTAAAGGTTATACTTAATAACCTAGGAAATACAAGAGGGGGCCAATATGCCACTGGACGAATGTGCCAGCACAGTTTAACACTGATCTGTTGATCTAAAATACCTAAATCTACCTATAAGTCTAAATGAATCTTTTTAGCTATACCCGCTAATAGTAAATTAATTGATAAAATTTTTTTTATATATTATATATACTTATAGCTTTCATATAGTGCTACTTTCATGCTTATAGCATGCTCAGAGCGCTTTTGGTCGAATCTCATTTGTGAACTGGGGGGGGGGGGGGGGGAGAGGGGTTATCTAGGAGTTGGTTTTCCATGCTGCCTATAGGCGCTCAGTAACACGGTGCTTATGTACAATGGGGTGCTGTTTTAGAATTAATCCCCATAATCATGTAACATGGGGTACTCTTACGAGCAACCTCTTCAATACCGTATGTAACACTGGCTCTTAGTTATAGATCTGGTTTAATAATCCAATGCCACTCTAAAACAATATCTAAGGCTGCCTATGGATCTAGTTTTGAAAAGTCACAGTTTTGAAAAGATAAAAAGTAGTTTACAAAAAATCAGGCCTGAGGAGACTCTAAACAAAGTAGTGTGTATGATGGACATTTTCTTATGTCAAGCGAAGCAAAATTGCTTCCTCTCAGAAAATAAAAGTCCTCTTTTCAGACCTTATATTATTATTTAAAAAAATGTTCAGAATAATTTGAAGAAAAAAAACACTATATTATCTATATCTCTATTTAGTGTATACAAGTAACAATATAATAAGATCTATGAAAAGAGGAGAGAGAGAGAGAATGAGAGTATTTCAGCAGTCAACTTATTGATCTAAACAGGCAGAGCCCTTCCATGTAAAGCTACACTATAAAATCATGATATATCTTTCCGTTATTATTGAGAAATAAATTAATGTTGACTAGTAAACAAAAAAAGGAATAAATACAGACTTCATCTTTAGTAGGAGTAGACATCAGAAGCTCTCATTTAAATAGGTCACATCCTTTCAAAGTAGTTTTCATAAATCAACTCCATAACATACAAGGTAGCACATCACAAATATACATTATTTAAATATAGTCTACATTAAAGTAGTCTAGAGCAGGGGTGGGCAAATTACAGCCCGCGGGCCACATGCAGCCTGCCGAAGTGCTTTAAGCGGCCTGCCGACACCTACAGAAATCAGGTGTGCCCATAGTATATACATATAAAAATGCAAATGTAAAAATAATATCTATATGAATTATTAAAACTGTCTCATTATAAAAAGTTTTAAGTAAACGAAGTTTATGCTTATAGGCTATATACTCAAACAGGAAAGTTTGCACAGAGCTGCATGAAATTTCCACATGGCTACATATCCAATATTATCAAACCTATTAGAGTTAAGGGTGTTAACCTCGGGTAGTTCCGATTTATCCACTAGCTTAGCATGGGCAAGGCAAATGTGAAGAATATAAAATCTCATGGAAGAAAATGTTATGTTACTTGAAAAACATTGACTGTTACTTTGTTACCGGTACCAATATTTCTAATGAAGAGTGTTTTTTTTCATAATTGCTTTTGCAATTGGTTGTTTACATTTGCAAAGTAAATGCAAGTTAAATCTTTTCAAGCAAGGATTTCCCAATTCTACAGGCAAGCAAAAGAAAATAGTTTTTGTCCTTTTCTTTTGCTGAAAGGTGAAACTATTTCTAGTGAAATGATTAAAAGTACAACGCTTATTAAGATTCCTTAGTTGTGCCATTTATAAAAGCAAATTTTCAGACGACAAGAACCAGTTTTCATCAGTTTACCATTTATCGCTGAAGCTGATTCAGCTCCAGAGGACATAACTCCAAGCCAAGAGAAATTCCAATCAGTACTACCATGGGTGCCAGAAGCTGCATTTCCACACTTTAAAAAAATGTACTGCTGTTCACACTATTTGGGTACATATTCATCTGTTCTTCTTCTTCGTTCAGATCAGTAATCCTATATCTGAGATGAACCGCACAAAGGTTTCCAGATCAGGCAGTTCCCCGAATAGTCTTTGGAGAGTCTTGTTCAGGTCTCTTAATTTAGTATGCACCATTGAAGCATTCTTTGGTGATGCTACACAAGGGTAGGTTTCAATCATTCCGACATTTAACTTCCGGAACATATATTGTCTCTTTAGTGTCAAGCTTTTTTTGTGTGGAAACTAAACAAGTATAATCACTGGTCAGTGTTGACTGACTGTAATTTGACAGCAGTCACAAGGATAACAACTAGTAAGCAAGTTTCACAGTTCCAGAACTTATGCATGAGTGTAAAAAGTAAAATACTGCACATTAAGTACAATTGTATATTTGTGGGGATATTGTGAAATAAAAATACAACAGCAATTTTTTTAAAAATCGTAAAATTATTTTCAAAAATTACAAACTCTTGTTGTAATTGTTCAGCGTGGAGTATGAAAAAAAAAAAAAGAAACGTGAATACAATACAGTGTAAATATGAGTTAAAAGGCATTCTCCACAGTAAGCAAGCAGCCCGCCATTCCCAAACCTTTTTTAATGTGGCCCTCAATAGAAAAAGGTTGCCCACCCCTGGCCTAAAATAAACATAGATTTAAATATTTATGTTTATCATTTTTTAAAATTACAATATAGTTAGACCTTCTAAGCTCACATATAGTTAGTAACAAAACATCTAGAATAAAAAGTAGAATAGATCTATTATAATATTATATTCTATATTTTAGAGATCTACATTTACCTGTAAAAGTATAAACTAGATTCTAGATTAATCTAGATCTATACAATCTATTGATCCAGCTAGAATATTCTAAAATTAACTATTCAACTAAACAAAATTTAGATCTAGATCTATAGATAATTCTCATAACTGTGACTTAATTATCAAACGTTCTATGTCTAAGACTACACTTATAGACTATAGCATGATATATAACAGAGATCTAATTATAAATATAATCATATTTCATTAATAATGCTCTAGCTCTACTATATAAGCCTTGCCTTTTAAAAACTAATTATATTGCAGATTGATTTGAATCTAGTAGATTTGTACATTCGTTTATATTCTGATTCTAATTTCTATTATAGTATTATAGAATAATAAAAATAGATATTAAAGATTTGTTATTTGTTTAGATTTAGAAGAATCATATTATATTTAATTTATTTATTATGTTTATTATCATATTCATACTCATGGATCAATACTTGATTTAGATCTAGATCGAGATAGATCTAAACTAGTTGTAGATTACCTGTTTGTATCAAAATAGTTGAACACTGAGTCATAAGATGTTTCTTTAAAATTATTTCCTAAATGTTCATCAAATATGTTATTCAGTTGAGTTTCTGACATAGTGACTCTCTTTGTTTGTAAACAACAGCTGAAGGCCAAGACGGAACCGGAAGTGTTACATGATGCGTTGTTAATAGTAACGTAAATTTGACCTCTTTAGATAGATCTAGATTGCAAATCTCTAGATTAGAGTATCTTATCTTAAAAAATAGAATCTACATATTTTTTTTTTACTTCAAAAGAGAAGATAATTAATACGTCCTACTGGTATGCATGTTTCAGCCTAGTTGTGCATCAGTGACTTAGTCGTAGATCTACTTATTTTCTGGCCATGGGCGCCCGAAAGGAGGGGGGGTTAGGGGGTGCCTTGGATTCTGAGTAGCCAAATTCTAGCCATTTTTTTCGCACCACCAAATCAATTATATTCTAAGTAGCAACTGAACAAGTAGTGCTTCCAATGGTTAATGTAGTCGTAGATTAGCCTAGGTGTAAGCCTATCAGGAATTGATGACCAACCATGTAGGCCTACGTGCACTCCTCTGAATTCTGAGTATAAGCTACATTTCAGCCAATTTTTAACTATTTTATAATGAAATACATCATCAAGATCTATTATGTTTTTATTACGTAGATGCAGATTTAGTCAAAATCCGGCGGGGGGGGGGGGGTGTGCAAGTTTATCACCATATAGCCTACCCCCTACGCACGCCCATGCATTATTGATTCAAGAGTTTAATACATTAATGTTCAATAAAATTTTGCTAATCGTCTAGCTTCTAAGTCTAGATCTAAAGGCCTATCATTTGAATATTATAAAGTGTAGTAACTTAACAAGTATAATAGTGCTTCCACTGAAGTAGGCCTACGGTTGTAAAGATATGCTATTATTGTAACTAGAATAGGCAAATCTGTAGCTCATGCCCTACCATGTACGATTTATTTATTTGTTTTCATTTGCACATAAATGGACCTCATTCACCAATCGTAAACAAACACCCCTCAAGTCACGTGACAACCATCAGCTTAATCTAGACACCAACATGGAATCTATTGTTAGAAAACCACTCTTGCTTGTAAATTTTACTTTTGTTAACATGTTAGAATATTGCTTGTAAATTTTACTTTTGTTAACTTGTTAGAATATTGCGATGTTATAAATGCATGTGAAAATGATTACGACACGTAATTATCAAAGAACATTTTGTGACAGATATTAGATTTAAATCTGATGAAGAAACACGTTGCCACTACGTTCAGGCTCGAGTCAAAGCCGAGATGAAGAAACGTTCTGCGTACAATGTTACTGGAGTCATTAGCTACAATGGAAAGGTTACTTAAGGTAAGCTACTTTTAAATTACCATAGAAGCTATGACTATCGTACTATAGAGTATAGATCTTTGATCTAGATTAGTCAATCTACTTACTTAAAGACTAGATCTAGATCTAGTACTTATTGACTTATTTAACTTATTAGTTAGGCCTACTAGATTACCAGGCACTATTACTGAGTATTAGTATTATGACTAGAAATGTTGAAAATTAATGATTATAGATCTACTAATTTATTAATTATGTAATACATTATAAATAATAAAAATGATAAATTTAGCAAGTAATATAGTCTCTAGATCTACCTGGATCTAGATTACTTTGACTTGAGATATAGAATTATAGGCCTATGCTATGTAATTCTTTTTATTGTAGTCAAGACCTTCTTTACTAGATCTAGATATATATATATATATTTTATATATAGACCTATACTTATAGTCCTAGTCTAAACTGTCTAGAGCAGTGTTTCCCAAACCTTTTCCTTATCGGAACACTTCGCACACTATGAGTATTTAGCGGAAAACTTTTCTTATTTTTTAAAGAGATTTATTCACATGGTAGCCTACTAATTAATTATTCCAGTAGTTTATGGAACACTTATTCAGGCGTAAGGTTCTGCGGAACACATTTTGAGAAACACTTGTCTAGAGTGATTCTAGAGATTAGATCTGGAATAGGGCTAGTTCTAGAAATCAAGATATATATATTATTTACTTATCACCTAGAGTAGAGTGACAAGATTTATAATGTTATTAACACAATTTAAGTCATGAACATTGTAGGATTCAATATAATTCTAAACTGATAAATCTAGATGTCTACTACATTTTATCTACATTATAGATTTAATTTAAATTAGAAATCATATATTCAGAGGCAGTGCAAGAGGTATGCGAAGTGGGCATAATCTACAACCTGTGAGTGGGGGTTTTATAAAATTAGTCTATGCACACCTATTAATTTTAGAACATCTAATGCATTTATATATATGTAATTATTATTTTTTTAAAATATATTTATTCTTTCAGGTCATTGAAGGAGAGTGTCAGTGTGCAGGGGGTTGCAAGCCCTCATGTTGTAAACATCTTTTTGGTCTTCTGTCTGCTCTAGATGACTATAGCAGAAAAGAAATGTATGCAGCACTAACAGACAAAATTCAGACATGGCATCAACCTGCACCTAAAGCAATTTTGCCTCAGAAAACGAAGGATAGTTTTAGATGTGATAAGACTGGTCTAACAAATTTTGATACCAGTGTTTCAATGTCTGCTTTGGCTGCCTTACCTCAGAACACTCCTATATTTTCAGTTCTGCAAGCCGATCCTAAAAAATTAACCTCTGACATTATTTTCTATGACAGAACTATACCTTTGCCAGCTTTTGTCTTATCAGATATTGGCAAAGACCTACCAGCTGAACTTCCTCTTTTTCAAATTGTTTTTTTATCATGAAAAAGTGAGAAAAAAACTAGACGAACTTGTGTATTTAGAGAGAGAGACAATGCTGCAAAATTGTGAGCAGTGGCGCAGAGAAAGAATTTATCGACTAACAGCATCAAATGTCCATACAATTCTAAAGAAGCAGGATAATTTTGTGGATTTCGCTGCTTCTTTACTGGTAAATAGTAGAAAAAATTTTAGTGCTGTTTTGCCTGAGATTGGGTAAACTAAGGGAACCCATGTTCAAAAATATTTTGAGAAATAAATTCTCCAAACATATATTCCGCAACACTGGACTAGTTGTTCACCCACTCTTTCCTTTTATTGGAGCTTCTCCTGATGGGCAGCTTTACCATCCTGACAATCCAATGATTGTAGAGATCAAATGTATATACAATTTTCCAGACAAAGTCTTACTCAGTTATCTGATAAAAGGAAAGATTTTTGAATTTTCTAAAGACAAAGGTAACTTTGTGCTTAAAACAACCCATAGTTATTACACCCAGATACAGATGCAACTGTTCTGTACAAATTTAGATACTTGTTTAATTTGCTTTGTTTTATGATTTCAAACACCTTCTTTTTCTAGAAGTCATTCATATTGATCAAGCATTTTGTAAAAATGCCTAGTTTCGGTTATCTAAATTTTACTTTCAATATTATCTTCCAGAACTTGTTTCAAGGGACATCTAGATGTTTTATGCCTTGTTCAATTAATTGAAACAGGAGCCAACTTGGTTAATAATCATCTTAAACCCACCCAACTATTATTATAATACTGTATATAGTATTAATTTTTTTATTTTTTTTTGTGACTTTTTGACACCATTGTCTCGAGCATTTAAATCAAGCATTTTGTTAAAATGCTTTGTCTCATTTATTGTTTTATTAATGTCTAGATGTTTGATGCCTTGTTCAGTTCATTGAATCAGTAGTCAATTTGGTTTAAAGTTATTTTCCTAAATCTACCCTCAACTATTATTGTACCTAAATACATGCATCTATATTTTTTTTTTAGCTTTGTGATGTTTACGATTCATTTAAATAGATATGATACATTGTTATAGCAAAATAAAGTCTTTGTTTCTCTACAAGTGTATTTTTTTATTGAATGATATGAAAAAGTATATTGTACACAAAGAAGCTGATATTACTAAAAATATATACATATATACAAATTTAAACATGAAATAAACAAGCTTATATTAATAAAATATGCACACCAATTTTAAATTTCAAGTTGCCAGATAAAAAATTGATAAGTCATAATAAACCAAAGTAACAACATTGTAAGGGGAAAACTATATTAATAAGGAAGTAATATTTCATATTTTTGGGCACTGATAAATAATAAATTATTATACACACCAATTTTAAATTTAAATGTTGCTAAAATTCATTAGTCATAAAAATGCAAAATCAGGTCATGAGTAAACATTATATTTATAAGGCAAAGTAATATTATTTTCAATTCTTGGGCACTGCAGCAATAAAGCTGACTAGAAGAAGATTTGATTAAGCTATATTTATTAAAGGGTCTAGGAAGTTAACCAGAAAGCAAATAACAGTGAATCTCATCAATGATATGTTATAGAGCATATGGGATTTCCATAGCCAATATTTTTAAATTTTTAATTCTACTAATAGCTCTTTCTACATGACATCTGTGACAAGAAACCTTCTTGTTTTCTCCTCTTTCTGTAACCTCAAATTGAGATTTATTTTTTAAAAAGAGGGGAGTCAAGAGCATTATACCTTAGGCTTCAAAATTATCTTTTAAAACAGTGAAGCCTCTGTCTGCCAGGACACAGTCTCAAGGCTCCAACTTCTCTATCAGTCCACTTCTTAAAGTGATTTCTTTGTCTGATATAGAGCCATTATATAGATCAGAGATAAATGAAATCCCCCCACAAGGTGTAATGCCAATTAGTGCCTTCACAGTATTGTGATTTTTATATGTACTAAAGCTGCTTTGCTGTTGCTTGGGATTTTTAGGCTGCTGTATAAAATACTCACAAGTATCTATAATAACACGACATGCTGGGAAATGGTTAACAAAAGTAGAAGGCATGAAAGCCTTGACCTGTTCAGTACTAGGCCATATGTTGACACTTCGACTTTTCGCACACAATACCTGAATACATCTAGTAAAAATCCTAGAAATAGTTGACTCACTTACATTTATTAAATAAGAAAGTACATTGTTCGTCAAGCCATGTCTAAGCCAGATCATTGTGACCAGTAGCTGATTTTGAGATTCTAACAATAATTTGTCTTCTAAACAGCTACTTATACAAAAAAAAAGTTAAATATAGTATCAAACTGTATGCATGTGAAGCCAGTGTAACTTTTAAAGGCTTTATCTACTTTTAGTTTCAAAGAGTCATAACACAATTTCAACTGAGCAACTTCTTCCAGAAGGCTAGCATTGCCTGGTTCCAAAGTATTTACCCTCTTTAGAAGATCTGTAATAAAGTCTTCATCAGTTTGCACAGTGACATCTTTAGTCTTCTCCTCAATGGTAGTATCTTGGGGTAAAAGAGGTTGTCTAAAAGGAAACAAAATATATTTAAGTGTACAGTCAAACATGATCATCATAAAAATATTTACTATTAAGATAAAAAATGTAAAACATAATTACTTACATATTTCAAAACATTTACCTAAATTTATATTTGGTCTTTTTTTCGGCTCGGTGTACTTTTGGAAAAAAGAAAACTTGGTCGGCACAGCACCAGGCTTTAGAAGTCTGCGATCTAAATGGAATATATAATAATGTTATAAACCTGGTGGTGGCACAGAGAGGGGTAGTGGTGTGAGTGTAGTCGGCCGACGCAAATCGCCCCAGGCCAGCGCTAGACGAGCGGTCAACCGTGACGAGTTACGACGGTCGGCCGAGACGAGTGTCAACATGGTGGTTCGGGAAGGATCGACGTCGTGAACAGAGCTCAATAGCGTCACGAGAGTTGTAGTCATCTGACCACCTAGAAACGTCGAGCGGCGTTCTGTCCGGTTCGAGAAGGCCAGTAGGGACCCTATATAAGAGCGGAGGTGTCGCAGTCAAGACGGTCGAGAAAAGGGGCTCAATACAGAAAGGAGGTCCACAACAAGAGTTCAGAACACGGTCGACTACAGCACAGTTCAGCGGTGTGGTTCTGTACGGTTCAGTGCAGAGTACTATCAAGTACAGTTGAGACGAACGGCGTCTTGATCTTGGTCTGCGATCGAGTCCGACACATCGAGCCTAGTGTGTGAAGTCAGTCCTGAACTGTTGAACCCAGTGCAAGCCCGGAACGAGACGGAGAGGCCAGTGCAAGAGTTGATACGGCTTAACGGTGTTATCGGAGAGATATTTGTACGGTGTACGTGTTGCCAATTGTACAGTATTGGCTGTTATTTATTCAACTATTGAAGTGTTACGTTACTTTGGAGCCCTGAGTTGTCAAGTTCTTTAAGTTGGTGGTGTATGGTGCAGTTTGCAGAGAGCCTGGATAGTAAGATTCATAACAATAATATAATGTATATTAGTTTTAAAACAAATTTTTTTTTTCAAAATAATCTACATAAAAGTTACTAGACCTATAGATCTATATACCATCTGAAAATAAGCCAATAAACCTAATAACACATGTATGAATAGGGAGGCCTACTGATCAAATATTAACATTAGATCCACTATTTTTTTCCCTACTTGTAGGAATCTAAGTCGATATTGAATATATTACTACTAGATTGTAACTAGACCAGAATTTAGCAAATATTAATAGTAATAATAATAGGTTGTTTAGTATTATTTAAAGTCGAATCAACGCTAATTGAATTCTATGTCTATACCTTATTCTATATAGTATCTAGAAGGACTAGATCCATCTAGCAGCTAGCTACTTGTAGATCTATTTCTACTAATTTCTAGTCTAGTCACTTATGAAACTAGTCTAATCTAGAAATATTATAATCTAGACTAGTTGTCTCATTATTTACATGCTCTTTAAATTTAATTTATAAACTTTGAATAATAATCAGATTTAAAAATCTAGATCTAATTCTGATTGTAAATTTAATAGAATGTATAGATATAGACTCTAGAATACTAGAATAGGTCTACAGATTCAGATTATACAGTAGATTTGAGTAGATCTAGCATGTATAATAATCTAGATTACTAGATCTAATTAATAATTTAAACTATTTATATCTAGAAATTCTAGAAGTAGAATCTAGATCTAGATTCTGAGCTAGACTTATATAGATCTAGATTCTTATCATCTAGATCTAGTCTAGACTTACTAGTCAAATACTTAAATATCATCGTATTACTACTATTACTATAAAATACTTCTAGACGTAGAATATAAATATAGATTAGATCTAGATTCTATAGATTATTATATGATTATAGATCTATCTACTTACTTGTAAAAGGCTGGTAAATAAAGCAGTCCTCCTCAAAATGCTCTGAACATATTACAGAGTGTGCACTTGCAGTGAAGTTTTTTCGTTTCAGTTTTACAACCCATTCTTTACATAGCTTTGGATTGTTCACAGGAAAACGATGAAAACTTTTTTTTCTCTACATTCTTTTTTATGTTCATAATTATTACAGTCAAATGCAAGGCATTGCTTCCCCATCTTTCCAGTACTAATCTATACACACAAGTGAATCGTTGATGGTTGTCACGTGACCGTACGTTTCGGCGAATGAGGTCCATTAAGTCATTATGAGTGTCACAAGGTCGACTTTTACAAGTATGGTGATTTAACAGAAGGCAGGAGATCCGCTGGTCGTCCAATGCCAAGGTATACTGATGTATGCAAACGCGACATAAAGCTCTTTAAAATCGACACTAACAGCTGGGGAAAACGTGGCACTGGATAGATCCACATGAAGAGAGAATATTAAAGGGAAGGTCCTGGATTGCAGATGCCATACACAACCGTTGTAGAAAGAAGGGTGAAAGTACAAAGGATTGTGGCCCCTTTAGTCACACTAGATGTTGCAAAGGGAAAAAATCTTCTCGAGACGTAAAAAGCCATATTTACTTTTATAATATTTAGTTAAGGTCTAGAATAGTTATTTTTGGTTTTGCCTTGGAGGAGAAATCCTTGCCAATAAATGTTCTAGTTTCTTTGAACAAAAGTAAAGAGTGAAAATGTATTAACTTCTTGCGGTCGGTGTCAGCGCTCGATAAAATAGCAGGTGAAACACGTCCACCAGTTTACAATAGAAGAGATACAAGAAAGTTCTTCACATGCCAACGTCCAAGTCAAAACGTTGATTTGTATCAACGGAGCACTGACAGCAGCAAGAAATCAAAAGATACATCATGAATTAACTTTTTATTGAAGAAATTGTAGATATCTCTGGCACTTGAGCAGACGTCTTTGAGTGTTCGTTTTGTTGATTGCGATTGTATTCGACTTCCTTGGTTTAGTTCCTGTGGTTCAGAGAGTCGCACTCCATGTGTCTAATGTCATTGTACAGTCTAGACATGGACAAAATACTCTGTGTCACGATCATCAATGTGCCAATGTCACGATCTTTTATGATGTTAGATGTCACGTTGAAGATTATCTTGATCTGAACAGCACAATCAATGATCGTGATTGCCGAGGATCTAGAAATCGTCAGTTGATAAGATGATCATTTAGAAGTTGCTAGTTGATAAGAGGATCATCTAGAAGTCGCTAGTCGATAAGACGATCTAAGTATGTTATCATTATAATCAATAAAGAAACTTCTCTTCGACAAATACTTTAATTCAGAACTTGAAAAAGCTATTCACAATAGTTACAATGATATACTGTAATTGAATAAAACATGAAATATATTTCTACTAGAATAAATGATCTACACAATAATATGATCATGTCATCTTTCTTTGAGTTCCAACACGAGACTGGCGGTAATATCTAGAATCTTCTTCTTAGACCTTTGGGCGTTACCATGTGACTAATTTCTCTTTGTCGCTTGGTTAATCAATTGAACAATAAAATATAGATTAGCGTACAATAATCAATATTTCTAACCAATCACATTCACTCTAAAACAGAAGTTTGTTGCATGATGGAAATTCCCGAGCTAGCTGATGTAGCCGGCAGACCTTGGCTAAATATAGACAAAGCGTACGTGACACTCTGCCAAGGCTGCCCCTGATGGCTAGTATTCTTTTTCCGTAACTGTCCCTAGCGATAGCATTGGTGCTATTTACCTCTTTTGTGTGAGACACAATCAACTGAAAAATACGAATCCATTCGAGATTTAAGTCTCAACTTTGCTATCTTTGACTGTTTGGCGGATCTATAAATAACGACTACAAGTGAAACCAAACAAACTGCAGACATGTGTAGTAAATGCATCTCCTCTTGTTTCTGCTTTGTCTTTTTATTGTCATTAATTAGTCATATGTTCTTGAACCAGTTTCCAAGGTGTTGCAGTCTTACCAACTTAACATAGTGGCCGCTCAACAGCACATTCTTAATGACATAATCAAAAACCAACTTGACCATCCCGAGGATACCGGATATTGAGTTGCTGTTGCCGAGAATTCGCAGTCGACAGACACACTCCGAAAAACAACAACACATGTTTGGATTTTGGGAGTTATTACAGAACACGGCTTTACATTATTTATTTTGATTCTTAAGTTTCTTCATTACCGGTACGTCTCGCTTTTCGATCAATAATAATGGTCTGTTCAACTTATTTTGTCTTCATCCTAAAAAGCTGCAATGCAAAGAATAATATCAGAACTGCACGATAAGCGTTCAACGCCAGCTTGTCCATTGCGACGAAAAGCAATGCATTAGTAAAGTTATTGACAGTTTCGGCAGCCACAGTCAAAGTTTGCAGTTTTTTGTTTGATCAAACGTAGGGAAGCACGGACCTCACGGATAAAGTTAACAATGTGTACAGTGAATACTTTGTTCACATTTTTATTGCTTATTTTTTTATTTCATGAAAAAGAAGTATTTACTGTGCACTTAATATCGATTAGGTACGAGGTTTCGAGTAGGGGGCAATTCTTTTCTTTCATATTATAACAAGAAAGTTGAGGCTACGACTTTTAGCCATGGTAGTCAGCTTGCACCCCTTCCCTGCAAAAAATCCTGCGGGCGCCCATGTTTCTAACTAATTCAGACAACCCATGCCTTACTCTAACGAAAATATAAAAATTGCGTAACCTAGTATAGATATATATATAGGGCCCACTAATATAGATTCTGCTAGATTTTGG
This sequence comes from Biomphalaria pfeifferi, assembly GCA_030265305.1. Taxonomy (NCBI): domain Eukaryota; kingdom Metazoa; phylum Mollusca; class Gastropoda; family Planorbidae; genus Biomphalaria; species Biomphalaria pfeifferi. Next base: position 1,661,357 of record JASAOG010000041.1, on the reverse strand, counting down.
TCGACCGTCAATCTAGTCATGCATGTTTATCAGTGACTTTAACTTATTTTATCTTACTCGGGCAACCCATTCCATGCTCTAGGACTCTAGGAGCACTAGGAAAGAACTATGAGTATTTGTTCAAATTTGTCCTAGCATAGGGAACAAGGAATGTGATTCTCTAGATCTATGTATTAATAATAAAATTGAATGATGATTACGACTCTTCTGTCTCAGAAAGCTAAGAAAAATTTAACATCGACAAAACAATTATTAAACTTTTTAATACAGCAACCATCAGCAGTCTAATTAACTTTGCCATCAACTGCTGGTATGGTAATACTTCACTGGCACAAAGATTTAGACTAAATAGACTAATTTAAAAAGCATCGCATATCACTCGAATACAGCTACCATCTTTTGAAGAGCTTTTTCATGAAAGATGCATTTCCAAAACACTTTCGATTCTTAAGGACAACCTGCACTCATAAAACCACTGTTACATAAGATCTGAACGAAGTGGTCGTTTCCTTTCCATTAGACTAAAACAGAAAGATTTATAAGTGTTACAAAATCAGCTGTCGTCATCGAGAAGTACATAGAAGTCAAATTCATAAAGTGTAGGTTGTGAATGTGTTTCGTGTGTGAAAGTTGTTCGAATTTTTCATCTATAATGTTATTGTACAGTAGTTACGCTGATATTGTCAATTGTAGTCAAACTGAATATCCATTTCATTGGATCAATAAAATTATCTTATTGTTTTGAAAAAATCATTTAATGTGTCGATCGATTCATGAGGATTGCTTTCTTGGTACAACAAGACTAAGAAATTCCTTCACTACTTCAGTAATGAATATCCTAGTCAACACCTACAGCAACAGGGGATGGCAACAAGCCGGGTTTGAGTTCTACCAGGCAGCCCTACCTTATTTTCCCCAATATTATTATTTTGTAGACAAGTACAATAGTAATAATAATTTGATGATACCGTATTTCTTTGTTATTCTAATACAATCATATTGTTGTAAAATCAATTATAAATAAACCAACCTACATATTCTTTCTCTTTAATTATTTCTCTGTAAAACTTTGAAACTTTCTGAATTTGTCGGGGCATTGAATTAAAAGAAATAGATCTTTTTTTTTTTTTTTTTTAAACTTTTATGTAACTACCTCGTTTCTTTTCCAATAGACTTTTTAATTTCATCAGTTTTGGGATCTGTGAAATAGTGTCCTGTTGTACAATCTTCAGACATAAACAAAATATTATTTATTATTAAATAGCTAATCCGCCTCCTTATAACAATGTGATTATACAATGTGATTATTAGTTAAATAAAAAGCGATTTCTGGTTTAATTTGATAGTTACAAGATCATTCAAGCAATATGTTAAATACAACACAAAAAGAGTTTTAATTTTTATTATTGGTACCCGTTCTATATTAGAGATTTTTCTCATTGTTCTCTTTTTCATTGCTTATGCTGGCATGGAAGAAAATGGAAGACTTAACAGGTTTAGACTTAATGAGATCTATCAGGACCATGTCAGAGAATCCATGAAGAATGCCAGACATCCAATATGAAATATCGCTCATAATTTTCTGCTACAATCAATCAACGACAATTACTTATTTGCATATTATTTTTATTTCAACAATGTAAAATAAAAGCAGTGGCATTACAAATTAACACTCAACTAGTTGCTACTTTTTGTTCCTATTTAATATAGGAGTAAATATTAGACTGAAAGTTTCTAAGCCGTTGTAATTACAAGTTGAGGCTTCTGTGCTGTTGACAGTTTTACTGTGCCTCTGATATGGTTTTGTCTTGAATTGGTGATGTGAAGGTGTTATCAAAGGGTCCTCACAGATATTACCGTTGTGTTTAATTGAGGTTTGCCTTTCATGGAAATAGTCTAAAGATGAGTGGCTGGAATGGGATGGCTTGAGAATGTCAGTGCTGGCTGATTTATATTCTGCACTCTGAAGTTTCCGTTTCTGTACATAGGGCTTGACAGTGACACTATAGTTTTCAGTTTGACCTAACATGTGGGCATTGATTTGATCATTACTTTCATGTCGTGCTACACTTGCAGTGGCATAAAGGCCATTGTACAGAGTTTGTGCATTATAAGAGTCTTGTAACAAACAACTAGTTGGGATAAGTGAGAGAGATGATGGAGATAAATGTGTCCTTCTGTGTGTTTCAGCTTGTGGAGAAATCAGATCATCACTTGTAAATAAGCTAACATTCTGATTCAGGCTGATGACCTTTTTACCCTGGCGTCTATTAAACTGTTGTCTGCAAACAAAATAGAAAGTGTAAACCTCATTACGACCATTTAAAAAATGATTAATGTTCTTTAATTTAAATAAATATGATTAATAAATTAAAGTACAAAATGCTAATCTACAGAGATATTATGAAATAACATTACGCAGAGTTTGTCCTAGGTCCATGGCTCCAAACACCTCCAAAATTAGGCAGCCATGAGTCAGTTGTTTGATTTTTGTGGTCAAACTTGGCACCCACTCTACAAGATGGCAATTGTCTTTTCTTCTCCTGTTTCTCTGTTTAAGAAAACACCCAAAGGTATTGAACATCAGAGATATAAATTTAAAAACAACAAAATATTGAACATCAGAGATATAAATTTAAAAACAAAGTGAGTATAATACTACACCATACAGTAACAGTCATGTACCCACTGAAGGATTCAAATGCTATGAAAGGTAGACCCAACATAGAAAGAAAAGCTAACATTTATCTCCCTCTATTTCAACTTTAATTTTACTATATTTTATTCTTTACAAAAAATATCAATGTAAATTAATAGTAAAAGTAAAGAAAAGCAAATAAATTTGTTAACATGTTAACTCCGAATTTGTAATTCTTTGAAATCATCACATTATTTTTTTAAAAAATATTTTTTGTTGTCTTGCTATTATATTATTACAAATATAAAAAGTTAATCAAAATGTGCTTGCAAACTGAACAACAGAATCAGTCTATACAATTTCTAGTATGTTATCAAAAATTCTTACTATGTTTTTCTAGATCTTCAAATGTAGGACCAATAATGCCAGAGCTATTGACATCCTCTTCATCTGGCATGAGCCAAGGTGGCAATGCATTAGTATAAATATTTCCTAAAGTGTCATCCTCCTGGAAAGAAGTCAAATCAGAGTTGACAAGAAGAATGTTTTCTTCACAGAAGAAAAGAAAAATCAGAACCAGCTCACAATGGAGAAGATAAAAAAAAAAAGGCTTTCATAAGATCAGATTTCATTGTGAGGAATGGATCCTTTAAATTTATTTTTTTAGACAGTTTTCAATATCTTATGTTAAAGTGCTACCTGCTTTAAAAGCAGCATCAACAGTATTCATTTCTTCTTTAATCTTCTTCTCCACTCTCTCTATTTTATTCAAATCAGAATTTAACATTTTTAATGTCATCATTGATATCTAACAGATTTTCCTTTTTTTTTTTAAATCTACAAATTTCAAGTAAGATGTTTTTATCTTGACTATTTTTCTTTTAATTCTTCATAACACCCACTGGATTATTACATATAATAAATCATCTTAGAAGTGACGTTGAAATTCTTTATAACACTCACTGGATTATTACAAATAATAAATGCGCTGAAACAAATGTTTACAAAAAAGAATTCTGTTAAAGATGTGTGAGAAAGTTTTAATCAATGGACTATACCATGTCAATTTATGAGATTTAAAAAGACAGGAAAGGAAAGTCATTGAAAAAAAAATGTTTCTTCTGAAATGTATTTAGTATGTCATTTCATTTAGTACGTCATTTCAATATCATTTTAGGCAGCAACAGTTGTCAAGCTTTTCCATCTGGCACATTCCTTTCTTGTGGTCCCAGTCCATACTGATCTTTGGTCTTTCTTGCACATCAACTTAAGAAAACTTTTTGTTATTTTCATACCTAAAATTAAATTCTAAGAGAAAATCACCTGTTCTACATCATAAATCTATCAACTTACATTGGTTCTGTCAAGTGGAGTTAATCCATTCCCAAATGCCTGAATTGTTTTCCTTCTTTGTTCTACCTCATTACCTGCGTTCAGTAACTTCCTGTGTGCAGCGACTGGGCTGGGAGAAAGCTGCGGAGCTTTTCTGTGCTGCTGGCTCTATGTAACAAAGACTTAAACTTTCAGGAAAAGTAAACTTAGATGATATGGTCATGTCACTTCCAAATGAATAAACTTGATACCACCCTCCCACCACCAACCAAAAAAACTTTTTTTTCACAAATTGAAAAAACAATTTTTGAAAAAAAACAAAACAACAAACTTTGAAAGTTTACATGACAAAATATTCTAGAGAAATTGCAGATATGTTTTTGTTTTTTTCAAGATATCTTTTGTGTTAGAAGTCAAATGAAGTAGACGTTACTTTCTGATTGTTCAAAAAAGTGATTTTCTTCAGCACAATAAATAACTGGGTCAGTTTATAAGAATGAAGATTTTTGAGGATTTATCTCTGTGTGAAGACAAAGAAAACTTCATTTATGTCAAGACTATATCATTAAGGAAGAATTTCAATCTGATTAACTTTCCAAAATAATTATTTATGACACATTGAAAAGGAAATTTTAGTTCAAACCACTTATTATATTTTGATGAACATAATAAGTGGTTTGAACATGAACATACATCTAACAGCATGTCTCTGAAAAAACTAGCCATTACTAGAAACATGAGTGTTAGTTGTTTAAATAGGCCATATGTCTAGATTAAGCTAGGGACACATGTAGGACATAATAATCTTTCAAACATATGGGAAGAAACTATAACATATGCTCAAGCATAGTGTAGACAACCAAATGGAAACAAAGTCATTTCAAGATACATACATTTGAATGCAATGAATAATAAAAGATTTCTGAATAATGTTATTAGTGAAAACAACAATGTTTTTGAGGATACATTCCAAGAGAGCAGATGTGACCATTTGACAGACCTGTTCCTGCACGGCACAAGTGAGAACTTGGAATCTTTGTAACGCTTGAGACTTTATTTCATGAGCCAACTGAAACATAAACATTCTAAATACACATCCTATTTGTTAAAGAATCAAAGTAATGAAAATATATGCAATAAGATGGTTTGACCATAAAGTAAAATGCCCAGACAGCAAACACCTACAAATACTTGGAATACAAGATGAAAGGGTTAATAAAAATGATGAATGAATAATTGATTGGTGGAGTGAAGGATCTCACAATTAATCAGGTCTAACATTTATGTAAGAACAATCTGCAACATCTTTCCATGATGTTTCTCCAGTAGAATAGAGATCGCACAATTCATCTGGTCATACATTTATCTAAGAACAATCTGCAACATCTTTCCATGATGTTTTTCCAGTAGAACAGAGAGGTTAATTAAGTACTAATTTGATGTAATACAAGAAACAAAACTAATGAGGTATATGATTGAATTAGCTTTAATTAACAACAGATTCTCATTTCAGAATATTAACATGCTGTTCTTTTGTTCAGATGAAGCTGATGTGCTAACATATGATACAATTACACAGTTCTTTAAGTATAACATATCACATTCAGCATTTACACAATTCCAGTTACAACAATAAAGATTCTTGACCTCAGTGAAAGTAAATGTGACAATCTAAACCTACTATGTTAAAAATAAGTTTACAAAACTTACCAACTTCAGAGAGTCACTTTTGTTTTTTAAAAACTGAGAACAACTGACATCCACCACTTCTAGATACCTGTATCAAATAATCATGAATGATTTACAAAGCAAGCACAGATTTTATGTCCAACTAAATTATAGCTACTGGTGTATTTAAAAAGATTACTAGCTTTATATTTCTTTTTATGAAAATCAAATGAAATTACTTCAGATAGGCTTCAGTAGACACAATGTAATCTGATGTAAGTACCAGGTCTTTTTTGTTTTCTCTGAGAAATTTAACAGTATTGTCAACATGGTCTTGACTGAGGACAAAAAACATGCTCATAAATAAGATTGTCTTTTGGAAAAATTCTACTACTGGTACCAAAAGAATACGTCGCAATGTAAAAAACTTACCGAGTGAGATGTTCTAGCATGCCTCCTAGTTCAATCACGCAATGGCCCATAGCTGTGAAATGTTCTTTATGTTTTGTTATTTCACTTTGACAAAAATAACACCAGAATGTCATGTTCACGATTTCAGACATACTTTCAAGAATCGATGGATTCTTCATGCTGCTTTTGGCAATCACAATCTAGTTAAAAAAATTTTTTTTTTAGATAACCAATAAGCAGAACAGACAGAATTTAGTATAAATTTAAAAACATGGTAGTTATGTTTCAATACTACCCGGTATTTGAACAATTGATGTCCATGAAACAGAATAATTCAATTACAATCAACAATGAATTACATAAGCAAATGGTGATGTATGGCATATATAGAGTGGTGAAGACATTGGGATTCTTGGAAGAGCCAACAATTCATTAAAACTTAAGAGTTGTCATCTAAAACAATAAAATAGCTGCAACCTATAATGCTGAAAATCTAAAATCACTACCAAGTGCAATTTTTACAAAGCTGTCTGCCTGTTTGGTAAAAAGTTTGTGCATGTTATTTCTCCTCATACCCAATCTCAGATTGAGTTGAAATTTTGCACAATTTTTTCTAGTACCTGACAAAACAAGAATCAATAAAAAAAAAATTTACCAATTAGTTACTTAACTATTGGTTATTAATTATTTTGTTTGGTTGTTGGTACTACAGAAAAAATGTTTATATAGGTATAGAGAATCAAGTGGTCATTAGAGTTTCTTTAGAAACTTGAAAGATGTCAAGGTGGATAGAAAAGAATCTGGACACCTAAAAACTGTTAGGCACTTTCGCACTATGTATTACGCAGCTAAACAAAGGTAACACTGAAATAACAAAATCCAATAACAAAAGCAAAAAGGCCAACAAGATAAGTTAGTCAAGGCTGATAGTGAATGTCAGATATGTTTAATAATAGCAAAGGGAACTGTCGAATGTCGGTCCAGCTAAATCTATAAGTTTATAAAAAGCTGCCCCTCTCTAAAGCTGTCAAAAGTAGTTTGTTTCTTCCTAAAAACATATTCTAGTTTTTACTAGTCACATCATTATCTTTAAGTCAGAACTATTTACTAGAAAATAAACTAATTCCTAATCGTGCCATAACAATTCTAAAAAAAAAAAAAAAAAAAAAAAAAAAGGGGAAAGCTCAAAACTTCTTTCTATATTTCTAAAACCAGCCAAAGCTGAAGTCAGACAAGTGTGGACATACATCAACAGGGGAGAGTGGATTAAAGATTTTTGTTTATCTTTTACAGAGAAACATAATGAACAAATATAGAAAAGAATTCATCAATACTTTTGAGGGCTATAGGATTTTATCCCAACCTACAAGCTTAGAGGTAATAGGAATTTACAAAGCACAGTACTAGGTGGAAAAAGCAAGGATTATCCCTCCATGACTGATAAATAAAAAAACTTAGTAAACTAGTCAATATTGTTGTGCCAATAATCCTCTCATGAAATGATAATGAGTGACAATATGAAAAGTTGGCAGAAAAGTTTTATTTGTAGCTTCACAAAAAGTTATAGTTTGCTTTTTAAGCTAAAAAAAGAACTTATCTCCCCTGTTCACCCTTGTCCCTCCTCCCAACAAGTGCTTTTATTAATAGGACTATTGGAGAGAAACAAAATTTAACAAAGTAAAAGCATACAAATAGCATGCTCACACTATTCAATCTAGAAAGATAAATTTTACCTTTTTTAAAAACTTGGCAAGTATGTTTGTAACAATCTCCTGATGTCTCTTAGCATAAACATGTTTAGTACCTTTTTTGTGATTCAATCGACATAAAGGACAATAGCGAAACTGAATAAAAACTTTTTGACTCAACATTTCTGAAAACAAAATGGTGACATGGATATAGTTCAAAATCTATTTTAGGTAAAGAAATATGCACATTGATTAAAAATTAAAATTTCAGAAATATCACATCTGGTAACCACTCAAAAGTAAAATAATGTGAATAGTTTCAAATTCAGATTGAATGCTAACCAATGACTAATGTGAACATATATATATATATAAAATCTAGATCTAATAAAGGCAAAGGAATTTATAGCCGAATATTACCAGGGACAAGCGGGTCTTAGTTTGTATATCACTGATTTTCTAGCGCATTGGATTTATGCCAAACATGGCAAGAAGTTCCTATAATAAACCATTTAATAAAATAACCAATGAAAAGAAATGATATATATGAAGGCCAATAGATCTACACATGAAAGGAAACCTGTAAATTTGATGGCCTAATAAATATTGCAGTTAAATGAATAAGAGATTAAAATAATAAACAATGAACTCCTTATGATTTTAAAATAGAGCAGAATAGAGTCAAACTATTTATTATTAGTCAAAAGCTTTTTTTTATTTAACTTTGCAAGTTCTTGTAGGTCAAAACTACATATCTTATCTTATATTATACAGACGTTACTTCAAAAAAGATGATTACATCCTACGCGTCATGCATCTAGTCATGCATATTAACCAATGACCTAAACTCTGCCAAGTCACTGGTTTTCCTAGCTAGCTCAGGCAACCCATTCCATGCTCTATTAGCGCTAGGGAAGAGGGAGCTTTTGTACAAATTTGTCCTAGCATATGGAACGAGGAATGTGCCTTTATCTTTGTGTCTTTCTGAGTATTTTATTAGATTTTGTTTTTGTATTTGAAGATTATGGTTTAGTGTTTTATGTATAATTGCTACTTTACTTTTGAGTCATCTCTCATGAAGGTTTTCTAAATTAAGTGATTTTACTAAAGGTGTTACCCTGGTCAAATGTGAATATTCGTTAGTTATGAATCTCACTGCTCTATTTTGTGTCTGTTCCAGTTTCTTAATCTTTTATTGAGTTGAGGGGTCCCAAGCAGAGGATGCATATTCTATTATTGGCCTAACCAAGGTTAAATAACATTTTAGTTTTATATTCTTATTTGATTTATAGAAAATTCCTTTAATAAACCATAATGCTTTGTTTGATTTTTTAAATATTTTCATCAATATAGGGATTCCATGACAGTTTTTCATTTATTATAACACCTGGGTATTTTGATTTTTAGTATGTGTTACTGGTTTACTGGTACTTTAATAATGAGTAAATAAAAAAGCAAGTATGACACAATTGGCAACACAATAAGCTACTAAAAATGTTACACTGTACGTACTGCCGTACTAAACTATACTGTCTATTCTCTTCCTAGACTCGTAAGTTTCACTTGAGGACTCTACCAGGACTGACTTCATGGCCGACTCACAGTCTTAGTCTCCTCGCTGTCCTGTCCTGAACTGCAGTCCTTACACTGTCTCTGGTCCACAAAGCTTCTGATATGATAATAACATGAGTCATATTTGCCTGCAAAGTTTATACCAGTACTGTCCCATGTACATCCATAGCACACTAAACTGTATTACTGGCCTGTGTCACCCGTATCAGATGATCGTACACCTGAGATGTCTGACCACTCGCCATACAACTAACACTATTGCATAACCTTCAAACACGCTAGAGAAAATATGCGGGGTGGTCTTGTCATTATGAACTACAATCTACAGTACACTAGGCCTACATGTGTACATCTATCTAACCAGGTTGTTAAAATCAGTCAGACACACAGTCGATATTTACTTTTTGGACAGGAAGGGTAACTATTCTAGTGTAAAGATAGATCTACATACATGCTTTACTAACCTTGTCAGTGTGTTATTTTCATGTCTTACCACTCAACATTGAGCACAAACACTATTGCATAACACGCAATAAAAAAAAACACAGGTTGGTCTTGTACTATCATTGACTACATGTACAATACACTAGGCCTACCACGTTGTAGACACTATTTACTTTATGGGCAGGGAGGTGTGGATTAAGATTTTTTTTCTAGAGTTAGTTATCCTAATGTTTTCTACTGTACTATAAGAGACTAGAATCTATTATACGCTTCAGCTTCATTTAAGGTTTAGGATATAAAAAGGGTGTACTTGATCGTTTGCCGCACATGAATTGATTAAAACCACTAAATGTTGACCTAACACACTTATATCAGATTCCCACTGTAAACAGAAATTAAACACCACCAGCCACTGCTACTTTCAAGTGCTGATATTGACTCCCATGACTTCTGTCAGCACCTTACTTCCTCCTCTAGTTGTAAGCTGCATCATTTTTTTTTAAAATCAAAGTTTTTGATATCACATGACCAGAAAACATGGATGTTATTGTGCGTTTCAACCGCTACCATATGTTGGAAAGTTTTACAAAATGTAATTAAACTTTATAGTTTGTAACTAAAAAAATTTGGTAATCATGAAGATGAGCGTCAAAAATTAATGATTCACATAAAATTCTAAATTTTTTTAAAAATACAATTAATAAATGTAAATAGTGTTTTTAAAAGATTTTCTTGTATAAAAGAGAACTTTTATATTTATATGACGTCAAGGTTGCTCAGCACGCTGCCATTTTGTTTACAATGATGTCACAGAGGTGTTGCCAACTTAGTATTCTGAGATTTTCTTTTTGTTACACTTGCTTAAACCGGTGATGCATGCTTGTTTGTAGGCATAAATTATATAATTAACTATATAAACTCTTTTTTTTCTAACAATTATATTAATAAAGTTGCAATAACACAAATGTATGCTGAACTTGTTTTTTTGTGTTGATTTGCTTTTTTTTGTTAAGTCTATATAGCCTAGATCTAAATATAAGATCAATATTATGTTTTGTTCTGTTGTATTTGAGTCACTGGTAAAATAGTAATCCTGTGGCAGTTTCTAAAATTTAGGTGTTTTTGGCCAATATAGAGCGTGAAAGGATGACCTTGTGACCTGCTTCTATTGAACCACAGATAAAAGAATCGGCCAGGCTATAAACCATTTAAGAAGAAAGTCAAGCTGTAGTAGCCGTGTAAAAAAAAAAAAAAGTAGAAGGAAATCCAAGTCTAGTAAATAAGTAGGCTAGTAGTCAGTCGACCTGAGAGTTAGAAGATTTTAGAAAAGTAGCGATGTAAAGTGAAGTGATTAGGTCACAGTAGAAGTCATGTGAGAATTTAAGCAATTATAAAAGTCTGTATGAAGTAATTGACTAGTTTTATGTGTTGAAATTGATGTGCTTGTCTTTAATAGTAGTTAAGTATCTGGGCAACAAGCTGCTAGGAACATGTAGATTTCATTTCACATCAAGACATATTTCATTGTATATTTCATAGACAAGATATTTCGGATGTTCATGGGCGCAAACAGGTTTTATTGCAGGGGGATGCAAGTTACCACCTATGGCTCAAAGTCGTAGCTTCAATTTCTTCCCCTGAGCATATTAAAGAAAAGAACTGGTGCCCCCTGGCCCCTCCCCCTACCTATATGATATTAATTTCACTGTAAATGCATGACGCGTAGGACGCATTCATCTTCTTTTTTGAAGTAACGTCTGTATGATATAAGATAAGTAGATAAATAGGCCTACTTGTTTCATGCTCTTGCTTCGTTTTAGGGTGTAAACAAAACTGGTTGAACTGAGCATTAGTATTGCTTGAAAAGAGAGACATTAACGAAGAAACTAATGAATCAAGATACGGACTGTAAAGCAGTGTTCTTTAATAATCCCTAAATCCAAACAAATGTTTTTTGCTTGGTGTGTCTGTCAACAAATTATCGGCAGCACTAATTCATTACCCAGTTTCTCTGCCAAAAGTCTGGCCTTCCTCAAGATGCCATCCCTGAAGTAAAATTTGGTTTTTGATTATGTAATTAATGTGACTGCTGGTGTGGTTTTGAGCGGCCACTTATGCTAAGATGGACAGACTGCAACGTACAACACGAAAACTGGTTCAAGAACAGATGAATAATTGATTACAATTAAAACACACATCAGAAGCACACGAGAAGCAGGCACTGATTACACTTAAAGCAATTTGTCTAGTTTCACTTATAGTTGGTCTAACTATTTTAAAATGCACCAAACATGTTATATTGTTTGTTCGTAAAATGTTTTACATGTTTCGGATGTACCTTCAGAGTTAAAGATAATTACTTCCTAGTCCAAACCTCTCGCAGGACGACGGTTTGAACCCTTGACCATCGATAAATCTGAACGACAATCCAGCGTGCAAACAGCACGACCAGGCAGCCATCCAACTCAAAGATCTTCTCAAATTGACAGCTGACTAGAATTTTTCCTCCAAGACAAAAAGAAAATAATATTTTATCATATTCTAGGCCTTTACTAAATATAATGATAGCTATAATTATGTGCAAATGAAAAAAAAAATCATCACGACTACGTGCTACAGAATTTTGAATTGCAAGCCGATAATAAAGCGTACATGGTCGGACATAAACTACAGATTAGCTTATTCCAGTTTATTACAATTATATAGCTTATCCTCATAAACTTTATTTCAGCAAAATCGCTGCATGCTAAGTTGCTTCGTATCAGAAGTTAATTGATTTGAAGGTGTAAAAAACATGACAACTCTCTCGAGCGCTTAAAGATTGAATCAAATCAAAGATTGCACGAAACAGGAAAGGCTTGAAATTAACTATCAAACAATTTACAGCCCAGACACCAGAACATAACATCTGGCATAGGTTTCTGTCACATACTCATTTGAGATTCAATGTGACATGGAGTGAGTTAATAGTCATTTGACTATCTTGTGCCTTATTTACGAAGAAATAATTGGTCTGTATTTGACTAGGGGGTGAAAACCTCAGTTACCTTTTGGACTCCTGAGAGTAAAGAGATGTATGTATGGTATGTGTAAGAGATACGAGATTTAAAATAGATATGGGTTCTAAGTGATGTATTTCCATGGCTGGAGTTGCCAAGTTATTATTGCACTATTTTATAATGATTATTAAACGTTTTGTCTGTTGGACGATGCTTGCTTCTAAATATATGTGTTGTGGCCAAATTACTCAGTGAACATAGTGGCACTAAGCAACAACAAAATTGATTGGGATAAAGTTATTTAATGTTTGCACAAAGAACATTCTAACAAGGCCAGAAGAGGCCCTAATGCTATACAAATAAACATTCGCGTTATCAGCATATGTCAAAGATATGACAGTTTCGAAACAGCTTATGGACCTGATGTAATCAGAAGAAAAAGGGAACATTATTGAACCCAAACCCCACCCCCCCCCCCCACCCCCTGGCTACGCCTATGCCCAGTAGCGGCCTTAGGGGGTGGCAAGTGGGACAACCTCCCCAGGCCCCACGATTGGAGATTCCCTTGACACTGTCAGCTTCGAAAACCAGAACAGTTCTCATTTATACTCAATATCTTTGGAAATCTTTCCAGGCATCTTTATAATACCAAATACTATTTTTATGTAAGCTCTCAACATGACATAAACTTCAGCAGCACGAGGTTTCCGTACATCCCGTTAAGTGTGTGACTTTGTGGTTGGATTTAGCCCTGAGAATGTCAAATGGTAGCACAACGAATAACGTGATGCAAGAAAAATTAGAAAAGTAAAACTGCTGTAGCGCACAGTCTTAACAAAAATTCTAGCGATTGTACAGTACCTTTAAGAAAACAACACCGCTTATCATGGGAGAACAGAGAAACAAACAAACAACGGTGATAGCCAAAGTCAACCCAACCATGCAAGTACATCTTCGAAGAATTAAGAAAGCCGAGGCTCACGGCCATTACATCGGGCATAGGATTCAAATCGAGCATATGAACATTATGGCATCAGAAGTAAAAGGGAACATTATTGATAAAATCAAACTTGCAAAATATTTTCCCGTCATTCTTGACTACACACCTGATGTTAGCCACAAAGAGCTGATGTCCCTTATATTGAGTTTTTTGGACATATCCTAATGTTGACAACTTAACAGGAAAGGGTTTGTCATGGCGCTTCTTGCTGCGCTGGTGAACGTTGGTCAGGACATCGCCGATTGTTGTGTCCAGGGATAAAATACAATGGTGTAAACTTGAAGGGAAAGCACCAAGGAGTCCAAGCACACATTATTCGCATCAACAATCGACCTTTTGCGCTCTTCTTGCGGCGGCCATAATCTTAACCTTCAGAGTGTTTAGCAGAAATATTATTATGTAGTTTGTTGACTGTTCATGAACAAATGTCTTAATCATTAGTTACGTTGATTAAACTTTAAAGGCAAAATCTTTCATAAAGTACATTATGTAATGTAGTCAAACGGCCAATAGTACAGTACATACGTAAGGTACTATGTTTTGTAGCAAAAATAAGACCTACAGCATTAGAGGCGGACGAGACATTAGCGTGATGTGATGTGGTATGGATATATAGCCTACACTTACGGCTTAGGGCCCCGCGCACTGCTAAGGCCACCTCTACCCATGCCTCCTGCAGTGAAGTCCAGTAGGGCGTAGGCGCCATTATCCCGTTGATGGTTAGAAAGGCTTTTATCCAACCACCAGGCCTGGACATGGGGCTCTTCACCCCTGTCCTGTCTGAGGCCTCCAGAGTGTCCAAGTCCGACAGCCATCAACAAATACAAGGCAGGACTATTACAGTAGGCCTACACACGCAAGTATCTTTTTTCCATAAATTGTGAGAAGTCACCTTCCAGGAGCTTCTTGTAAACCAGAAGACCACGGAAAATCTGTTATAAGTTATAAAATGGTTTCGTTTTAATAATTTACACCTAGGATTAGAGTGGGTTCTATGACAGTGCGTGGCTCACTGTGGTCAGATAGGTTGCAGTGACCTAAGGCAGGCTCTGAAAAAAATCAGCGTATGCCACTCACTGTATAATAATAAGCTTTTTTTTTTACATAAATTAATTACCCTTTTTAACATCGTTTACCTTACTTTCAAAATACAGCAAGAGAAATAAATAAATAGAAATCGCTATATGACAAGCGTGAGAGACATAAAACGTTATTGGGCTTGTGATAGCTACATATAAAGAGGCTCGAGGTTCTCAACATCGGACTCAATCAGAGTTGTGCTTACTGAGCAACTAAAAGCATTACTGAAAACATTTTCCCTGGATACCTCCCCCCCCCCCCCCCCCCCCCCCCCCCAGTGATGATGAAAACAGATTGGACCATAGTGCTCTGAGCATGCTATAAGCATGAAAAATGCTCTTTATGAAAATAATATGGAATCTGGTGGAATCTAATCTAGCAATTCATAAAAACTATTTTTAAAAAATCTCAATCCAGATCTTGTCTTATAAAATACATAGGTAATTCACACAAAAAAGTATTTACTCAGAGATTGCAATAATTCATAATTCAGTGACAATGAAAAGTAAAATCTATTTAGCACACACACAAAAATTGATTGCAATAAATCTTTAAAAAAAAAAAAAAGAACTATTTTATTGTGGTCTTAATTATTTTGTCTAATATTATTAATACATTAATACATCTGTACATAATGGGTGTTTCTCGTTTTTGTTGGCAGCACTTAATGATGCCAAAATTATTTTTGATAAACAAATCTGGATTTGTTTTTGGCCAGGAAGAGACAACAAGGAATGTCGCAAAAAATAATTTTTGACGCTCACATTCATGATTACCAAAAAATTAATCAACCTCCGATTTGAACTAAAATATTTGTTCTATTTAAACTTTGTCTTTGGCCTTAATTAATTTTTTTTTAGTTATTTCTTTTAGTATTATTAGTTAAAGTTAAACTAAAAGTATAAAAGTTTCTAACTTTTTAATTTTTATTGAACTTTTGCCAATCACTATCACTAGTATCACTATATAACATTAACTTAGACTTAATGACAGACTATAACTTCTATAACTATAAGTATAACCATGGGTAGGTACTTCAACATCTTCAACATTCTTCATTTGTAGACTTTTGCCACAGAGTGCTTCTTGGTGCAGAATGCAGTGAATGGCTGCAAAAGGTCCCGCCAAGCTGATGGGTAGGTACTTCAACATCTCTATTTTTGTACGGCGGAAGTGTGTTTAAAAGCTGGTCCTTATGGTTTCGGTCGCGTCCCCGGTTACCGTCAGAAAAGTGCGTAAAACGTCATTATTTTTTAGCCGATCTTCTAGATTAGAGTATCATTTTGTCGGGGAGAAAATGGCGATTCTTTTTATACCAAATTTGATGGGATTGGTTGACTAGATTGTTTTTTTTTAAGTTTCCAAAATTAGGTTGTGTTCCAGATATGATTACTTTTTTATTTTTGTTTTGTAATTATATATATTTGTTAGTAATTTTTAGTATCCATATCTACATAAGAATCATGGTACCGAATCATGTGTGATTCTTAAGCTATTTTGGATGGCGCTCTATATGAATGCCAAAATGACCACCAAATCGAAAGAAGCCATTTTGCTATCAATTCTACCGGAAGTAGTAATAAAATACTTATAAAATATTATTAAAACGAAGTTTCCTTGTTTATTAATATAGATAATGAAGCAAAAAAACTCGTATTAATGTAGATCTAGATTTAGTCAGTAATAGATCTAGAGAAGCAACAGATAAATGATAATGTAGAAAAATCAAATTTATTGTTTTAATCATACACTGGGCGTGACTGGGCTGGGTAATTTCCGCATTGAGCTATCATTATGATTATATCATCTAGATATTACAGATCTAAAAGAAA
The DNA here is from genome assembly GCA_030265305.1 of Biomphalaria pfeifferi. Lineage (NCBI taxonomy): Eukaryota > Metazoa > Mollusca > Gastropoda > Planorbidae > Biomphalaria > Biomphalaria pfeifferi. The sequence goes on along the minus strand of JASAOG010000041.1, from coordinate 1,644,693 downwards.
GGTATTAGATCTACTTGCTAGATCTAGATCTAGAGTAGATCTAGACTCTAGACTCGATACTCAGTAGGATCTATATAGATCTATAAGTGTAGGTAGGTCTGTAACTTACTGTAACTCGTCTAGATAAAACTCAATATAAATATTTCCTTGATTAAATGGAGTTAAGCCCCTTTGTGACACTTGCCTACAAATTACATACTAGTTTTAACACATCTTTCACGTAGTAACTGTAGTAGGCTAACCCTAAGTTACCCTAACCCAGGAGTCTCAAACTCATATCAGCATGTGGGCCACAGTGGAAAGTAACAATCAGTCAGCCGGCCACACCTCGAAAAGAGAATGTTTTTTCATTAAATTTTACAAACACTACTGTCTCTGCAGTTAAATGCTAAAATAAAGTTTTTATATAATTATTAATTACATTTATTGTAGTTTATACATGCACAGGCAGTTTAGTTTACTAAAATAAGTTGACGTTGCCTCTGTCACTAATAAAAAAAAAACAGAAACTGTAGCCCCCCCCCTCCCAAAAAAAACAACAAAAAAACTATAATTACTAGGCCTACTGCAGATGGCTCGTCACTCATGTTTCTGTCCACTCAGCTGAGAGCGTTTGGCAGAGGCCAGACCATCGACGTTAGGCCTGACGTCGCGTGTAGTGGCAAGCGCAAGGTTGCTCTCAGATGCTCATCAGTCAGTCTTGATCGTAATGCTGTTTTGTTGATCTTCATTCTGGAGAAAAACTTTTCGCAAACGTACATCGCAAGAATTCTAGCAGCTGCGCAAAATAAGTTTGGAAACTTCTCTCTGGGATGAAACTGGAAGAAATCTGGAACGCCAACATCGGCGTATTTTTGCTTCAGAACAGTGTCGCACTGCAGTAGTTCAATCTGGACTTCCACTGGAACGTTTTTCACGTCAACTGCGAATGGAGTGGCAACAAGGAAAAACTGTGGTTCGAGAGCAGTGAATTGCTGAAAGCGGTGTTCAATATCTTCAAGTAGTCTGAAGAGGATGTCTACGTAGTCTTTCATGCGCTGTAGTTCAACCGTTATGCTCTGTAGAAAAGAGAAATGAGCCAGGTTTCCATCTGCCAGCTGAATGGCCCACAAAGTCAGCTTGCATCTGAATGAATCAAACATCACGGTAATCAGCTGCTTTGTGCCCTGTATTTGTGAATTGATTGCATTGAGATGTTGCGTGATGTCAGTAAGAAAAGAAAGATCCGACTAAAACATTAGGTCACTGAGCTGAGGTATGTCTCTGTCTTTCATTGCCATGAACAATGCTATTTCCCGTCTCAGTTCAAAAAATGCAGCACTTTTCCACGACTCAACCATCTGACTTCCGTATGATACAGCAACTCTCCGTATTCCGTTTTTAAATCAGCTAGAAATGACACAAAATGTCTGTGGTTGAGACCCCGTGCACGTATGAAGTTCACCGTCTTCACGACAACATCCATCACGTTCTTCATTTGTAGACTTTTGCCACAGAGTGCTTCTTGGTGCAGAATGTAGTGTATGGCTGCAAAAGGTCCCGCCAAGCTGAGCTGATTCCGTTTCTCCACCAACCTTCTCTGAACACATTGCTGGTGCACCATCCGTAGCTACTGCAACAAGTTTTTCCCACGGTAGCCCACACACCTGTCAATACAAGCTTCCAGTTCTTGAAACACATCGCGTCCAGTCGTCGTTCCTTTCATGGGTAGTAAGTCCAATTGCTCTTCAACAATGTTCAAGTTTTCGTCGACCCCACGAATGAATACGGCACAGTATGCGGTGTCTGTTACACCAGTAGACTCGTCCAGTGCAATGGAATATTCTACAAAGTCTTTTGCAGCGCCACTCAGTTACTGTTAAACATTTGTCGATGACTCGGTGATCCTGCTTGCAACTGTGTTCGCAGACAAACTTTTACCTTCGAAGGGCTTCTTTTTCTCGGGGCAGATAATTTCACACGCCTAAAGCATACACTCTTTTACAAACTGGCCTTCAGTGAATGGTCGTGATGCCTTTGCTATCATCTCGCTAACAACAAAGCTTGCTTTCACAGAATCTTGACACATGTACCCCATCCCTCCCCATCTTCCTTTTTTTCTCCTGTTTCGCTAGCCAAACGGTCGGAGCAGTGATATAATGATGGCCAGATTCTAGCCGCTATCGGCCAGCGGTAAGTCATCTGTCAAAATTGAGAAGAGACTAAATGTGGCTCAACAAAAATGGCTGAGACGGATTTTGGGAGTCAGTTAAATAGATCGGGTCTCAAACAAAGAAATCCTATGCCGAACTGGGAGTCGAACACTTAGTGAGGTTGTGACAGAGCGTCCCATGAGGTTTGAGGGACATGTTCTACGACAAAATGAACTACGCATGCCAAGAGTTGCGATGACATGGAGGCCAATACGAAGAAAGCGCAAACAGGGACGTCCTCGTATAACTTGGCGTCACACCATTATGGAGGACCTCAGAACAGTGGACACCAGGTGGGAGGAGGCTTCAGACATTGCCAATGGCAGATCTTTATGGAGACAGCTTGCCGCCTAAGGCGCCGAACGGCGCTGGAGGACGTAAGTCTAAGTATGTTTTTGAGATTGTGCAAGGAAAGATCATGGGTGACCCACTGCCGTACAGATCCGAAACTCCATTTATATATTACGAACACGCTACAAGTTGACATAGCTAATCCACGAAAAAGTTGCCTTACATAAAATGGCATCTGTCTCTACGGACGATTAATGCACATCATGCCTCATGCGCCTTGATAAATCACTAGTTTTAGTTTCTTCTTGAGTCCGGTCAGAATGTGATGTGACTAAAGAAGCAGATTCTAAAGCTTTGCCACAGTTTGTGCATGTGGATGCTCCTGTTTTAAGGATTTTTAATAGGGTAGCTTTATCTCTCATTTTCTTGGCTATGACCGGTTCATTCATTTGCTCTCGGTGAGGTTCGTACCAACAGGAACAGTCTATCTCCATGTTGTCCAATTTTGCTTGATTTCCTACCAAATGCTTTCTTTGATGCATGTAGTCCACAGATCTCGCTTGCAGACATCCGTGTAGGTTAGCTTTGGGAATCTCTTGGCCTGACTTCCTCAACAAGCTCAGCATTGAGGATGTTGTAAGGAAGTCTTCAATCTGGCATGCCTTTGACATGTCCGAGCCAATGTTGACTAGCTCTCACTGCCATAAAGAACGAGTGTTTACTATACCGGTGTTGTAGATTAGCATTCTGTTAGACATGGTCAGTTTACTATTTTCCCAGACATGCTTAGAGAGTTTTACCAATCTTGTGCTAACTGTAGCAACATCGGAGTTCCGGTAAAGAAAAAAAAAAAGCCATGGACATCACACCAGCTACCTCTCATTTCAAAAGATAATTAGGCCTATCAGTGATCGTGGAGCCATTGGTAAAGGATTATGCAAACTTTACTAGATCGTAATTTGCTAACCGCTTAGCCTAACTTCTCAACACTTGCAGTCTTAGATAAAATGAGATGACATGCACTTTAAAGAAATTGAGAGCAGCCATTGACATGTCGGAAAGCAGCTGGAGGAGTTGCGATTCCAATTTTTAACTAAAATTACAATTCCATTCGGCTGGAAGCCACTCCACCAACTGCTAAGTCTGTGTTCCTCATGGAACAATGTTACAATTTAAAGGAGAAAAAAAAAGGGGGGGGGGCACCACTCTGATTGTAACAATTACAGAGGTATCTCACTGCTAAGTATTGTTGGAAGGCAAAGGTACTACTACAACGGTTGCAGATCTTATCGGAACAAAGTTAAGGCCATTAACTTGCTACGTTTATTTTCTATCGGTCTTTTGGTATGACAGAGGTTGCAGTGTATCCAGACGTCTGCTGTATACAATGGTTGCTGTAAGGTACATGGAATTGTTACTACCAAAGTTTTACACCTTCAGAGCATCGTTGAAACTTGAAAGAATTGCGACTAGAAAGAATGTAGGAAATACTCTCCCAATATTCCAAACAAAACAGACACATGGATGGTTGAGTACAAAATGTTTTATTTAGGAATCATGCAGATACAGTCAATGTAATGTGTTGATTTTTGCATCCTTCTGGACAAAAATAAAACAAAACAAAAGCTTTACAATAAACACAGAATAATGCCACAAAAAAAGTTGATAGAGCTAAATTAAAAGTGAATTTGGGTAAATTGTATACAAATTTATTTTGTGGAGAAATTAATTTTGAATGACAAGAATGTTTTAAATTCACATCAAAACACAAATAGGAGGACAAAAAAAATGTCCTATTAAATATTAATTTCAAACATTGTTCTGTCAGAGAGATTTCAATATTTTTCTAAATTTGGCAGACAATTATGAAAAAAAAATAAAAAAAATATGGGAAGACCAACTGCAAGAAAAGAAATAAATATACTTTCAAAAAATCTTATTTATTATTGCACAGTAAATTCGTAGCAGCATTTCTAAATTAAGAAACAAAAATGTTATTGAAAGCTTGGGAATGAACTCCAATAATGCAGTTGTAATATCCCCAGTTATTTTATCTTCAAACATTTTGAACTGAGTGGCGCAACTACTTTAAGGTCAATGATGGGCAGACAACTGGTCTCTATAGTTTCAGTTTTACATGAACACTATTTTCTTTAGCCATTCTGTAAGTCTGGGATTCTGATTTTATTCTACAAGGCATGAACCTCAGAGATTAGAATTTATAATTTGTGGACCACCAGTTCATTCAATCTAGGCTTACCAAGCACTAGTGCAATATTATTTTATGCTTCTGGTGGGTGAGAAAATGTCCCTAGAGTAAAAAAACAAACAAACCAGCATGTTAAGTCATGGGTAATACAAAATGAAACAAAAAGAATTGAGATATTGAGAGCAAATGCAAGTTTATAGTTACATGTTTTTATTTAATGCTGACACAGAACTAAACAATAGAAAGCATGCAAATTTTGATGGAACAGAAAATTATTGTTAGAAAAAAGCTAAAGGTGTGAATTTATTTTACATAAAAAAGGTTAATGGACATTTTAGTGTACACTGATCAATTCAAGAACATGTCTAACAAAATCAGTAATTGGTAAACATAAATTGTTATTTTTCTTAAACATATTTTAAAGTTGTACTAAATACTCATTTTATTCCTAATTTAAGCAACTGTGCTGTCTTCAGGAAACTTTTTTTTTGGGTCCTGAATGATCAAAAGTAATTTTTAAAAATTTTATTGAGTAAATGTTTTTTTTTAAAATGTGAACTAGACTACTAGTACTTAGTTTAACAAATGACTGCTTTTACTAGACTTGGTCATATATCTTCTCAAATTGATGTCAAATGTGTAGAGAACATGGCAGTTAAAATGAACACATTTTTGATGTAATACTCCAAAGTAAGAAAATAGTGAAGTATTATACAAATATAACATTACAATCAAACAGCTGTCAATCTTCAATGGATATTGAAAACATCTTTTGCCGGAATCTCAAAATAACTAAAACCAGGGCAAACTAAGTGATCTTGTAGGTCTCGCAAGCAGACTAATCAACATAAATATCAAGATTGAATTGGTTGGAGCAGGTGTATGGTCCCTCTTATTACAAATCATTAAAATATTAATATATTCTACTTTTTAGAAAAAAAATATAAAAAAAATTATTTTTTTAAATTCATTTTTGTGTGTTTAGTCTAAAAAAAAAATCAAACACATTTGGCAATTCTGTTAAAAAAAAAAAAAAGACTTTTAGCTATTAGTAATTAAGAGCAGCCTTTGAAAGTGGATGAAGATTGAGGCTAAACTACTTCTTCTTCTTGGTCATGGTGGAAGTGTGAGCCTGGACTTGTGCCTTCTGCTGAGCAAAGAGATTCATCTCATCATCCAGTTTCTTTTTGCTCTCCTCTAGCTTACGTTTCTCTTCAGTGTGCTGCCTCTTGAGGGCATCAAATCTGTTGTGGAGCTAGAGGAGAGAAGAAAATAAAAGCTACAGACAGTTGTGTGCAACTTCTTTTCAATTTAGCCTAAACTGTGCCAGTGATAAAACATCCTGCAATAGGAAGTTCTGAAAAAGCTAATGCATACAGTACAATAAGTTAACCAATTAAAAATTGTTGACCATTGTGTAGTTTGCAAACAACATTTGTATTGTGCAATTTAGGAAGATAAAATAGCAACACCAGTGTTACGTGGGCAGCGCATCGTAGTGTAAATGTGGAATGGTGTGAATGCGTGTTGAAATGAGAGAAAAACCAAAATGGAGGAATAGAAACTAAACAGTGTTTAAAGTGTCAAGGAAGATTAGAGTGTTTATAAACTATGACGTTGTTGTTTTGTGTTGGTGTATCGTTAAAAGAGTCTCTTCATATAATAAGACGTAACAACCAGAAGATAAGTTATAAACAACTATTAAAAGAAAATACAAAGAACTAATGACTAGTTCCACAGAGTAGTACATTAATTGGGTTTTTAAAAATGTGATTAATTAGCATTAAAACGTCAGTTTTATGTTAAAGAAAAATACCAATTATGATCGGCAGGACATGTAGTCTGTATGCCTGAAAATTGCCTCCCCAAAAGACTTTTTATGGGGAGCTGAGAGCTGGAAAGCTCTATCAAAGGTCAACACAAACAATATAAAGAAACTCTCAAGAGCTCTTTCTAGAAGTGTGAGATTGACATCCACTGCCAGGAAACAATAGTTCTTGATCGCTACTCATAGAGTAAAGCTATGAGTGTCAGAGTTTAATTTTAAAATACAAGGCCAGGAGATCACAAAAAAAAAAACAACAACAACTGCAGCAGAGCCAAGCATGCCCTGTATGTGGCAGGCTATACACAGGATTGGACTCCATAGCCATTTTTGAGTTCATAAGAAATGTGCTCATCTTTGTCTGGGAGGGACGAGCTATTTAATTTTTTTTTTTAACACAGGACACTAAATACAATTTAGTGATTAAAAATGAAAACTGCCCAGAGGCAAATAAAAGTCTTACTTCTTTCTCTGCCTCCTTGAGTTCAGCTTCTTTTTCTTTAACTCTGATGACAAACATTTGTCTCATTTCATCTTCTTTCTTTTGCAGCATAGTGATGTGTTCTTGGCGTTTTTGTTCATAGGTTTCTGACAAGCTAACAAACAAATAAACCCAGCTTTTAATAACTACTTCAAAGTAAGCCTAAAAATAACAAAATACATTTTGGTCAGCCATTAAATTCGCTTATTCATCTGCTTAATTAACAAAAGGGTAGGTACAAAACACATCAATCCTTCACCGCACTTAAAAATTCTTATTGTTTGCGTCTGAAAGTCATCCAACCGTATCATATTACAATGACAGGATATATCTCTACCTAGATCAGCGTTTCTCAACCTTTTAAGTTCGGCGACCCCTTTTAACAATCCCCCACTCTGCCGCGACCCCCACCCACAGATACATACAACAATAGTAGAGTAGACAATAACAATCCATATTTTCGATGGTCTTAGGCGACCCCTGGCAAATGGTCAATCGATCCCCAAAGGGGTCGCGACCCACAGGTTGAGAACCCCTGACCTAGATGAACCACAACTAACTTTTTTGGTTAGTGCAATGTAATTTAAATATTCTAAGACAATAAACATCACACTCTCTCTCTGACCTCTACACTTAGGCTTCTCATGTTTCCACAGTCCCCACAATAACAATATTTAAAAAAAAAATGAGATAGAATTTAAGAATTTATAATTGAAGTAAAAATGTTTAGCTGTGTTACCTTCGAGATTCTGAGTCAGAGAAGCCCATTTCTTCAAGCTTGTGTCGTCTGTACAGCTCAAAGTGTTTTGAGTGAGTCATCTCCCTTAGATCTTCCATGTTTGTTCTAATCAACATTTCTCTTAGTTTGACAAAGTCGCAATGATTCTCATTCTCCACTGGCAACATTCAAATATTGGGAGAACAAAACATAAACAATGTTTCACACTAGTGATTACAGTTCAACATAACATAGCCAGTTTATAAATGCACCAAATAAACCAATAAAGAAACTAACCTTGTACTGTTCCCCAGGGATACTGCCTTGCTTTAACCATTTTATTGCCTATCTTGACTTCATCATTACTTCCAACAACAGCGAATGGTAGATGTTGCTAATAAAGTAAAAATATAAAGCATAGAACAAGTTTAAAAAAAACACTAAAAGTGTTATTACTTTTACCAAATACTTGCCACATAATGACAACTTACATTCATCACAGTGTTTGTCTCAGCAACAGTCTCGTCATCAGTAGGAAACTGGTAAATCTGAACGTTGTTGGCGACCAGCTCTGCCATCAGCTGAAGTTAAAGGTCTTATATTAAAATCATAACAGAATTTATTGGAACAAGGTGAGCTGTGTGGTCATGTGGATAGAGGGATTCTAGTTTCAGTGACACATTTTGATAAAATCCTATGTTTAAGTAAGTTACCTCTAGCAATAAGATTTGTTTATTAGCAGTTAAATATACAAGTAAATGTAACATTATTTGCCCTAATATACTATTCATACTAAATAACAAATGTCAACTCAGTCATTAGCAATACAAATGGCTAAATAAAAAGGACCAAGTATTTCCTACTTTCCATTATTTCTAAAGTATATATTATATAGTGTCTTTGAAGCTTGGCTGACATAGAAGAGAGCACCTGGCTGCATGCAGCGTTGGAACGAGACAGCTGGAGGTCACTCACGAAGGCCGCAAGATACACATTTGAGTCCAAAAGAAAATCTGCTGCCGAGGACAAACGTAGACGATGAAAAGAAAATCTAAATCGACCACCTGCGGACAATGGTTATGCTTGCCCTGGATGTGGCAAAAAATGCAGGTCACAGCTGGGGCTGTGCAGCCACGGGAAATACTGTATTCCTCATTAATCTTTGGGCTCGAAGACAAGCCTTATTATTATTATTATATAGTGTGAACTCTCTCCAAGGTCATAATAAGAAAGGAGAAAATTGAGAGCTGACAATGTTTGCTATTTTCGAATGAAGCAAAAAAACATTAAATTAAATTCAAAGTGTCCCAAAATTTTGTTATTTTAATATTTTGTTGTTTTCATTATTTTTTTTAAAGTTCCTGTAAAAGTATTATACAATGGCAAATTAGGACATTTTTGGTGTAATAATTAAAGTCAGAATGCTTGTTAAGTTTTCAATCCAACTAAAAACAATGTAAAGTCAAAATTTAATATTAATGATACTATTAGGTAAACAAAATGCAACTTATTCCTACCTTGGCTTTAAATTTGGTGAGTTCTGTTTTAGTGATTGTGTCTGCTTTAGCTATGACTGGAATGATGTTCACTTTGCTGTCCATTTTTTGCATAGTCACTAAATCCAGAGCCTTCAGCCTAAATTTGAATGTCATAGATAGTTGGTATTATTCATATCATTTATTTGTTTGTGCCAAAAGACAGTTGAAAACAATTAAATAAGAAAGTCAAACAACAAAGTGCTTACGAATGTCCAGTTGGGGCAATGAAGTAAAGACAGGCATGAACTCTGGTGTCATGATATGTATGCAGCATTCGTTTGATCTTAAGCTCTTCATGAAGGTATGCATCAAACTGAGCATCAATGTAGTCTACTATTGGCTTCCAGCTAAAAGTTCAAGGTACACTCAAATCAATTAAGAAACAACCAATAGTTTTATTCTTGTTCAGAAATAAAACAACTAAAGAATATTGTTCTATTTTATTTCAAATTCAATTATTTCAGATAAATTAATTTAACAAGTAAATACAATATTTAATATTTTATTATAATAAAGGCTTTTCTTATGAGACAGGCCAAATCTGTGCTAATAACAAAGCATACAAATTAATAACATTAGCAACAGCAAAAAGCAGATATTGACATAAATTGCAATGTTTCAAACATTAAGCAGAAAAAAGCATGCTATTTATTGTAAGTACTCCCTATTTAGTAATTCTTGGTTCATTCACAAGCTAACCACATTTTAATAATTTATAGAAATTATTCAAACTATTTTATGGTGTGAGCTATATTTGTATTGAAAACTTTAAATATTTGAATGCCATGCGTTATTTAAAATATTTATATTAGTTAACTAGTGCTATTATTAGTGTACTATGATAGAGTGATTAAATATTTCTGAACTAGCTATGAACAAAATGTCAGTGTTAGTTTTCCTTGCTAATGTTAACAAATCAAAGCATTTAAACACTGTCCCAACAAACAGTAAGGAATTTAGTACCACTAGTCTGTTAGAATGAGAACTAGAAAGAGTAAGAGTACTAGTACTAAGAGCTACTGCAGATGATATGGATGATATTGCACATAATGCCCTAAGAGAATTTCTTCCAGTTAATACAGCTGGCAGTACTATCACATGATCACAAAACAACAGCTATTTGGTCTAGGACCTCACCTATCTTCTTTGTTAATTTGATCCCCAAACCCTACAGAATCCACCAAGGTCAGCTTTAAAAGCACATTCTTTTCCCGTAATTCTGAAATAGGACAGATGAGTCAAGACTAGGAGACAGCCATTCATTAGTTACAAATGAAGGAAAGAAAATACCAGTGACATTATTTTACAAAGGAAAACAAAAGATTACAGTACCAAAACAAAAATGGTTCTTTTTTAATCATGTGAAAGATGATTATATTACAAGTGTTCCATATAAAAGTAACATATTTACAAAGATCATGTGATTATAAAAGTTGAGAAATTGTGCAAACTATTATCTGTTAACAGTAGTCCTGCAAAATAATAATACAATTGTAAAGCTCAACATTTGGTCATGCAACTGAAGAAGGTGGAATGCTAGGTCAAATGGATATTGTGGAAATGAGCAAAAGCCTGGAGTAGACTGCAGAAAATTACTATCTTTGTTCATACTAACTGTAATAACAATTATGATCTAATATGTGCAATAATGATATTTTTATATTATTGACATCACAATTAACATTATATACTAGAAACAATAGCTCAACTTTAATAAAAGATCAAATCTACTGAAACTGTGTTGATTATCACAACAAGCAAGTTGAATAATGTTGAGTCTAAATTGTTAGTGACAAATATAGAAACATGAGTTAGTCCTAGATAATTCAAATGGTTTTAGGAGACACACAGTTCTGCAATCTGCCCACAAAAATCCCAAGCCAGAATGTAATAACTGTTGTTAAGACCTTACCTAGAGTCCTTATTGATTTGATCACCAAAAGCAACAGTATCGACTACAGTCAACTTCAAACGAACGTTACTTTCATTCAAATCTGAAATGTTTACCCACTTCAATTTTTTTTTATCTTGCCAGAATCTTCCTACCTTGAAAATGAGCTACTTTCAAACTTGAAAGCTGTTCATTCCTTTTTTTTCCATCTAAACTGACACATTTGATCTAAACCATTTTTTTTTTGCTGGAATATTGACAAAACTTATCTAATCATAAATTGGGATATAGACACCAAAAACTAAAACAAAAGTAATTTAACTAGGAACAGTTTCTTACTACACACTGAGAGGTGAACACAGACACATTCTATTCTAGGGCACAGTAAATACAAGTAATGATATGTGTGATAAAAAATACATGTTTCAATTGGCAACATTAAAAAGATTGGGGGAGGGAGGGGGGGGGGAAGTTCTTGAACTTAAAAAAATTAGTTCGGTGTAGGGCTGAAGAAACAGTATTAATTTCCTCCACATGCAAAGAGCAATCTACAATCTAAAAAACAGGGCATACACTTTAAATTATTGCCTTAGCAGACTAGATCTCACAAACCCACCCACCTCTCTACAGACACAGCACCCATCCTTATGAAATGTGAAGCAAATCGCCTTTGAATGCCCCAATTCACTTTAGGTAGACCTAACTTCCACAACAGCCCAACAAAACCCACACTGTATGCCAGTGCTGAACAACTGATAAAAAACAGCACACTAGGTTTTTTCTTGGCAGAAGAGTCTACAGCTCAGAAGCAAAAAAAGCTGGCTAGAAGAAGAAAGTTGAATAAATCTAATTTGAATTCTGTGAACTTTTAAATTTGAAGGAAAGGAAAGAGTGAAGGTCAAAGTTCAACCCTAACCATCGAAAATCAAATCTTCAAACAATCTTCCTATATGTTGATCTCGTCTCCTTCTCTCCTATTAGTTCATCTGTTGTTTTTTTTTTTTATAAAGACAAATGTTAAAATATAATTCTGTTGATCATTAGCCTTGAAAAAATAGTTCATAGTAGCAGTTGACAAGACATTAGCAGGAACAATACAGGCTAGTTAGATCTAGACAAAGTATGTCATAATTAACTTTCATGTCATTGAACTCTTTCCTAGAAATGTACTGAACACATTAGAAAGAAAGCTAAAACCCTACCATAAGTATGGGCTTTAAGTTTGACTCCTGGGAGATCATGGTTGCTCGGTGTTGAGTCAAAGTTGGTATTAAAAAGAGTGTCCATCATGGTGGACTTACCAATTCCAGTCTCACCTAGTGAGATAAAAGAGAAAAAAAAATTAATTTGAAAAAAGGCCTTCTTTGGATGTACTATTATACAGAAATCTAGTCATGTTAAATTATGGAGTGAAATATTTTCTTAACTTAATCATGCTCTGTAATTAAATGTGGCAAAAAATGAAGTAGTTGAACATAAATTTAAAAAAATATTTGTAAAATTTTTGGTTCACTAGGTATTTTCTTTTTTTTAAAATCTATATTAAACAATAAATTTACGAGAGAAAAACATTGACAATATTTATGTTGTTTTTTTTATATCAACAAAATGTTTAAAATAGTATATGTGTAAGTACGCTTTGCTTAAAAAATTAATTTTGATCAATTCATTTTTTTTTCATTTCAACTAATATTCTGAATATTGTAATGTGGCGATTGAATAAATGAAAACATTTAAAAAATAATAAAATTGTAAAGAATAAAAAAATCAAATAAAAAATAATCTAAAAAGCTTGAAAATAATAAGTAAATAATCAAATCATTGGTGTCTTTAGTATGAGTTACAGTGAATGTTCCATTGTAATGTTATTTTGACATTCTCTTGGGCAAAACAAAACAACCATTACAAAAACCTTTATTCTAACAAATAAACAATAAACCCAACTCACCAACACAAAGAATGTTAAAACAAAATCCTTGTGATACAGACTTATTGACCAGTTGATCAGGAAGGCTGTCAAAACCAACATGACCAGTTAAGTTTAAGGTTCGGACCATGTCTGCAAGTGATTTAGCAGGTAACTAGAAAAAAAGAATTTGATTATAAGTGCACTGTAATCAAAAAGTATTGCTATCAATGCTGGTCACTGAAATGTAACATAATGATAATGTTATACATGAACTTTCTGGATGTCAAGATGCAGAAAATAGTATGACTACCAGAAGGAATTTATTTTAAAAAAACAAACAAACTCTTTCACCATATTGCTATACCAAAAAAATATAATTTATGTTATAAAAATTGTGAAACAAGCTAACTGACAGTGGTAGTTTTCAACTTCTTAACAAAAAAGGACATGGTAATACTAAAAACAGGGAAGTCTATTCTCAGATACATAAATATGCATCACTGATCTAAAGCTGTTTGAGATACCAGTACTGTCTGTCAAAAGCATAGGATTTTTCTAATTTACTGCCTTTTATAATAATAATTACACAATGCACAATGATTAATGGCTTTTCCTGACGGCTAAGACTGTGAACCAGTAGATCTTCTTGTTTGTTTTTATAGTTTTTGCGATATGTTGATGCTATTTTTATTTAAAAAAATTTTTTTTTACAAAGTTTATAAAACTCAGTCTGGTCAAAAGTTTGAGAATGTTATCTCTCCCACAACCATCCTTGGATCACGCTGAAACTTTCAACAACTATTCAGTGGCATAGAGCAGTGTTTCCCAAAGTGGGGTACGCGTACCTCCAGGTGCAAGGGAAGACTTTGGAGGGGGTATATGCTGATTTTTTTAAAGATACCCATTTCTTATGTTCTGTTTATAAATCAAAGTGTGTGTGGGGGGAGGGGAACTCAGCATTTACAGAACTTTGGGTAACACTGGCACAGAGAATACCTGAATCAAAAAAAATATAAATAAATTAGTCAATTAATTACTAATAATTAATTATTTTGTTTGATACAATTAATTATTTTGTTTGATACAAACAAAGGAAATTAATCCTTCAGTATTCACAGATATGTCAGGTTTTGTCCCCTTTAATAATTGTATGTTATTTCTCCTACACCCATTTTCGGATCAAGTTGAAACTTTTAACAATTATTTATTCTCCTTAACAAAACATGAAACGATAAAAAAACAAAAAAAAAACAATTAATTTTTGGTAATTAATTATTTTGTTGAATATCAAAAAGGAAAATAAGCTCTACATCACCGAGTAATATAATTATAGGTACAGAGTTATTACTCTTAGACAAGTTTTTTTTTTTGTTTTTTTTTAAGGATTTTTTATATTTGCTTGTTCATTTACAATCAAGTATAGCAACACAATGAACTTTTTCTCTCCTTATCAACAAAGCCAGTGTTGATTTGACACTATTCATTCAGTCTAATCAAAGATATTACCATCGATGTATAAAAAATCAAATATTTTGTTTTCTTTCCTCCCAAAATTTTTTTTTTATTGCTGAAAATGTACTCATTATAGCTTCCTTATGTAAAACATCCAAATTTCATTTTCATTTTCAATGTGTTTTTACCAGAAATGATGTTTTTAAAGAGTGAAGGTTAAAAAGGGTCTTTTTTTTTATTATTAATTTTCAGGATAGTGAAATGGGATAATTAGCTCAAGACAATCATTTCAATTATATTATATATATTAAGTTATTATAAAAAAAAATTTAATTTCAATTTGGATCATAAAATATTACCAAGATATTGTCTAGATATAGTTATAATGAAATCTATTGGGTCTTGTCCACAGTCTGTAAGTTTTAATTTTCAATTTCCATAAATTTTAAATTAAATTTTGGTTTTATAACATTAATTTATTATACATAAATCATTAACTCTATATTAAATAAAACATTTTCTGATAACAAACAAAAGGTTATTGAAGTTCAGTCATATAAAAACATTATTAATTAATTATGACTAATTGATAAAATAATTGTTCGATTTATCTTTAGGCAATGAATAATTGTTCAAATTTTCAACTTGCTATAAGAAAGAGAAGTGGGAGAAATTATGTAAATGTACAAAATCTATCACCAGACAAACAGAGTGATTTGATATTTAGAAGCTCTGTAAAAAGTCTAGTTCTATCTAAATCTAGGCAAAAGTAAATAAAATTTTTATAATTATTTTACTTATTTTCATTAGTAAATCTAACGTTACATGATTATATATAACAATAGATTATAATAGAAAATTCATTTCTTTAAAGTTCCACTCAAATTTTACTTAGTGAAGTTTACAGAAAGTTAAATTGTACTCAATGAGCTTTTAAGCTAGATCTATAGTCCTACACTAGAGTCTAATCTTGATTTAAGCTTAGTAAGTAATAGAATTATTTTATAACAATAACATCTATTCTATATTATTCTATATACTATAGGACATAGGTCTAGTCTATAGATCTAGAATCTAACTAGACAAAATATATCTATATATTATAGACTATAAATCTAGATTTTTAGATATATTATATATATTTTTATAATAGTAATAGATCTATTTGGAACCTAGACTCTATATATAGTCTATATAGATTACACTTGTGTAACCCTAATGACTCTAGTCAGTCTGGTGTCTTTTGATTTTGACAGACTCATAATCATTCTCAAACTGAACTTCTAATATTAAATAATATATATCTAGATTCTAGAAAAATATATATTCAAATTTTAAATACTTCAAAATAATCTAGATTAGATTTCTGAAAATAGATACTTCTACCTTAATTTTAATACAGTTACAGAGTTAGCAAGTTATAGAGTTGTATATAATTTTATCAGATTAATAATGAATCAAATTCTAATTCAGAACAATTTTAATTTTAACAATAGAATCTAGTAAAAGTTATTTCTAGTTCATTACAATGTTTTAATTAAAAGTAGATCTATAATATCTAGATTCTTAAAGTTAATAAATATAATATAAAAAGGACACTAGTCACTAGAAAAGTCACACTACCACATACCCAGGCTACAAATAGATCTAAATCAAAAAGAAAAATAATAATTTATAAAAGGCTCTCTAAATTTATCACAAGTGAGGACAAGATAAATCACAGTAATTCACCAGTAATTCACGGACACAGAAAGGAATTTTAGGAAGAGTTCCTTAGCCTATGACTATGAGTATGCCCTAAAAAAATCTCAGGGCAAGACAGTAACTGAGTTTACAAGGGAAACTTCAAATTCTGGATTATGATGACTCACACCTGGCTAGGCTATGTTTGAGTACGGTACTCCCCACTGAAAATTTTGGCCTAGTTTCCGAGTTTCTCTGTTGGTGCTTTCGTTACCCTACCGTCCCCTTTTTTTCTTCTTCTTCAACATCTGACCTGACCGAGTCTTCAACACAAGACAGTGAAGTTGTATTGATGTTCAGTTTAAAATTATTCCGAAAAAATTTATTCTGGCTTCATGATCATGATGATGAACTTCATGACATTATTTTATACCTCAAATAATAATCAATCTCAATGTATCTAATTATGACAAAAAGGCTTACATTTTCAATCTCGGTTGTCATTATTAGTTAAAAAGCTAGATCTAGATTTAAAACTTTAAATATTAAATCTAGACTAGATCTATAAATTTAATTTTATAAGAATCTGTAAGTTCCTCAATTTTATTACCGAATATAGATGAATAGCGGAAGTAAAAAGAAAGTAAACTCTAATTACCGAAAGGCATTTGTGTGTGTGTGTGTAAAGTCAGCGTATTGCAAGTAGATCTATTAACTAATCTTATAATTTTTAAATATACTGTATACACTTTTGGCGTGTGAATTTTGGTATCCCTTACTTCCACCCGCAGCAAAATATATTCTAGGCCTTTGTACATTTCATTTCACTTTAATAACTTTGATGACACAAGCATTCATTCAGCTACCATGTCCCATGTTTTTTTTTGTTGTTTTTTTTTTGGGGGGGGGGGGGGGGGGGGGGGAGGAAATAAAAAAAAAATCTTTATAATTAATATAGAGTTACAAAAAACGAGTTACACATCAAAGGGTATTTTATAATGCTTAAAATGAGAAAGGTGGTACATCTAGATATATTATCAAGGTCTTAGTTACTATTTTTAGATCCTGAAAATAAAAAAAAAAAACGAACTTAATTCCAAATTTTTATGTAAATCTTTATGGTGGTTTTGTCTTGAAGAAATGAAGATTATTACCCCCAGCCTAAACCTCATGCCGCAGAACTACGGAGGATGGTATTGGCATATTATGACTTGAACGTGGCACCATTGTGACTGCAGTCCAAAGCGCATAACACATGACTAGGCCAGGGGTCGGCAACCTTTTCAGTCGGAAGAGCCAAAAATTACGATTTACAAAATTTCAACGTTTTTAAAGAGCCATATTTTTTTTTTCCAAACAATAAATAGTACTCGCATAAATATTTTTTTTTATTAAAAAAAAAAGAATCTATTTATTCATAACAAAAAGTCTCAATTTATTGTTATATAAATAGTGTTTTACACAACAAATTAGATTAAATATTATTAATTACTTATTATTTTAGTATACAATTTATACATTTACATACAACACTAAATTGTACTTCAGTAACAAACAAATGAGCAAACTAATTCAGTGGTAACTATGGCTTTGAATGGTTTTAGAAAGTTTGGATAAATTTGGCAAGAGAACGCTTGCTCGCAAGAATATGCCGATCCGACGATAGCCAGCCTTCCAAATACCAACTTTTTCACTTGACGGTAGCTATCTGGAAGACTATTCCATGCGTCAAGTATAAGTGGCTAAACTCGCGGCATTTCTTTTTAAAGCTGTTCACTTTTGTTGCGTTACATACATTTCTGGATCTTCTACTCTTCCAAGATTTTCAAATCTGTAAATTACCCACTACACAAAGCTTTACTTTTGCATCGATCAATTGCGTATCTAGAGATCCAGTATTAATTCCAAATGGCACGATGTGGATTTCGGTACTATTTGTCTTCTGAAGATTTTTTGTTATCGTTTTGTTTGTTTTGAATGGCTCAAATCTGTCAATAAATTCAGATTTAATCTTTCTTTACAACTGTGCTGAAGTAACTCGTGTCAACAGTTGCACTGGTTTTATCGCAATATTGCTTTACAAATTAAATGAAGTAATTGACCGCTTTGAATATCTTTTGCAAAAAGAATATATTTTTTCTTCAAAATAAACGAATTCTTCTTCAAAACATAGACTGGGTTTTCCTTTCCTTGCAATGATTCAGCTCATTTAATTTCACTGTTATATACACCATAACGTAAAATGCTTGCAACAATTTGTCGTTCTCTAATTCAGGGTGATTAATGCCTGTATCATTTAGGAATATATTTAATTTATTCAAGCACAAAGAAAAACGTTTCAAAACCTTACCTTTGGAAAGCCATCGCACTTTATTGTAAAGAAGGAGGTCGGAATACTGAGTCTCCATTTCGTTAAGAATTCTTTAATCTGCGATGGTAGAGTGCTTTTGACAATCTTGATTACCAAATTCATGACCTCAACAATTTCGGCCGCAAATATTTGGGCACAAAGTGCTTCTTAGTGTATTATGCAGTGAAATGTAAGATTTTTTATTTTATTTTGCTCCGAAGAATCGTAGTTGCCCCTTTAATTTTTCTTGTCATACCTCTGTCTCTCTCAGTTGCTATTGAAACGATTTTATTTATATTGGTTATATTGTCTACTAGGTATTTTTGCACGACATTAGCTGTATCTTCTCCTCTAGTTTGTCACGAAAGCGGTAACGATCCTAGAAGTTCTTCTTTTGGACCTTAAGAAGACATATACCTGACAAAAAGTAAACTTGTGCGGTGTCTTTTATTCGTAAGACTCATCTATATCAAGTGATAAAGCAGAAGAAAGTTGAATATCTTCCACCTGCAAATAGGTTATATTTCAAGACATGGGGAGGGGTGCGATGAAAAGCTGAGAGATAGAATCAAATCAGAAAGATTTTGAAATGTTTTTGTTTCGATAAATAATATTTGCACATCGAACATTCAGGATCCGCTAAACAACGACAAGGACGCTAAATTAATCAGCAGGCTATATTGGAGACATTCAGGATCAACTAAACAATGACCAGGACGCTAAATTAAACTTTATTGGTGCTAACTAAGTAAAAACAAGAAAACAATAAAAATACTTTAAGAAAAAAAAACAAAGCTTATACGAAGTGTAATTGTATCAATTAGTTTGGATCAGCCATGTAATAAAATTTGTAAAAGATCTAGACCAACAGCAATAAAATAGAAATATTTTTACCAATTGTTTTTGTTTAGCCCTATTTCATGCTTTTAGCGTTCTCCATACTTCTCTGGACCAGTTGTGAAAATAGGGAGATGGGTGAAAGAAAGGGGTATCTGAGCGAATTTTTGCCGTAATAAAAAAAGCATTTATTTAAAAAAAAAGGGGGGGGGAGTGAATTCGAACTCATGACTCAAGCCTCCTCAAGCCTACATACTAACCACTATGATAGTGAGGTGTTTATTACAATAGAAGATTGTAAGTTATCTATTGTTTGTTTCAATCTTAATTTAAAAGGACGACCTATAAAGGGAACTAATTCAGCTTATACCATCACTTCATACTATTTCTTTCCCTTGTTCGATATACCTAACAAAATAATATTTTTTTTTGATTCTTTTGTTGCCAGGTAAAAGAAATAATTGTGCAAAATTTCAGCTTGATCCGAGATTAGGTTTCGGAGAAATAGCGTGTAAAACATTTTTTACAAGACAGTTGTTATAAGCTTTATAATAAAAAGAATAGAGCTATAATTTTAACAATATCTAAATGCGTGGTAATATATGTTCATATCACATCTCCTATAACAACGCTATGTATATAACTAGTTGTTCATTTCAGTCATAGAAGAATAAGATGAACTAGTCGACCTACGGTGTAGCATACGCCGCTATTTAGCAGGGCCGCCTTATGTCACTGCTACCTATGGGATCGCAGTGGGCCCAGCACTTTCATAGGATCCGCGCTAATTCTATGTGTAAATTATTCAATTACACCATCTTATAACTTATAACAGATTTCCCGCAGCCTCCTGAAAATCTCCCGAAATTGTTAAATATACGAAAAAGTCCTGGAAATATCCGGAAATTATTAAAATCTTTTGAAAACTCATACTAATCTCCTGAAATATATAGACAAAAATTGTCATTTTGGGGTGTTATTCAATTCTACGCACTATAAACAAAATAAAAACGACATTATGCAATACCCATAATTGTGGAATTCGGTGAAAGAAGCTTCTCGCGCCTCAAACTAATGAAGAATTACTTGAGGTCAACAATTCTCGTAGATAGATTGAAACATTTGGTAATTCTTGCTATTGAGCGTGATCTATATAGGAAAAAGAATTTTTATGATATACTGTATGACTTCGCTACACGCTCGTAAAGTAATTATGTACGTAGTAAAGAATGAATAAAATGCAACGAAGAATTTATTTTCTAATACAAACTCTTAATTTTCACTTATCCGTATCCCTTCCCAAACTTGTCCCCGCGAAATCCGTTTCGCATAGGGCCCCACAATGGTTAAGTCCAGCCCTGCCATTTAGTGACGGTTGAATACAGAGTAGATTACTTGATCTTTCCATGACTTCTTGTGGTTAAGTCGTCCCTGCTATTTATTTATGCGAGAATACTACTTGTTCTCCCCCCCCCTTTTTTTTCGCCGCTAAAATTACTTGGGGTAACTCTATTCCGACTTGCATGGTGCCCCAACGGTCTAACAGACTAAGACAGGGGTGGGCAACCTTTTTGTATCGAGGGCCGAATTTTTTTAAATTTGGGAATGGCGGGCCGCATGTGTATATACAACTTAGAAATATACTCTAGCTAACTGTGTAGAATGTCTTTTAATTCATATTTACACTGTATTATATTCACGTTTCTTTTTTTTCCCACACTCCAAGGTGAGGAATTACAACACTAGTTAGCAATGTTTGAAACCAATTTTACTTTTTTTTTAAAAATTGCTGTTGTCTTTTTATATCACAATATCTCTACAAATACAAAGTTGTACTTAATGTGCAGTATTTTACTTCATACACTTGTGCATAATTTTCGGGAACTGTGGAACTAGTATACTAGTTGTTACCCTTGTGATAGTTGTCAACTTAGAGTCAGTCAAAATCGACCAGTAATTATACTTGTTTGGTTTCCACACACACATAAATGCTTGATCTCTGAATGAGACACTATATGTTCCGGGAGTTAAATGTCGGGACGAGCTAAAATGGCTCTTGCGGAGCATCACCAGAGAATGCTGACTATGTCCTTCAATGGTGCATACTAAATCAAGAGACCCGAACAAGACTTTGTGCCCAAAACCCTCCTACAGAACCAAAACTATTCCGAGAACTGCTTGACCTGGAAACCACAGCGCGGTTCAATTATTCAATTCAGATACAGGATTACTGATCTGAACCCTCCGACATGTAAAATGAGAACGAAGAAGAATAAGAATAGATGTATGTGTACCCAAATAGTGTGAACAGGAGCAAAGTTGTTTGTTTTTTTAAGTGTGGAAATTCAGCTTCTGGCACCCATGAGACTCCCGTGGAAGTACTGACTGGAGTTTCTCTTTCATTGGAATTATGCCCTCGGGGGCAGAATCAGCTTTTGCACTAAATGACGATCTGATGGTATTGAAAACTGGTTCTTGACGTCTTAAAATTTGATTTTATAAATTGCACAATAATGGAATCTTAATAAGTGTTGTAGGCCTACTTTTAATTATTTCACTAGAAATACACCTTTCATCAAAGGAAAATGACAAAACCTGTTTTCTTTTGCTTGCTTGTAGAAATGGGAAAGCCTTGTTTGAAATGATTTAACATGCATTTACATTTCATATGGAAAAAAACCCGTTTCAATGAAAATTATGAAACACATGAAATCTGTCTTCCACTCTTCATTAGAAATATTGGTAACAAAGTTACAGTTCAAGTAACATATCAATTTCCTCCTTGATAATTTATAATGTTCTTTTTTGCCTTACCCATGCTAAGTTAGCGGATACATTGGATTATTTTGTTCTTAAATCGGAATTATCTGTGCTTAACACCCCTAGCTCTGCTGAGTTCGATTAGTATATTTTCTTGATCAATGATATGTTGAGATTTTATGCAGCTTTGTGCAAACTTTCCTGTTTGGAATTTATGGTTGGGTTATTATATTTTTTATGTAAAAAAACAACAACAACTATTTTACTTAATCAAAGATCGAGCTCCATCAGTTGTTATACTCGCCATCTTGTTACAAGCCTACCCAAATTCAATACAGTTCTTCACAGAATCGATAAATGCTGATCAGAGATTCTGTCTTATATTGAGTGTATTGATGTATAGCCAATAAGAATATTCTTTGTGTAGTTGAAACTTTTTATGAGACAGTTCAATAATTTATATAGATATTATTTTTTAATATATTGTCATTTTTATATGTATATACTGTGGGCACACCTGATTTTTATAGGTTTCGGGGGGCCGCATTAAACACTCCGACGGGCCGCATGTGGACTAAGGGATAGGTAAAGGTAAAGTAAAAAAAAAATAGATGGAACGTTGCAACGCAAATTGTTATCATTATAATAAACTTCTTGAGACGACACAGGTTAACTAATCGTCAATCCCAGCCCTTTCTCTAAGGTATTGGATTTAGTTTATAGTAATATTCCTAACCACGATGAAGTTAGATGGCTAAGTTCGGGAAAAAACATATTTTTTTGGAGGAAACGACAGTTCTGTAAAGGAACTATCAGATCCTGTTCTGGTGTTGTACTTGGCGTTCTTGTATGAGATTGCGTGTAATGCAGTGCAACAATTACTCTCAGAAACCTAGATATATTATCAACCATGGTGAAGGCTTTGGAAATGAACTTGAGCTAATAAATCGTCATGTTCCTAAGAAGAGAGTTGGCCTAACTCATTTGGAGTGTTGTGCGTGTTACAAAGAAGATTCATGATGCCATCTAGCCAGCAGATAAGTTTTGTGAGCCTATACTAGACTCTAGTACTGCAGATAAGTTATGTGAGCCTATACTAGACTCTAGTACTGCAAAACTATTTCCCAGCTCGTTCTCATGCTTATAAAGCTGATATAATTTATCCTCATTTTTGAATCCGCTGGCTGTGCTATTGATTGTTCTTTTATCAGCACATAGGCTTACGTTCATGGCCGTGACTATTATTTGCTTTGATTTTGTTTATTTTAGGTGAGGTTTCAATGTTAAATCATCACTTTCCCCAGCGTAGATAGGGAGGTTTTGAGTTTAAGAATCCCCTCAAGGGGAGGTTGAGGTTACCCCAATCCCCTTTAAAAAAAAAATGAAAACGACAGCCACCAAATTCCATGAGCGTAACCAAGGGAATTTTGAGTTTAAAACCCCACTCCAAAATTTTTTTTACGACAAAACCCTCTTTTCAATATAAGACTAAAGCATACAACAGACACCAGATTCTATCAGCGTAGTCAAGAGGGGTTTTGTGTTTACCCCTTCCCCCGAGGGCTTTACTTTAAAACCTCCTCTAAAGGGTTTTAAGTTTAAAACCCCTCCAGCGGGGTTTGAAGCTAAAAAACACCTCTTAAAAATAAAATTAAAGCAAACTAATCACACGAATTTCTACGAGCGTAGCCAAGGGGGTTTTGAGTTTAATTCCCCATCCCGGAGAGCTTTAAGTTTAAAACCCCTGCCAGATTCTTCTTCTTCTTCGTTCTCATTTTACATGTTGGAGGGTTCAGATCAGTAATCTGATGAATCACGCAGTGGTTTCCAGATCAGGCAGTCCTATAGAAGGGTTTTGGGGCCAGAGTCTTGTTCGGGCTTCTTAAAATAGTATGAAGCTTCTAAGGACATGACCAGCATTTTCTGGTGATGCTCCACAAGGGAAGATTTCGCTCGTCCCGACTTTAAGCTTCCGGTACACATGTTGTCTCATTCTGTTGTGTCCGGTTCTGAGTCGAAAAATTATGCGCTGGTCATGTCGAGATAGCTTATAATAGGCGTCATTTTTCTTGTATTTGGGATGTGAGCTGGTCCAATTCTCATTTATTCTAAACTTTATTATTTTCATCATTTCTTCTTGGTAGATAGGGATTTTCATTTGTTTGTCCATTCTTCCATCTTTGACCAGTATGTCTGCTTTTTCGTTGCCTTCTAATTCAATGTGTGCTGGATTCCATTGAAGAACAATTTCCTTGCAGTTGATGTTAAGGTTTTCATGAGCTGTCCTGAGTTGCTTTAATGAAGTATCCGAGTTTTTCAGGCTATGAAGTACTGTTTTGGCATCGGTCAGTAAGATTATTTGGCTGTTTTTAGTGTACATGGGTAGTTTATTAGTGTGGTAGCTGCTAGTTCCAGTGCTTGCCTTTCTGCTCTATGGCTGTCTGAGAGATCGCCAGTTGCAATAGACTTTTCCAGTCTTTCTCTATTGGGCCATTCAATAAGTATACCAGCTCTACCATTTGTGTTGGATTTTTGGGAGGATCCATTTGGATCCATCCGTCCCCTCCAGATTGTTTGGAGTTTAACCCTCTACAGAAAGTTTTGTAGTTAACCCCCCTCTTCATTATTATTCTAAAGCACTGATGCCCAACCTTACTCGTCCTGCGGGCCATATTAATTTCCAACACTCGTGTCACGGGCCACATCAACGAAAAGATACAGAAACGAAATGAAATTAGATTAGATGAAATTTGATTAGAAACCTGTGGATTTAGTACCTGTGGTTTAGCAATCTTTTATTCGCGGCTCAAATCAAGAATACCGCCAAATTTGTTTCGTACTGCCGTTTATATGTTCTTGGATGTTTTTAAACAGCCACACTTTCCTTATAAACAAACATGTTGGCTTATTATCACGTTCCATAAGTAAAGATCCGTTCATTTTTCCTGGTAGATTTTCCATTCAGAAATAGTAAAGGTCATGGTACCAATACATTCGATACAAATGAAGGCAATAATTAAGGTAAAGATACATTTTTCAACATCTTTGTGTCGACGTTTTGGCGAGCCAGTCGGAGCACTTCGCGGGCCGGTACTGGCCCGCGGGACGTATTTTGAGCACCATAGTTGCAGTATAGATAATTGTCGTAGCGTACGTGAGGGATTATCCTTAGATCAGTGTGATTATCAAATGTGTTTTTACCTGCATGAAGGCATGTGTGTGTATTGAGAAAATTACTACAGTTTGAAAATTAAAGATTGTAGATAATGATAATGTGGAGACAATTTTAAAACGACTAGACCTAGATTTACAAGTAGGTCTCTTTCTTGTGCTAATATTTTTATACTGCGTAATTGTTTGTTGTGGATGTTTTTGTGAGAAAATACTTCAAAGGATGTGACGTAATAAAATGATAGTGTCAATGTCTACTTATATCAACACGAGCTCTCTGTTTATTAATTGTTATGTTTAATTATCCACAGACATTTATTTATTCACCGTGATAACAGTACATTTCTAAAGAAAAAAATTAGAAGTCCTAAAAATTTCTAACAGTGAATATAAGGCCCTATTAAAAGTGTGAATTTGTGTTTTTGTGGTGGGGTGGAGAAGGCGGGTATAGTACGTTTGTGAAGATGTGCTTTTCTCAATAAGTTGCTTCTCTAGATCTACATTTAGGACTGGCAAAAAAAAAAGAAATAAAAAGAAAATATGTAAAGTGTGGACTTATAATAAGTTGCGAATATTGCTGTTTATTCTTTCAAACTGTTGCGCCGGAAGGGGGGTTTCATTGGAAATATTGTGTGTATATGTGGGGGGGGGGGGGGCGGGCGGGATATTTTAGTGCAGGGAGACGGAGGGCTACAACCGATGGGCCTAAGAAGTATTTGTGCATACTCCATAATAGGGTCGTTCGAATGATTGCTTAAAGGTGACTTATAGAACTTGAGGGCTAGAAAATTGTGTCAGCAGTGGGGTAGCATTGTCATGAGGCTCATTTTATTAATGAACTTAAATACTATTTCAACAGTAGCATAGCACAGGTATCACATCAGCCTTTAAAACGCTCCCCCACCACCAGCCCAATTTTCTAGCTCTCAAATTCTATGCCCCCCCCCTTTGTTTTTAAAACTCTTTTATCCAACAAACAACGAGCCGCATCCCCCTATTATATGGAATTTGTGATTGTAGCTTTGCTTTAGTTTTTATCAAAGGAGATTTTAACTTCAACTCGCTAGTGATTGTTAAACTAAAACCCCCATTTGGCTACGCTCATGGAATTTGGTGACTATATAGTTCGATTTAGTTGTTTTTTTTTTAAATTAAAAAGGAGGGTTTAACCTCAAAACCCCATGGAGGGAGGTTTGGGGGTTTGAGCTTAAAACCATCTGGAGGGGGTTTAAACTCAAGGAATTTGGTAACTTAAGTTTTCTTTAATTTTTTTAAATTGAAGAGTGAAATTTTAAACTCAAAACCCCCTGAGTTCAAAATTCCAGTTGGCTATGCTCAAGGAATCTGGTGAATGTTGTTTACTTTAAGTTGTTTTTTTTTTTAAATTAAAGAGGGTTTTACACCCCTTTGAGAAAGTGATGGTTCAACATTAAAATCTACCGGCCCTCTTTTTAAAAAAAAATTTAAAGCAAAGCAACAGTTACAAAATTCCACTCGCCTTAAGCCCCAAACCCCCGCCCTCCTGCTATGCCCATGGCGACGACATATTAAAATTCTTCAAAAGATTACTTTGAATACCCTACATCTTGTTGCAAAAGACAAACAGTAAGAAAGGATATAGCCTACTGCTTAGGAAATGAAACGATGAACGTCACCCAATTTCTTGTTTTCTTTAAACGTTCATAATATATGCGTTTTATTTTATTTTTTTGGTTATGTGAATAGGATTAACGAAAACAATGCTAATAGCCAACTGATTTGTTTTGTTCTTAAAACAACATTTGAACCACTTTGCCAGAACGTCGCACCCTCTCCTAGCCACACAGTTTCAGGAACGCTGTACACTTGTAGGCCTACTTGACTTAGGAATATGTAAAAAAAAAAAAAAGAAAAAAAAAGCAATCTTATCTTCTTATCTTATATAATACAGACGTTACTTCAAAAAAGAAGATGATTACGTCCTACGCGTCATGCATTTAGTCATGCATTTTAACCAATGACTTAAATTCTGCCAAGTCACTGGTTTTTCTGGCTAGCTCAGGCAACCCATTCCATGCTCTAATACCACTAGGGAAGAAGGAGTATTTGTACAAATTTGTCCTAGCATATGGGACGAGGAATGTGCCTTTATCTTTGTGTCTTTCAGAGTATTTTATTAAATTTTGTTTTTGTATTTGAAGATTATGGTTCAGTGTTTTATGTATAATTGCTACTTTACTTTTGAGTCTTCTGTCCTGAAGGCTTTCTAAATTTAGTGATTTTACTATAGGTGTTACTCTAGTCAAATGTGAATATTCATTTGATATGAATCTCACTGCTCTATTTTGTGTCTGTTCCAGTTTCTTAATGTTTTCTTGAGTTGAGGGGTCCCAAACGGAGGATGCATATTCTATTATTGGCCTAACCAAGGTTAAATAACATTTTAGTTTTATGTTCTTATTTGATTTATATAAATTTCTTTTAATAAATCCTAATGCTTTGTTTGATTTTTTTTTATAGTTTCATCAATATGGGGATTCCAGGACAGTTTTTCATTTATTATAACACCTAGGTATTTTGCGTTTTTAGTCTGTGTTACTGGTTTGCCATGAATAAGATAAGTGGAATTAATTTGTTTTAGTTTTTTTGTTACTCTTAACAACTGACATTTTTCTACGTGGAAAGACATGCTCCAATTTGATTCCCATTTCTGTAATTCATCTAATTTTCTTTGTAAAATATCTGTGTCTTGTGTTGTTTTTATTGTTCTATATATTATGCAATCGTCTGCAAATAATCTGACTTTTGTTCCTGAAGTAATGCAATTTGGTAAATCATTTATGTAAATTAAAAATAGTAGTGGACCCAAGACTGTTCCTCGAGGTACACCTGAGTTTACTGTTATCGGTGTTGATTTAGAGCCATTTATTATTACAGTTTGTTCTCTCCCTATCAGAAAATCTTTAATCCACTGATGCAGTGGACCATTAATGCCAAAATATTATAATTTTTTAAGCAAACTATGGTGGTGAACTTTGTCAAAAGCCTTAGAAAAATCTAGTAAGATAGCATCTATTTGTTCACTATTATCTAAACCTTAAGAAAAATCATCAATTAGTCCTATTAGTTGTGTTTCACATGATCTATATTTCCTAAAGCCATGTTGGTATGGTGTGAGGACATTTTGTTTGTCTAAGTGGTTTATGATGTTGCTACATATTATGTGTTCTAGGATTTTACATGTGATGCTGGTAAGTGATACTGGTCTGTAGTTTCCTGGGTCAGATTTTTCTCCTTTTTTAAATAGAGGGGTGACATTAGCTTCTTTCCAGTCCTTAATCTTAAATTAATTTAGTTAGCTACACGTTAGGCCTATTTTTTATACGTCATATTGATACAACTTTCTCCGCTTTTCCTCTAGGCCACATGTTGCAAATCCCTTTCTATTACTTTCTCTATTCCTGGATTTAATCTTTTGAATTTAAACCCCAACCTTTAACGTAAAATTTATATTTAAATACTGCCTCTGTGTCTAGATCCGAGTAAATCAGTGTGATGAGAATTTGAAACACTCATATAGATCTACATTTTTAGTAAAAGTTACTTAATCTCAAATTGCTTTCAAATGTGTGAATGGGCATTCAAAAAAAAAAAAAATTGTTCACGCCCTCCACTTACGTAGATCATTTTTCTTTTGTAGAACTAAACAAGTATTGACAACATTAAAAAAAAAGGGTTAAAACCAGACATTATGACAGGCCAAGTTCTGTTTCGTACATTGGATGAACTTTTATTGATTAATCACAAGCAAACAGGTCTTTTACTAGAGCTAGAGCTAGACTCTATAGGCTTTAGTGTAGTAACTCTATATCTACATCTAATCTAGTTAAACAAAACCGATATTTGATAATTAAAAAAAGCTTAGCACTTCAGAAAACTAGAAAAACATAAATAAATTATTATTGCATTTGTATTAAAAGTTCGATATCAATTTTTAACAATAATCTTCCAATCAATTATTCGTTTTGTTTTGTGCCCCAAAAACACGGAAGTCATAGCGCAGTTACGTTTGTCGGCGTATAGCAAAGCCAATGAAAGCTTGCAAAACCGACTGTTGCTAATGTGTCAAGTTATTTTATTTGGCTTACACAGCAATCAGTGATAGTGTTTTATATTCCAAAATGTCTTCAACTCCCAATGGAGAGGGAGTCGAGGATGTAAAAACTGTGGAAGGGATTCTAAAGTTAAAAGGCAATGACGAGCTAAAATTTGGATTACTTATCGGCTTGATAGAGCTACAACAAGCATCAAATAAGGATGTTGTTGACACAGTGCTTTACCTGGTATGTTCAGTTGTTCATTAAATGTTGTCACCACTGATAATAATAATAATAATCATGATAATATTGAGAAGATTGTAAGTGTAGACTGTTAGAGTAAACTGTGAGTCTTATCATTAGTAGCTTATTAATATTATTATGATCTTTTCATTTCAAAATAGATATTTTTGCTAGCTTGACTTTCATTTTTTGCTTGTTAATTAATTACAATATTCAATATATATTGAGTATATATATATTACATTTATTAGATCTAGAGAGAGAGCTCTAAACTCTAATCCTCTTCTGGACGTATCACAGATCAACCAGGAAAACCGATGACTTTGCAGTTAAAGTCCCTTAAGTTTAAAGAATTTCTTCTCTTTTGAAGTAATATCTGTATTCTATAAGATAAGATGATCAGTAGTATTAAGTAAAGAAAATAGACAAAAGGCCTGATACATACACGTTAAAGGACCTTATCCTAGGATTAGATTCTAGATCAACAAATTATGGATCTTGATTTATGTAGAACTGTAGATATAATTTAAAATATTTACTCTATAATTTTACAAAGAAAGCTTTTATCAACTTACTCTGTTTGCTTTCCTGTCTGTCTGTTACAACTTTCCTAATAGATCTAAATCTATGTAGAATTGTAGATACATACTATAAAATATTTACTCTAGAATATAATTTTTACAAACCTTTTAGATACTCTCTTTGTCTTTTACTTTCTGTGTGGTACGAATTTGGAACACATTATTTCTCTTCCCTTTCTCAGGTCAAGCTGATATTATTTATTGTTCTTAACAAAACATGAATTAATAAACAAATTAACCAATTAATTAATTAAATAGTGGTAATTAAACTTTTATTTTTAATATAGAAAAAGGGAAATAAATATTTTATTATTGAGATATATGGATGTAAATGAGGAGTTCTTCCCCTTAGACAAACCTTTTTAAAGAACATATTTTTTATGTACCGGTATACAAATGCCCATAACCATGTTTATATTTTTGGACAAATTCATATATATATAATTTATTAATGCTCCATCTTTTGTAGTGCTGTTAGAGCATGTCATAGGTTGCGTGAATAATCCAGGAAAACAAAACGACTTAATTAACTGAGTTTTAATCACTAATTAATATGCATGAATAGGTTGACACATGAAATTCGTAGGAAGTAATTATCTTCGAAAGGTGGCAGTGATCTAAGTAAAGTAGATCTCATAATTTGCACATCCAATGTCTTTCTTAGTACTTAACTTAACTTTACCCACCCCTCCCCCTTTCCCCTCCAGCTAATTATATAGCTTCAGATGTAATTAAAAATATGAATCGAAAATGAAATATTCTTTGACTACTTACACAATTGAAACATGTATATATTACTAAGATTTAAGCTCTGAAGTACTTGGCCTACTTAAGTGAAGACCTACAAGACTAGAATAGGTGTGATGCATGAGTGGAGAGTATTTTGTTTTCCTTATGTTTATATCCCAATCACCACACTGTGTTATCTCTGTTTACCAGATTTATTTAGGAAGGTTTTCTGAGTTTTTCATTCTAATATTTCAGCATAAATTTCACTGAATCAGCATTTTATTACATATATTATAACAATGTTGTATTTTCAATATTTGTCATAAGTACCCTGTTCTAAATAGCAATTTCAGTTTTGTGGGTCAATTAATGATTCATTCAGTTTTAAATAAGGTTAACTTATAAAGAAATGTATATAAAATGTTTATAAGGCATTTGTTGGAAATAATAAAACAGAAGCAGGCTCAGAAATTTGTTAACACTTCACTGCCTGATGGACTTATTTTCTCCATAAAAACTATTTTTGTTATGAAAATGAAAACTTGTTTACCTTTTTGGTTGTCTCCTTGTCAAATTTGTTTACGCTCATATTGGTGACACTACTGAAACTATTGTATCTTGTGAACAGACTGTATTATAATCAGTGAATTTTGTATGTTATAGAGTAAATATTGTACAGGCATATACACACCTATTGTTCTTAGTAAAATGTAAGAGTTTATTTATTACAAAAACATAACTAACTCTTTAATTTTTTTTTATACTGTCTAAATGCTATCACTACAGATATAGCCTTTTTGTTTGCTGAGTCCAATATTACTTTATGTGAAATTTGTCAGGATCGATTTGAAATCTTTTAAAGGAAATAAATTTCATTTGGTTAGTCTGCCATTGCATGTAAAAAAAACAACACTATTTTCATTGTGAAATTTATTTGTAAAAAATATGTTAAATTAAGTTCTAATAATACATGAAAAGCTAAATGTGCTTCTAATCCAATAAAAATGGTTCCCTCTTCAACATCTATAGATATAGATCTAATGTCAAAATTGTTTTATGTGTTAATGTAAATCAGTAAGATAGGTATTACTATACATTGTTTCTAATTCTCTTGACCAGTGGCATATTTCTTCTTTGGATGTTGCTCAGTGCTGTGCTAGCCTGCAGAAATGATGCCTTGTGCAACTGACTATCCTTCTATCACACCCTGACTTTTAATGATTAGTAATCAGCAGGATCATAATTATTTATTGTTCTTATCCCTTAAAACATTTCCACTACTTCCACCACACCTTGGCCTTTAGTGACATGCAGTAGGCACAGGATAATATTGACATCCTCTATATCAAGTAGAAGCAAAGAACTGAAAGCATACTTATTGACATATTTATTAGATGTCCTCATAAGAATGTAGATGGTAAGATGAACACTATAAACATTATAAGAGTAGGTCAAAAATATCAACTAGCATTATAAATAAAACAAATTTATATATTGGATGAAAGGATTGCTTAAAGTCAAAGCCTTACTATAACTGCACCATTAAACAATGACAGAGAAAAAAATATTTAATTGCAGATAGAGTGACCAGGGATGATATGACTCGACACCTTAAGTATATAGTGTATGATTGTCATTTTTAATCTGCACATTCAAGATAGCTACTATCTGTGAGCAGTGACAAGCTTTCCTTTGAAGAGTGGGATTAAAGTTATGGTGAAGATATATTTTGTGCATTAATACCATCTTTTTAATTTAAAAAGTGTAAATGTCTACATCGACTGCCTCACAGCAAAAGAAACTTCCAGGAACTAAATGTTATGGGTGGTGTTTTTTTTTTTTTAAAATCTAAACTTTATACTCTCTTAAATGAGAGACTTAAGGGTGTCAGTCACTTTGATTGCCTATGATCTAAACATTCATTCATTAGTAACCTTTTTATTTTTCTGTATGATATTTTAATGTTTATATACATCTAAGATCTCTTTTTAAAAATAATTATAAATCACTTTTGTTAAAAATTTTTTTATTAAATTTAGTTTTGTCAGTGATTAAAATTATGCTGTACAATTTCATTGCAAAAAATACTTGTACACATGATTATATAAAAATATGTATTATTCCTTGAAGTAAATGTCCAAATAATAAATTAATCTAATTTTATGGCCTGGTCAACTGTCCACTTTCACCCCCATTTAGCCCTATTTTTTATTACTAGTAAGTAAAGGTTGGCATCTGATTCCAGGTCATACATACATAGCATTGGTGGTAGGTAATTCCATTCAAACTAAAATGATAACATTTGCATATTGTAAAGATTTGTCAATTCATTATTTATTTTTGTGACAAATAATCAATTATCAAGAAAATAAAGTTTTGTCAATGTTATGATTGCAGTTTCTTTACCTTCTTCCAACAGGCTTCAGTGTTAGAGCTAAGTAATGAATCTTAAGTCTGTTGTTGATTGATTTTATTGAACTAATACCATCCATACTTTATTTTTAGATACTTTTGAAGAAATATTTAAGAAAGTATTATGAGTGATTGTATTTTCGCCTTCAAAGAACTATTGTTACTTTAGTTATTATTTTCCATAGGACAAGCTAATAATCAGATGTCATGATTGCCTTCTGGACTGTCGTTCCGTTGTCCCGATGGTCCAGGGTTTATACCCTGTTCGCTGCCGTCCTGCGGGAGGCTAGACCTTATATTACAGTGTTGAAAACTGAATGTTATATAAAACAAACTGAATTAGACATAAGATCAAAACCAATTTCATTTCCAATTTCTAAATGTTTGAGGAACAACCCCAATCCAAACACTATAGCCTTTGTGGCGTTCACAAGCTCTAGCCAGCCCTTCTTCTCTCCTCGTGCGATCATTTGACGTTTTTTTTCTTGTTGCTGAGACATGCTTCATTTCTTTGACTTCAAGCATGAGGTGTTACCACGTCCAAACGTGACAAACACTTCAGTTTCTTTTCACTTTCAATCGCTAGTCCTTCGATATTTCTCCAGTAAATAGGTTTCCAGGGGCGTGGTGTACGAAGTATTGGCAAGTAGGCCTACTAACGATACACATTAAACCTTGTGACAAACAACTCTTCAGCAACTAATAGTATGTATCTATTCTGTGCCTTTTTAACAAGCCCATTTTGCTCAGACTATAGTTCTACATTTCTAGCAGATTTGCAATGTATTAGTCAGTTGGCCTATCCTACTTTGTCCCGTCTACTCGCGGCTTGGAAGATTTGATACAAAGGTTTGTATCCATTGCCGTATCAATAATGAAAAGATTGAGAGCAAGCAATTAGAGCGTTCCCCAATCTGATTCCTGTAATTTAGAAATAGTCTCATCAAATGAAGTTGCTGTGTACATTTATTTTTGTCTTTCTTTTGACATAGTGCATTTAGTTTGTCTTCCAACTAAAAGCATTGCTATTGTGAATGCTTAATTTGCATTGTCATCATTGATTGAAGCTCGGTGACGCAATGACACCATTCCACGTGCATGATGCAGAGATCACGTGACTAGCTCGGTGTACGCGGTGCTCTGGCACTGAAATGACAACATGATTGTGTTAGTTCCGAAGCAAACGAGCGAGTGAACACAGTGTTTCAGAGACGAAGTTGAAGGAAGTTTAATAATGTACAAAGCTCGTATGACTGTTTTTTTGTTTTTTGAACGAGATGTTGTGTTGAGATAAACCCAGATGTATAAAAAGGTAAACGTTTGGTAGCGAAACTTGAGTATCATTTCATTGGGCAAGTTGGACCAGAACATGAGCCTCTAGCACACATTTGTTAGACATCTATGACTTGAATAGAAGAAAAGAAATGCAAACTTATGAGTTTACATCATGTACATAAATAGTTCACCCTGATTTATTTTTTCTATTTGTATTTATTCCCAGGAGTAGAAAATATTTGTCTATCTTAAAGAAATTTAAAGTTAAAAAAATGGGGGTAGGGTGGAGGTAGAAGGCTTTATCATCGTGCTCTGGTGTTTCGTGTGTCTAAGCGAAACCATTCGAAGGCCTCAATACTGACCTGCGACGTCGCAACATGTGGGCAGTGAAGACCAATATATCGTCACAAGTCTGTACGACGTGACAACGAGCTATTGATCTCCACTGCCTGCGACGTTGCAGATAAGTATTCAGGCCTTCTATTACGCTAGGTCTCGGTCTAAGCCGCTTGTTATATTACGGAGGGTCAACAGGCTAGCTAATTTATTTTTTTTTAAGCAGGAAAACAAAATGGGATACCACTTCAATGTTTGTGTGTAGGCTGAAGAGACAAAACCGAGATGTACCACATTTGAATATTAATTCTCTGCTTTCTATTGGATCAAAGTTCTGTTGGTGCAATAAAAGGGCTCATCTTGCTACTGACACATCCATACAAAAGTCTATGAATCAATGTCCTGATAACAGCACAACTATTCTGAGTACAGGTCAGCTCTTACTACCATCACTTCTCTCATTCTTGCAATGATACAAAGAAGAAAAATCGTGGTAACGTGGAAAGGGAGACGATCTTGTGTTGTCCATCCACTTACCCCCACCCCACCCCACTGTCCTCTTCCCAACCCTTTTAGTATGTGTGTGGGGAAGTGGGGGATGGGAAAGATTGAAAGATTTGATTCATTTCACGAAATACTAAAAATAGATGATATCTAATGAAGCCCTCGAGAAGTTTGTCAACCTGTGAGAAATGGATCTGCTTTGATCTATCTATCTATTTTCTCCGCCTTAGTCTATGTTACAGACATAGTCTTATAGGGTTTATTTCTGCTTACGTTCATTAAGGGATCAACCATTGAAACTAGAAACTGATAGTCTTATAAGGTTTATTTCTGCTTACTTTCATTAAAATGATTGTTTCAAAACTTAACTGCAGCGTAGTGTTAATTTCTCAAGCGAGCGTACATAATTAGGCACACCCTCTATATATTCATAAACTAGTGAAATATAAAAATAAAAACTTTACCTCGCTTATATTGAGTGAAATTGCATCCATTAATTTGAATCAATCGTGTAATTGATTGTTAATAGATCTTTAGTTTAGACTTTAGACTAACAATAATAAACTTGTGCAATGGGAAATATTTTATTGATTATTATTGTTTTGTGGCAACTTTCATGCTTCCATCATGCTCAGTGCCCTAAGGTCCAGTCAGTGGACCAGTGGATTGTATCTGGGAGAACCAGATCAACCATTGAAACTAGAAACTGATAGTCTTATAGGGTTTATTTCTGCTTATTTTCATTAAGAGATCAACCATTGAAACTAGAAACTGATAGTCTTATAGGGTTTATTTCTGCTTATTTTCATTAAGAGATCAACCATTGAAACTAGAAACTGATAGTCTTATAGGGTTTATTTCTGCTTATTTTCATTAAGAGATCAACCATTGAAACTAGAAACTGATAGTCTTATAGGGTTTATTTCTGCTTATTTTCATTAAGAGATCAACCATTGAAACTAGAAACTGATAGTCTTATAGGGTTTATTTCTGCTTATTTTCATTAAGAGATCAACCATTGAAACTAGAAACTGATAGTCTTATAGGGTTTATTTCTGCTTATTTTCATAAAGAGATCAACCATTGAAACTAGAAACTGATAGTCTTATAGGGTTTATTTCTGCTTATTTTCATTAAGAGATCAACCATTGAAACTAGAAACTGATAGTCTTATAGGGTTTATTTCTGCTTATTTTCATTAAGAGATCAACCATTGAAACTAGAAACTGATAGTCTTATAGGGTTTATTTCTGCTTATTTTCATAAAGAGATCAACCATTGAAACTAGAAACTGATAGTCTTATAGGGTTTATTTCTGCTTATTTTCATTAAGAGATCAACCATTGAAACTAGAAACTGATAGTCTTATAGGGTTTATTTCTGCTTATTTTCATTAAGAGATCAACCATTGAAACTAGAAACTGATAGTCTTATAGGGTTTATTTCTGCTTATTTTCATTAAGAGATCAACCATTGAAACTAGAAACTGATAGTCTTATAGGGTTTATTTCTGCTTATTTTCATTAAGAGATCAACCATTGAAACTAGAAACTGATAGTCTTATAGGGTTTATTTCTGCTTATTTTCATTAAGAGATCAACCATTGAAACTAGAAACTGATAGTCTTATAGGGTTTATTTCTGCTTATTTTCATAAAGAGATCAACCATTGAAACTAGAAACTGATAGTCTTATAGGGTTTATTTCTGCTTATTTTCATAAAGAGATCAACCATTGAAACTAGAAACTGATAGTCTTATAGGGTTTATTTCTGCTTATACTATTTTATCTTGTGAACACTCTCTCCCCTTCCCAACTGAAATATTTCAATTTAGCACAAAATGTTTTTTTGTTGTTGTTTTTAACCGCGTTTGTTTCGCTTGCCTCCCTTATTCTTCCTGCTTATTTTAGGAAGATTTTTTTAAACGACCAGAGGATGTTTAGGGTGACGAGAATCGGATTTTATTCGCTATCTCTAGAGTTCATGTTGGACAGAAGGACTGTGAGCCTAAACAAGTGGAGCTGTTATCCTGGACTTAGAAATAAACATCTGATCTAAACTTTAGCCACGGAAATGTCACGTAATTGAGAGATTGGCATTTGTCTAATAGAATATGTTCATTTTTTTTAAATGGAAAGATTTATGTTAAAGTGTGGAATGTATTGAATACACAAACATTATATAGACTGGAATACACAAACGTTATATAGACTGGAATACTCAAACATTATAGAGACTGGAATACACAAACATTATAGAGACTGGAATACACAAACATTATAGAGACTGGAATACACAAACATTATAGAGACTGGAATACACAAACATTATAGAGACTGGAATACACAAACATTATATAGACTGGAATACACAAACATTATAGAGACTGGAATACACAAACATTATAGAGACTGGAATACACAAACATTATAGAGACTGGAATACACAAACATTATAGAGACTGGAATACACAAACATTATATAGACTGGAATACACAAACATTATAGAGACTGGAATACACAAACATTATAGAGACTGGAATACACAAACATTATAGAGACTGGAATACACAAACATTATAGAGACTGGAATACACAAACATTATAGAGACTGGAATACACAAACATTATAGAGTAGAAGAGGCAGAAGGGAAAACAATACCGTAAAACAACTATAGAACACATTTCATTTTCCGATTATCTTCTGTCTGAATCGGGTCTCATTTCATTCAGTCACTGTTTTTGTCTAAGTTAGTTTGTCACAATTAGTTCCAGTCTGTCGCTCTCACTTATGTACAGTTTGTCATAGTTAGTTCCAGTCTGTCGCTCTCACTTATGTACAGTCTGTCACAGTTAGTTCCAGTCTGTCGCTCTCACTTATGTACAGTCTGTCACAGTTAGTTCCAGTCTGTCGCTCTCACTTATGTACAGTCTGTCACAGTTAGTTCCAGTCTGTCGCTCTCACTTATGTACAGTCTGTCACAGTTAGTTCCAGTCTGTCGCTCTCACTTATGTACAGTCTGTCACAGTTCCAGTCTGTCGCTCTCACTTATGTACAGTCTGTCACAGTTAGTTCCAGTTTGTCGCTCTCACTTATGTACAGTCTGTCACAGTTAGTTCCAGTCTGTCGCTCTCACTTATGTACAGTTTGTCTGTTTGCCTTTCTTTCTCTCCCTCTTTCTCTTTCTTACAGTTAGTCTTACTCAATCACAACTTTTCTCTCTATCCCCCCTCCCCTTTATAATTTGTCTCTTCTAACCAGTTGAAATTCTTCTTTTCTTCTCTGATACAGTCTGCACTTTCTGCTTTCCCTTCTTGAGTGTTTTTTTCTCTCTCTAATTCCTGAATGAATTGCCTACACTTATCAACACATGCTCATTTCTCGACATCTTTGGTCTTTCTGTACAGTTGTGAACCCTTGATCCGATTGCTTCCTTACACCTCCTTCTCCCAAATCTCTTTTCAACCAAACCCATTGCTCAGTGAGGAAAAAGGACACACACACACACAAGAACGCTGACAGGGAAATTCCCTAGATCAACCCAGAATACAACAATAAATAAACAAACATTGGAAACGTAATTTTCTTAGAGCAAATATGTCTGTTTGAAGTGACACACTTGCGTGTCTGTGTTTCTGTGTGGTGTTTACGATGTAACATAACAATCTATGTTTATCTCGGCTTCCGTCGCATGAGGACGAATGAGTCTGGAATCAAGATTTTTTTTTTTTTAAAATTCGAAACTAGTGGATTTCCTGAGCGAGAAATCGTCTATGTTAATTTTTGTCCCCCGCTGGAATGATGATTGATTGTCTCCAAGATTTAATGACCATGTATTGTACTCCAGTCGTCTTATAGTCCTTTAATTAGCACATTACTTATTTAATACTTGCTAACGATTGCGCCTAAAATGATTGTTTCAAAACTTAACTGCAGCGCAAGTTAATTTTTTAAGCGAACGTACATAATTAGGCACACCTTCTATAAATTCATAAACTGGTGAAATATTAAATAAA
Organism: Biomphalaria pfeifferi; assembly: GCA_030265305.1. Taxonomy (NCBI): domain Eukaryota; kingdom Metazoa; phylum Mollusca; class Gastropoda; family Planorbidae; genus Biomphalaria; species Biomphalaria pfeifferi. The sequence continues at coordinate 1,605,213 of JASAOG010000041.1, read as the reverse complement.
AACTTAACTTGGTGATATTGAGTGAAATGGCATCCATTAATTTGAATCAATCGTGTAATAGATTGTTAACTCTTTCTCTCCTAACTGACGATACCAGCGTTGATTCCACTAGAATGTGGTATATTATTACGGAGAGAAAGAGTTAAATAGATCTTTAGTCTAGACTTGAGACTAACAATAATAAACTTGTGCAATTGGAAATATTTTGTTGCTTATTGTTGTTTCGTGGCAACTTTCCTGCTTCCATCATGCTCAGTGCCCTACTGTCCAGTCAGTGGATTGTATCTGGGAGAAGGTTCAGTGCCCTACGGTCCAGTCAGTGGATTGTATCTGGGAGAAGGTTTAGTGCCCTACGGTCCAGTCAGTGGATTGTATCTGGGAGAAGGTTCAGTGTCCTACGGTCCAGTCAGTGGATTGTATCTGGGAGAAGGTTCAGTGCCCTACGGTCCAGTCAGTGGATTGTATCTGGGAGAAGGTTCAGTGCCGCCTTTTCAAAAGCTATTCCAAAAAAAACAAAAAAACTTTTCAGTCTGGACTCGAGCCTAATTAGTTTAAAATTGTTAACGAATGACCTAACTCTCTGTCGCACCTTAGCTTAGTACATTTTATGTATTCAACAAAAGTAATTACGACTTATTGACTAACTAATTGGTTAACTTTTCGATGGATTCATTTGTTGCCATCGACACTGAATAGTTGTGCAGTTTCAACTTGATCCAAAAAGTGAGAAGCTAGAAAATAAGGTGTACAATACGTTGACCAGACAGAAGGAGGGACTTGATAGAAGCTTGGTAAAAAGCCTTGTCCTGTAGTAGCCAGTACCAGAAAAAACCTACTCTAATCCAAATATCATACAAAACCGAAAGGACAATGAAATAGACTTACTAATTGCTAATGCAAATGTCAAAAAGGCCATGAAGAGTTCAATCATTAAGACATTCCTTTTTACCCCTATGCAGTGGACAGCATGCTAAATCACTTTCACATGACCAGCCTTAGAAAAAAAAAGTATTGAAAGACAGAATAAGGTTCATGACTTAGCGGTATACAGAGCGAGCCTTGATGCAGTCTGAGCTTGGGTCTGCAGAATGGAAGACTCCCGCTGACCAATGGAAAGGTGGACAAAGAAAACGTTTCAATGCTATTTGTCCAAGCATCACTGAGAGGTTTCAATATAGGCTTTGCCTCGAGAGAAACCAAAGCCAACAGAACATTGTGGCGCCGTGCTGGATGCACTGTCATGAGAATAATTGTAAACACCATAAACACTGTGGTAGAAGAAAAGCAAAACATATACTGCAGTTCACCCAGGCTCAAGCAGTTCACCAATAGCTAATAGGCCTAAAATGGGCATCAGTATAGGTGGCCAAAAGTTTGCAAGTGTCATAAGTTTTAAACACCTCAAAGCTCTTAACAATATGCAAAGACAAAGTCCTAGCCCTCGACACTAAAATCAGACTAATGCCCTCCTTGGTCAAGGCCACATTCTTGTATGGTTGCGAATTTTAGATTCTAACTGCAGAATTTGACTTTAATTTAGAAATTTAAATCCTAGCAATGGAATTGAGATGCACGATATAGGGTATCACCTACAAAGACCGCATCACTATTGCGGAGATCAAAACATGATCACAATGGCCGCCATTGGGCCTCACGATTAGACGCTGATCATTGTAAAAAAAAAAAAACGGAAACCCAAATTTGATGGCCACATCCCAATGTCTTTTGGACTCACAACGACCTTACGGAACAGTACCACAAAACTTGATGGCCAGATCACAAGGTCCTTAGGACTCACAACGACCTTACGGAACAGTACCACAAAACTTAATGACCACATCACAAGGTCCTTAGGACTGATGACGACCTTACGGAACAATACCACAAAACTTGATGGCCACATCACAAGGTCCTTAGGACTCACTACGACCTTACGGAACAGTACCAGGAAAAAGATGAAAATGCAGAAGATGTAGCTTAGTTTTGTTACAACATCGATACCTGTTTCGACCTGATGTAGCTATTATTTTAGTACTTGATGTAGCTATTGTTTGAGCACAATATCGATATCTGCTTCTACTTGATGTAGCTATTGTTTTAGTACAATATCGATACTGGTTTCCACCTGATGTAGCTATTGTTTTAATTCCATATCGATACTGGTTTCGACCCGATGTAGCTATTGTTTTAGTACCATATCTATACTGGTTTCGACCTGATGTAGCTATTTTTTAAGTATATTATCGATACTGGTTTCGACCTGATGTAGATTGTGACTTGTTCTTTGTATGCACGTTTTCTTCATATTCTACTCTAATTCTTTTTTTTTTTCATCAAAAGTGTTTATCATAACAATGAATCAATCAATAATAGAGGCTTTGTTAGTATACTGTAGCAACATCACATGGTCACCACATTGATACCGGCTTTTTTTTTTTTCCTTTGTGTAACCAAAAGTTGTTAACTCGATATGACGGTTACGAAGTAATCAATACTGCCATGTTTGATAATTCGGTAGTTGGAAGATAGGTGAAGTACTGATGGGTAGACCAGACAAATATCTGACTGCTCGACCTAATAGGAGCGTTTCCAATGCAAGTCTCAGCTGGAGCTACTGTTGACTAGTCCAGATTATCAGTTGTATTTGTACTATGGGACTACAAGTCATTAATGGCACGTGCATGGTCTTTCTTTTCCTGATAGCCTCTGGGGAAAGAAACTCGACCACCAGGCTACTATCACAAGAGCCCCCATATGGATGGTCTCTACAACATCTTATTTTCTGTTTGTAGTATCGTGTGTGAAACTTTTAGTGTAGGCCCCCAAAACATCAGGATTCTTATTTATCTAAGGTTTGTTTTGTCACTCTTTAAAAAGTCCTTGGCTAAACTTAGTCTCCCCCCACCTTTTTTTTTGTTCGCCCAGTCCTGCACTGCTCCCTGCAAGGACTAGCCGCTGGCTAGAAGTGTATTCACATTTCTCATCAGGCTTGAAGTGATTCTGGCCCATGTAATCAAATCTCACTATCGGTACATCTGCAAGCCTATCATCCAATCTGTATTACTTGAAAGGTGTTTCTGTTTCAACATTGTGGATCAAAATCGATCGGTTGGTCCAACACAATCTTCTAGGTAGCTTCCTTGTAAACTATGTTCATAGCTGATAGATTTGTAGATTGAAATATTGATCACCAATGATTTAAGTCTATATTTAAGTTTTATGCCTTTTTTGTGTGTTAAAAACTAAATTTCAATCACAGTCGAATATCACAAGTAACAATTGACCGTTATATGTTATTATATTTGTGAGAATCAATTCTCTCCTCTAACAATTGACCTCTATAGAGGTGAATATCACTACACTCATCTGCACCTTGTTTCCAATACACAATTTACCACGCCCCATTAATACCGCATTAACGGCGCCTCATTATTTTGCTTCGACGGTGCCACAATGGCTTTGGGCTTGTGTGCGATACGGGGCGCCGGGGGGGGGGGGGCTTTTTGGGGCTAAGTCGGGGCTTTAGAAGTCCGGTAATTAACGGAACGTGTGGGTCACTCCCCGTCCTTCTAGCGATGGTCAATCAATAACCTCCTTAACTTGACTCAGGAAGACTAGACGACATCTTTTTACATGACGACAGTGACATCCGATTCTTGTGTGTGTGTGTGTGTGTGCCCTACCGTCAACAGGGTAGCATCGGTTTAAAAACTGAACTTTTTTAAAACCTTTACACCGCAATAACTTCCTAGAATGAAAAGACGCTTGACCTTGCTTGTTAAACTAGCATGAATAGTGATTCTTGTTCCTAAACAATGAGTACTTACGATGTCTCCTTCAAAAGGAAATTCTAGATCTATGTGTGGTTTTATGTCTGACTGTTTGCAGTGTTCTTATGTCATTCATTTGTCTCCCCTGCCTGGAAGGCTTTGCTATTTTCGCATTTAATTTCGTTGATTGGACAACTAGATCTAGATGGTATTCCTCAAAACACACACCAAGTGACCAACACACACACACACACATTCTATATCAGTGATGAACAGTGGAGTGTCATACTGTGTGCAGGTACAGGACTTTGGCATGCCTTCACCTTCCCTGCGGTGAACGCGACGTGTCTAGTAGAGGGTGGGCTAGGGTTTGCAGGGCTCAAATTGAACTGTAGGTTAGTAGACATACACCACATCCTTTCTTTTTTTTTTCTTTTCCGGGTCTTTTCTGTAAATTGACGATCTTGTTACGCGCTGCAACCCACATACATAGAATATATTTGATTTGTTTATTTCAATGTACTAATGCAATTTTTCTTTCAAGCTTCAATACAAGTGATCATGTTCGCAATGCTGTTAGTAATCATTCCTAATGACTTGAGTGGTGTTAGACTCAAAGCTAGGATTAGTGTGTTCACTGCCTTAAATTTTTTTCAATCGCTCGATATAGAAATCCTTCTCATTGTCTAAGAGCTGAGCCGAAGCCTTTACGAGCTCTAGGTTTGAAAAAAACCCTGATTGAACAAGGAAAAAAAAACCTGTTTGAACAACCGTTCTGTCTGGAAGAGATCCGAGTAAATGCCTATATAAAGGCATTGCTATTTCCGATATATCTGGCACTCCGGGCGCATGAGCTAGAAAGCATGGCCGAAGGCCAAGTATACCAGGAGTTTTGTTTTGCTATTCATTTAGCCTAACCACTTCCTCTAATGGTCGTTTCCACCCAAATGCCACGTTGAGGCAGAACAGCGTACTCGGGATAGAGAAATCCTGCGAACATTTTAGTGACAGTGTTTCAAGTTGGTTGATGGGATTTTTACATAGTGAAAGTGTCAGCTATCTAACTAGAAGACAGAAAGACAAATCTAAGGAACATTTTAGGAACCAAATGTTTGTGCTATCTATTTGTTCTTGTTACAAAGCTGATATCAACTCACCCTGGTGCCTGGTACAAAAGTCAGTTCACGTTCTTTCTCCCACACCCACTCAATTCCTTTTCCCAACTGTGATAGAAAAGTGATAGATCTAGAATCAGAGCGCAGTGAGAAAGCATTGAGAAAACTAAAAGCATGAAATTGCGCTAAAGCAAAACAAATATTGTTTCAAATGGCACAGAATTATTATTGTTAGTTTAGATCTATTGCATATTTAATTACATGACTGATCAAAACTAATTGATTTTGTGATTTTTTTAAAGTATTGTCTGTGTTTTTCTTGTTTCACATAATGACTTCCTAAACCCCATTTCACTGTAGCAGGAAAAACTGACCATGAGTTTGCATTCGGTATGATAACTCTCGTTGATAGAGTATAGAACTTGCATTCGGTATGATAACTCTCGTTGATAGAGTATAGAATTAGATACATTAGTGGCCTACATGTGTCTATAATTTATAGGGCGATTACTTTTCTTCATCGATTACTTTTCTTCATCGATTACTTTCTTTCATCGATTCTTTCGTTGCTGTAGAAATGTGCCTTCAACGTATGTAAAAACTCAATTCATTTCTTGTACCGGCTGCTGGTCATACATCTGTTCAGTAGTGACGTGCTGTCCTAGTTGTAAAGCTACTTAATAAACCAAAACACTTGTGTCTACCTGCACTTGACAAGATTACAGTAAATTGTTGATACATGGGTAACAAAACCTATTGGCTTGTAGAGCATTAGAAATTAATTAGAGCTGTATTCAGTGTATATTTTATGTTCAGATTTTCTTGTCTAAGAATGATTGATCAGAACAATTTACCTGGGCTCAGTTTTAGTAACAGTTTTACGAGTCACACTAACGTGTGTGCAATTCAAGTGATTGAAATTTCTGTTTAGAAACATTGCCCCCCCCCCCCCCCCCCTGTAGTTCTGTCTGTTTAGAAGCATTGCTGCCCCCCTGTATTTCTGTTTAGAAAAATTGCCCCCCATGTATTTCTGTTTAGAAACATTGCCCTCCTGTATTTCTGTTTAGAAACATTGCCCTCCTGTATTTCTGTTTAGAAACAATGCCCCCCCCATTTATTTCTGTTTAGAAACATTGCCCCTCCCCCCTTTCCTCCCTCATTCTGCCCCTAGGTACATCGATACGCTCAGCCTCTTGAAGGATTGAAAAACAATGAAACAAAATACATTGAAACTATTTCCAATTGCATGCTGAGAACTATGTTCTGTTCACGCTCTTTAGACATGATATAGACACTTTTTTAGGTCCAGAATTGGTTTTCCTTGTCAAGATGCGTTTTGAATATCTCTGTGTTTTTTTAAAGCAATTTTTCTAAAACTACTTAAAGGTTTTGTTTTTATATACAATGTGAGAAATTGAAATTCTTTGTAGTTTCACTCACCTCTTTGACCTATCAAATAAGCAAGAATTGTTGTCAGTTGTAAATGTAGCGCTAAACAAGCTATAGATTTTTTTTGGTCTGGTTATATGTTGGCTTCATGTAGTTTCTATAATAAGAAGAAAACGTAATTAACAATTTGTCTTTTTTTTTCTTAGTTGGTGGGTGGTGAGTTTGACATTGAGAGCAACTTTGTCATCCAGGATCCACTGAACATCCTGCACATGTTGAAGCTGCTGGGATCTTGTCCGAACACTTTACAGGTCAGTTTTCATCATTTGTCTTGTACAATTAAGTGTTCTAGGATCTGTTGATCTGTTACTCATCTGATAGCCGTGTTTGACAATGGGAAGTCTCCATGACATTTAGCCTGATTAATTAACAGATCGTGGATAATAGACAACTCCATTGAGAAGAGCGCAAAGAAATATTTCATTCAATTGATGAAGTCTCATTTGTGATTGTCTCGCAGTTCAGTGACTGTCTATTTCGGAGCAGATCTGACAGTAACTGTCCGATTGGGACTAGATCTGGCACCGACTGTGTAATCTAGAAGTGACTTTCTAATTGGGACTAGAACTAGCATTGACTGACTGATTGGGACTAGATCTAGCTGTGGCTAATTGGGATTAGATCTAGCAGTGACTGTCTAATGGGGACTAGATCTAAAAGTGACTGTCTAATTGGGACTGTCTAATTGGGACTAGATCTAGATATAGCAATGACTGGACTATATCTAGCAGTGGCTAATTGGGACTAGATCTGGAAGTGACTCTTTAATTGAGCCTAGATGTAGCAGTGACTGTCTATTTGGGACTAGATATAGAAGGGACTGTCTAATTGGGACGGTAGCGTGTTGACACCTAGTGTTTGCTAAAACCTTTTTGCTTGTTGTCATTCTGAGCCTGTGTATTGCTATAGCAAGGTAACATCTTCTATTCTTTGCGTTCCTAGCAAGTGTCCCGTGTAGCGTGGGCACTAGACGATAAGTTCATTTGTTTAGAGTATTCTCCTGCTTGCATGGTGAAGTATGTAGGTCATCTTGACCAACTGCCTAGCAGACGACTCCCTCTTCAAACATCACGTTCACATTGGAATGTCAGGGGGTCTAGAAACATCAGAGAGACAGTCGTTCAGCAAGTGTCCTGGCTGCCATGATATATGGGACAATGAAGTTGAATGTCACAGTGCTCACTTAAGATCTGGTGTTGAACTGCTTTTTCATATTTCTTAAGCTATTTCAATTTTTGTTTAAACATTGTAGGAAATATATATTAAAAAAAACAACAACCAACAACAACAGTGTCATTGATAAGCCTCATAGCGCAGATGAAGTGGCATATTAAGTCCTCATCTCATACATCAGTAAACAAAGTGTAGTTAACAGCTGACACACCACAACAAGTCGTTAGCCATCAGCTCAGACTAAATCTACAACACATACCATTTTCATTATCTTTATAACATGCCATGGATTATTTAAAATATTTGGTAACTATTATGATGCCTAGTTTTTCATGGGACTCATGTCATGTATTCACCAGTATATTAATGTGCTGATTTTCTTTCTGAATGACTGACATATTAGGAGCACTTGTTTTTAACAATCATTAATTCAACTTTGTAAGGCGAGGTCAGTACTACTCCGACAGATTCACATATCCTATTATTCATATTTAGACTCCTAGTAATAGATAACATCAAGTCCTTTTGAAAACAGAAAACATTTGAAATAGACACGCTTGCCTCACGATGTCACATATCCTTTGGCTTGCTCATTACTTGTTAAATGCCAGCATTCCTTGGAACAAAAGAAAAGTGATACGAGTTCATATACACAAGCGGCTCTCTCCAGATCTTGTCATTTTGAAGAAAGCATCATTCAGAAGTTGCGCTGATTGATTTTATTGTCTGCCTCTTTCATCAGCTGAGAGGCTTATATGCTTGCTCATTTCCCCTTATGGTTTGTTGACTTGAGCCCGTGTGTCCACATGCGCTTTGGTCTAGGTCTTCTCTCCCTATGTGACATTTCGTGTAGTCTTGTAGACTGGCCACCATCTTCACTAGCACTCCCAGACATTCGACCTAATGCCTTGTTGTTGTTTTTTTATTGGGGTATAATACTGGCTAGGAAACATAAACTAACAGAAACATCCATTGAGAAAAAAACAGCCCACTATTTTCCCTTACTGTCTAAAGAACTGTCGGCTCTGTCATAAGTAAAAACTGAGCATTGATTGATCGATCTCATTAAAACACTAGAGTTCAGCATGAGTGTGTAATACATTGTATTGAGAAACTAGTCTGTGAATTGAACATGTCCAGTGATGCGGCGGAGGACAATTGATAAGAAGGTGAACCTGTCGTTATTAATTATCCAGCGGCTGGAGTCAAGAATAACTTATTGGTTCCCCTTTGGATAGCTGTATATTAATTCATACACGCGTGTGTGTGTGTGCGGTGGTAGGGGGTGTAGGTCAAGGCTGTTTCAATTAGAGTAGTCTGTCTTGATGTATCCATCTACAAGTGTGGCCTTTAGAACGCGTTTTGTTGACTAGGGGCTTTTTAAAAAAAAAATTAATTAATTATTTTATGTCCAGTTTCAAAATGTGAGTGAATACATCCCCCCCCCCCCCCCCATATCGTAACAAATTTGTTTGTTACTAGAATATCTTTAGAGTGTTACACTTTCTTTGAATACAACCGTGGCCCACCCTACCAGGTCAACATATTGTTATAGGTTGAATAAGCATAGAAGCGTTTGCTCGTATATATTGTAAAGTATTTTTTTTTAATGAACAGCGCGCGACAAAAACTCGGAATGTCTCCTACTCTACGGTTCAATAAATCTCTCCTATGCCATTAGCAAGTAAGGCTGAAGTAACTGTGGATATTGCGCAGTGACCTCAACCGAAACTTTTATTTCAGATGATTGAATATAGATTTCAGCATTCCATACCTTTACATCATCTGACCTATAGACCACAAGATCTGAAAGGGAAACTGATTCCAGACCATCCGAACAGAAATACATCATATACGACTGAACGAAACCATTGTGATATTTGATCTTCACATTTTCAGCTCACTCGGTTCAAACACATGGTCTTATTCATTTCAATGTGGCAGATGTCCAGTGCAATTAGAGTGTTGTGACTTGTCCACAAGGACACACAAGTCGCGTAACTCTACGCCACTGACCTAGGTATTTGATATTTGAATCAAGCGTTGCTCAACTTGAAGGGGAAATGAGCCTATCTTCCCTGACTGACCCTGACTCAGTTTACATGATGATAGACTGGTCTGGTCAATGTGAGGCCGATCAATGACTTCTAGCTTTTCATCAAATGATAGTGGTCTGAGTTTTGAAGCCGTCTGATATCAAGTACAGAGCGTGGTCTCAAACAAGTGCTGACAGGACATTTGTGGTGCTCGATACAGTTCTAGATCTAGCTAAAACAGTTACACATGATAAGCTACAGGCCTGGGCCGGTCATGATGTTTGCCGTTAGGAGTCGACTTTTTCTTACATCTGATTAGAGTAGATTTGTTCTCTATCTAGATTTTTACAAAGCTTATATCAACTCACTCTGTCTGGTAAAAAGTTTGTACACGTTATTACTCTCACTCTCATTCTAGGATCAAGTTGAAATTTTAAACAATTATTCCTAGCGCCTAACAAAACATGAATCAATTTAAAAACTAACCAATTAGTCAATTAATTATTGGTAATGAATTATGTCGTTTGATAGCGAATAAGGGCAATAACGTCGACATTAATGAGATATATAGTTGTAAGTGCGGAGTTCTTTCCCTTAGATGCGTTTTTTTAAATGGATTTATTTGATTGGCATTTGGTTAATCTGACTAACTAGTGTCACAGAAACAGAAAATCACCAGCTTGCATTTTGTTTTGCTGAGCTGATTTCATCTAGTTGTTGGCACCCCCCCCCCCCCCTCAAATCTTTTCCTTTTTTTTTTCCACTGCATTTCTGGCGAAGACAGCTGTCTTGAACAGCAGTGTTATCTAAGGACTTAATGCAAATCGTTGGCCTGTCTTGCCTGGATTAGATGTTACCAAAAGAAATTTAATTAAGAGTTGGTTAGTAGTAGAAAAACTAACTCCAGAGCATTTTGTCAAGAATGTTTCCATGAGATAGTGCTGAGTTATCGGCCCTAGGACTGAACTATCTTATGTCATTTACAAGGGCTAAATTTAAATCTAAATTGAACTGGAAAGACGGCGCTGTATTCGACTTTGTTCGAACAAGTTCTTGACGAATTCTGGACAACTCTCTGGGCACTGAGTTTTTTTCTCTTGTGACTTCAAGTCCAGGAAACAGACACGAATCAACGCATTCTTTGCGAATGTGCGCGTGTGTGCGTATGTCTGGTGGGATGCCGGCAATAATGGCCACTCTCTAAATATGTCTAGAGCTACTTGTCTAACCTATTCAAAGCAAATTTGTCTGTAGTGGTCACTCGCTTGGACTGAACCCTGTTCTCATCTGAAGAGGAGGCCATCCAGACGGCTGTGTTATTCATTAGTCTCCTTTGGCTTAGGTGTGTCTGGACAACGGCTTGGTCAATGTCTTGTGAAATGGCTTTCGGTATCAGAGTGGATCGATCGAATCACTTCTAGGGCTTCATGCCCTCTCCTATCCCACCCCCTCCCCAGAATGGAGCACCTGTTGGTTTCTCCCCCAATGATCGAACATATTCCTTAAGACCATCTCGTGTGATTCACCAGTTTGTAGAGGCTTTCATAGAAACGTTAGGTAAGACGCTGGTCAATCAAATATGATCTTAGGCTGTGTCCAGTAGATACGTCTTTTTAAACCTACACACGTTTCTATAAGTGGATTAAAACTACGCTAGACTCTTGCATGAAGTTTAACATAATCTTTGCTGTTGATGCTAATAAGAGTAGATTTACCCTCCCAGCTAATTTATTCTTAGTTTCTATGTTAGTTTGATGCTAGGCAAAGACTGAAAACTGTTATTGTGTACTATTATAATTTTGTGAAATAACATTCTACTTATGAGATTGATACCATAATGTTAATAATAATAATAATAATAATAATAATAATAATCTTTATTGTCCGTATGGAAATTTGTCTTACAATTTGTGCATTACACCAAACAAAAAACAGTATAACTATAAGAAGCCAAAATGTACATTCACACCAGACTCACTCATAAGGGCAGGTTAAACTAAGGAAAATACGATTTTTATTCAAAATTATGTCAATTGAGCTTTTACGTTAATTAGAAACTGTATCCAATTCTGAATAATAATCTGTAATTTGTTTTTAGAAAAAATATTAATAAATATTTAAAATAAAAACATGACTAATGTTTGCTTTTGCCTCATTGAATATGCATAGACAGTGTCTAATTTTCAAAATACTATAACTTTTTTTCTAATTATCCGATTAAAATTTTTTTTTCACTGTTACAGTTCTTTTTTTTAAACAAGATACATTTTTTAAAGCCTTATTTTAGTTAAAAGCTTCAATTTCATTGGTTGAAATTAAATAGATTCTTATATTATCTTTCTATCCAACCAATCAGAACGTTTCTTACAAAGCCTCTTTGGCAGCCATTTTGTTTACTATTTTTACCCGCGTTTGTCGGTGCTCTGTGACACTGTTTATTTCTCTACATTATATTACTCTCGTATTCATTCAAGTGTGTTTTAGTTTATTGTAATAATTATTATTTAAATATAACAATGTTTAGACCACGCAAAGATCGTCCTAAGAAAAGGAAATTCCATGGTAATAGGTTTTTAAAAAGCTTAGTCTAGATCTAGATGATCATGATACTAAAATTGAGTCTAGATCTAGCGAGACTGAAATCAGTGAAATTCAACCTGTTTCTGAGGACATATTAGAGCTAGATCCAGTAAATCCTGATGCTACTAACACTGGAAATGTTCCTGAAAGTAGTTCATTTATTAAATTAAATGATAGTGTTCAACTGGACAACATTTATTTGGATGATATGACTGGATACCGCATGTTTGATGTTCAAATTTTATTGTGTTTTGTGAATCAATTTCCTTGCTCTAATTGTAAAAAGCATTGTGGTTTTCAAGCTACTGAAAGAAACACTGGACTTAACTGCACTATATCCTTTGTGTGCCTGGATTGCAAACATGTTTTCATGCTTCAAAGTTCTAAGGAAAATATAAATTTAAGGTTTCAACTGTCTGTGTTTTCCATTGGATGCCATTATGAACAAAGTAACAAATTTCTAGCAAATATGAACATGCCACCACCGGTAAGCATTACAAGAAGCAATTATTTTAGAAATAAAATATTAGAAGTCACTAAGACAGTTGCTACAAAATGCAAAGAAGCAGCTGCGGAAGAATTCAAAGCTTCTCAGCCATCATCGAATGTCACTGTGTCGTGCCATGGAACATGGCAGAGGCGTGGTTTCGTGTCGAAAAATGGAGTTGCAACTGTACTTTCCGTTAATCCTGGAGGTGCTCCTAAAGTAATAGACACATTTACCAGCAGTAACTATTGTGATAAATGTTGCAAAAGCAAAAAGAAACTTACTCCTGAACAGTTTGTAGCTTGGAAAGCAAACCACGCAGCTGAATGTGACGCTAATCACACAGGCTTTTCTGGTGCGATGGAATCACAAGGGATCCTACAAACTTTCGACTTTCACAGAAGTACGGCTTAAACAGATGTACGGCTTAAACTATACAGGCTATTTGGGAGATGGTGACTCAAAAAGCTATAAAACTGTTGCAGATGCAGATCCACCAATATACCCCGGTAAGACGATTGAAAAGTTGGAATGCTGCGGTCATGTACAGAAAAGAATGGGGCGTCGACTTATGGACCTAAAGAATTCTAACAAAGGAAAAGTTTTTGAAGAAGATGGCAAACACTACAAAGGGTAGGGAGGAGTAAAAAGGCTTACTCAAGCAGCAATTCTAAGAATCCAGGGCCATTATGGTGGTGCCATTAGAAATAATACCAACAACCTTCTACAGATGAAAAAGGCAATTTGGGCAATTTGGAAACACAGGTGTGGAGACCACAGTGATTGCGGCCATTGGTGTCCAAAAGAACAAAACATAGCAGTGGCAAACAAAAATAAACTCCCCAAATATATTACTGATGCTATGAAACCAATATTTGAAGAGTTAACATCAGATGCACTGTTGCAAAAGTGTTTACATGGTGGCACGCAAAATGCTAACGAGTCGTTCCATAATTTAATATGGAAAAGATGCCCCAAAAACCAATTTGTTGGAAGAAAAAGGCTTGAGATAGCTGTTCATGATGCAACAATTGTATATAATGATGGGGAACTTGGACGAAGGCAGATATTTCCACTTTTGGGATTACAATTCGGATATTATGCTGAAACATCATTTCGCGCTGCGGACAAGAAAAGAATGTTGTCATCTCTAAATGCAAAAAATATATCAAAAATGACATCCAGGTGTAAAAAAAACATTCATTCAAATGCAGAGGATGCTAGGGATGAAGGATATTTACCAGGAGGCTTTTAATTGTAAGTTTTTGTTTTTATTATTCATAGATATTGTGGTTTTTCTTGATTTTCTCAAAATCTGCTTTTTCAAAATGTTTTGGTTGGTTTTGTCAACTTTCCACAAAAACTATGCTAGCTAGAGCTTTGAAATTTGGAAGTTTTGTTCTATGTCCATATTGAATCAAAACATGCTACCAGAATTACAATCTATTAAGTAGTTTTAAAGTTATGGTCTCAATACTTACCCCTACCCCAACCAGTTTCGGCAGTTTTATGGTTCCCACACTAAAAAATTCATTAAAAAAAAGTGTTCTCTCTGATTGTAATAATTGTAGATCAATGTGATTGGAATAACATGCTGAAGACACTGTGCAAATTTCATTTGAAAATATTTAATAAGTACTTAAATATCTTGACATGTGTGTTCATGTATTTTTAATTTTTTTTTTGACTATTTTACCCTATTTTTGTGAAAAATTTCACTTTTTAAGTTTTTAAAAAAAATTATTTTTTTTTTTTACTATTAAATGATCCATCCAAACATATAGTCACTTAAATAGTGACAGATTTGTTGATATTTCAATTTGGGGGTTTAACCTGCCCATAATTTACATGTGACTAAGTTTATACACACCATAATTCAGTCATAAAAGAATGGATATACTTTTGAGGCTAAACACATTCATATCTATATATAACACATCACTACGATAATTCCATTTCAGTGAAATAAATAGATGTTACCCAGTTATTAGACCCTAGTTTTAATCTTGACTTCCCTCCCTTGAACTGAAATGTAACTGGACAAATGAGCAACTCCAAAAGTTGAATCTAATATTCCATCTGGAAGAAAACGTTGCCAAACCAACAGGGACATAATTGTGTGAGTTGATCTCCCTGTCTCTCTGTTTGACCTCCCTGTGGGGGACATGATACCTGTGTGAGTTGATTTCCCTTGTCTCTCTGTTTGACCTCCCTGTGGGGGACATGATACCTTGTGTGAGTTGATCTCCCTGTCTCTCTGTTTGACCTCCCTGTGGGAGACACACCTTTTTCTTTGCAAGTTTTGTTGACCATTGGCATCAATGTATGTGATAGCCATAAATCATTACGTTTCTTCGCCTTCATCGATTCCTTCCAGCCTCGTCAAAGATCTCGCCGAGTAATCGAAATCCCAAACCACTGCACAATAGAGCCGAATAGACTGAATTCCGCTTGCATATAAGTTCAAGAAATGAGCTACTTTTTAACTCTTTCTCTCCATCGTTGATTTAAACTCTTGAAATGAAATAAATGTTTGATTTCATCCACTTGACTTTGTCTTATATAAAAAGAGCCTACATTCCTATTTTATTCTAGACCAATCAAACCATGTTCTGATAACGAAAGAAAATGTTATTGATATTTAATCAAAACAGGGGAGTGAACTATCACAGCAAAAAGAAGAAGAACTTCCAAACGTGGACAGTAATTACGGAGAGAAAGAGTTTAGGTCCTTCTATTTTTGTTGGCTTCAGTAGATAAGTCAACTATATCTTTCAGCTGGAGTCTATATCCAATTAGGTAGACACACGTAGACCTACTTTAGTCACATTATTTATACACCGGTGATGTTTGACTAAGCTAACACACAGTCGGCTAAACAGGTAAAAAAAAAATATACTAGTCTTCCACATGCATTAATTATATTTTTTTAGTGGCGTGCTTGTGGAGAGGGGGGGGGGGGCGGTGTGTTGATCACATGCGTGCTCGACCTCAATAAACAATCGCTGTGTCCATGTCCTCTCTAGAACATGTCGATGAGTTATTCCCCTTGATGTTTTTTTTTCTCTTAACCATTTCCATATACTTGCAATCTTCAAGAGTTGTTTTTCCAAAGCTTATTTGAAGCTCTGTCTGGTACAAAGTATCTTACACGTTGGTTCTTCACTACCTATTCTCGGATGTAGCTGAAACTTTGCACAATTATTCTTTGTCTCTAACAACACACGAAGGAAACAAAAAATTAACCAATTTTTTTTTATAGAAAAGGGAAATAAATGTTACAATTATAAGAAGTTTGACTGTAAATGTGCAGTTTTTTTTATAGTTTTTTTTTTTCTAAACGTATATGAACTCTAACCGACTGACTGTCTGACTGTTTGTCTGATACAAATGTACACGTTATATCTCCCACTTCCCATTTTCAGAGCAAGTTATGACATTGCACAAGTATTCAATGTCCCCAACAACACGTGAATCAAGGACAATTTATTAATATTAATATATTTGTTTTATATACAGACAGTGCTAGCTCAGGGGACATAAGCCTTGTGTAGAGAATCTGTACGTCGCTTCAAAATGTGAAACTAACAATACATAACTTTAATAACGACCACTCGCTTGTCTAGCTCAGTGGATAGCGTGTCTGCTTTCCATCCAGTAGGCTTAAACCCTCGAGGTCGAATTCAAGTTGAGCAACTTTTTTTTTTTAATTTGTTTTTGAAAAGCCAGCACCGATATCCCTCCCCCTTCCTTCCCGCTCCAACTTGTCCGCACGTGATTGGACCTGAGCATTTTGAGCATGACAAAAACACGAATTTGCGCTCAACAAAAACGATTTGTACAAATATTTCCAATCGCACAAAGTTATTATTGTTATTCTAGATCTGTTACAATTTAATTGCATGATAATAAAAATAATTGATAGAATCGCACTTAATCTAAGCTTTTTTTTTTTTTTTAAAAGTATTTTTTTTTTAACATTTTGTTTCTTAACGATATTCACATGTATTCACTTGACTTTTGAACCAGTCATCATTTGAAGTCTTTGTTAGAGTTTGAATACTAAATAGAGTGTTTATGTAATTTATCCTACCCTTCCTTCTTGAATACATGCAGGAGAAATGTGTACACACCTGCCTTATCAAGAGATTTGATCCCGATTTATTGTTGAAATCAATGATCACAACTTCGTGAGATTCAAACCCTAGTGCCTCTTTTCCCTGCTTCCAGTGCCTCTTTTCCCTGCTTCCAGCGCCTCTTTTCCCTGCTTCCAGTGTCTCTTTTCCCTGCTTCCAGTGCCTCTTCTCCCTGCTTCCAGTGCCTCTTCCCGCTGCTTCCAGTGCCTCCTCTCCCTGCTTCCACTGCCTCTTTTCCCTGCTTCCAGTGCCTCTTCTCCCTTCTTCCAGTGCCTCTTTTCCCTGTTTCCAGTGCCTCTTCTCCCTGCTTCCAGTGCCTCTTCCCGCTGCTTCCAGTGCCTCCTCTCCCTGCTTCCACTGCCTCTTTTCACTGCTTCCAGTGCCTCTTTTCCCTGCTTCCAGTGCCTCTTTTCCCTGCTTCCACTGCCTCTTTTCCCTTCTTCCAGTGCCTCTTTTCCCTGCTTCCACTGCCTCTTTTCCCTGCTTCCAGTGCCTCTTTTCCCTGCTTCCACTGCCTCTTTTCCCTGCTTCCAGTGCCTCTTCTCCCTTCTTCCAGTGCCTCTTTTCCCTGCCTCCAGTGCCTCTTTTCCCTGCTTCCACTGCCTCTTTTCCCTGCTTACAGTGCCTCTTTTCCCTGCTTCCACTGCCTCTTTTCCCTGCTTCCAGTGCCTCTTTTCCCTGCTTCCACTGCCTCTTTTCCCTGCTTCCAGTGCCTCTTTTCCCTGCTTCCACTGCCTCTTCTCCCTGCTTCCAGTGCCTCTTTTCCCTGCTTCCAGTGCCTCTTTTCCCTGCTTCCACTGCCTCTTTTCCCTTCTTCCAGTGCCTCTTTTCCCTTCTTCCAGTGCCTCTTCTCCCTGCTTCCACTGCCTCTTTTCCCTGCTTCCACTGCCTCTTTTCCCTGCTTCCAGTGCCTCTTTTCCCTGCTTCCAGTGCCTCTTTTCCCTGCTTCCACTGCCTCATCTCCCTGCTTCCAGTGCCTCTTTTCCCTGCTTCCAGTGCCTCTTTTCCCTGCTTCCACTGCCTCTTTTCCCTGCTTCCACTGCCTCCTCTCCCTGCTTCCAGTGCCTCTTCTCCCAGCCATTACAACGTATTTTTTATGTGTAAGAAGCACGTCTAATGCTACCTCCCCCCCCCCCCCCCCCTAATTTTCTTGCCCGAGAATACAAAGAATGTCGCAGCCTTTTGTTTTGGCTGTGTGGCCACGTCATCCCATGCTAGAGATAGTCCGTTACGGCCACATAATTAGTTATCTAGTTCGTTAAGCAACCTATGCTGCATTGAGCAGCAGCCATTGTTTGAAGCGACAGTCAATACTCATGTCATTAAGGCCAGGTATGGACTATATGTCTATGTCGTGACAATATGTCATGTGTAGACCTCCTACTAGTGATTCTAAAATGACATTCGTGTTTGGTATACTCAGGGAGTGTCCAATAAGAGTCGAGCTGGCGCACATTTATGGCCATTTGAACAACGGAAAGGATTTTACCCAAAGACCAGGAGTTAGAGATGGCTCATCACAAAACTCTTTGTCCTGAAGTTTCCCCTAGAAACTAGGTGATCAGTTAATCTCACCTGTTATCGTGAGACACGACTCATTAACAAAACGCCTCAGTTCCTCCTTCCTTTCCGTGGAATCCCAATGGAATTTTGTAAACCAGTTGGCCAATCCGTCTCACCTATCGGACGTTTCCTGGCGGGTTCCACGAGGAGGCCTGGAATGTGCTTTGATATCCACAACACATTTCTTTTTATTTAAAACTAGTTCTTGATAAACTTTTCAAGTTTTACTAACATTGAAAACTGTCCCATAAACTGGGTCAATCAAAGTTCTCTTTGTCTTTCATACATTTGACTACATCTGTGTAGTCATTTAACTTAACTAGGTGTCATTGTGCAGCATACATGAGACTACATCTGTGTAGTCCTTTAGCTTAACTAGGTGTCATTGTGCAGCATACATGAGACTGCATCTGTGTAGTCATTTAGCTTAACTAGGTGTCATTGTGCAACATACACTAGGCTACATCTGTGTAGTCATTTAGCTTAACTAGGTGTCATTTTGCAACATACATGAGACTACATCTGTGTAGTCATTTAGCTTTACTACCAGTGATTTAATCGATTTCATTCTGTTATCAAGGTTGAACACAAATGTAAGGAGAAACGAGATGATGGAGTTTGAACAATGTTCTTTTACCGCTCCTGACTCGAGGTCTGTATCCGTAGTTCCAAGGGCCATTTGTGAGCCGCCTCTCCCTCCACCGCTTTCAGTTTCCGGCCTGTATGGATTCCGGCCAGAGAGGACAGACAGCATTTGATAATGAAACTGATCCTGTGATGCTGAAGTTGTGATGAGTACTTCCTTTTGCCTTCCGGAATTTCCCCATCTGGTTAAATATAGACTTGACACTGTCGAGAAGTCTCTGGTTTAATCTGGCCCGAGTTAATATGCTTTGAGGAAAAGGGGAGAGCATTCAATCTTTCTCTTGAAGAGGATTAACTCGGATAGTATGGGCATGAGCAGATCTCTTCTAAACATGATCTATGATACCCCGGAGTCTTGATGTTAATGTCATTTACTTCCATTTGGAGCTGAAGTTTTTATTTTGATCAAGTTAACGGAAACGTCTTCTCATTGGACACAGGGATCAGGTTTTGGGGTCAAAATTTTTTTTGTTTAGTCGAGGAGGTAGAAGAGCACTAGTCTGAATTCATTGGATGAACATGATTGATGGCCACCGCCAGTGTCCACCACTTGTTTTCCTCGCGACGATTTCACTGACTGCTAGTGACCCATTTGTGAAAGACATTTTTATAGTATCATGTTCAGTATAGGACCTAGTCGAAAACTCCAGCAAGGAATCGGCGTCGAAGCGCCATTATCCCTAGTCTTATGGACTGGAAAGAATTTTATCCAATCGACAGGCGTGGACCTGAAGCTCTTCATCTCAAGTCCTGTCTGAAGGTTCCACAATGGTAGCGACCACTATAGGATCAGGAAAGATTGGTTAATGTTAAGTCTGGCGGTTTTTGCATCGGTTAAACTTAAAACATAGGTGAGATTGAGCTGTACAACAATGTCCTCTAGTGGGTATCATTTTAAGACAGCGAGCCCGAGTTAAGGCATTACATACTAATGATATTGAACAAGATCACATGATCCCTCGCCTGACAAAGTCCTCCACATTAAATGACAGTGCTGGGGCATGTCTAATCATACACAGTGAAAGGACGTTGGGTCGAGAATGAGATGTTTACATGGCAGCCTTGTCATCTCCCTCATCTAACATGTGCTTATGTTCCTTTGAGGTTCTCGCACTTAGCCTAGGTGGAGAGTTAGGGGGTAAACAAATAAAAACTTCTCATTCTCGAGTGATATATGCAAGGCTGACGAGATGAAGCGTGATCCACCAGAGTCCCCCTTGAAGGTCAATACTAAAAAAAATCATTTGAGAAATGGGCTG